>OZ024795.1:26155365-26755365 GCA_964017045.1 Omphiscola glabra
TTAAACTTGGGAAAATTTCTGTCCTAGCTGTTTTAAGCCCGAGTAGCTTTCTTTCCTGGCTGTCTTTAAGCTGGGTAAACTTGTGTCTAAACTGTCCTAAACGTCGGTAACATTATGTAATAAATATCTTAAAACTTGGTAACTTTGTGTCCTGTCCTTCTAAATCTGGTTAAATATCTGCTCTGAATGTCTAAACCTGGGTGAATCCTGAATGTTTTCAAGAGATCTTACTTTGTATCCTGACTGTATTCAACCTAGCTAATATTGTCTCCTGGCTGTCTTAAAAGCTGGATAAATTTGTGTTGTGTCTTTAACCTGGGTAACCTTGTGTCAGGATAATTTCAAGTACCGCACAGCTATAGAGATATTGGTTAAACGGATCTCCGACCATAAATGACAAACCTTTTTAAAGCCAATGAAGATGTCTAAATGGAGAATTCAGAAAGATTTAGCTACACGCTCTCAAGGCCAATGAAGACGTCTAAATGGAGAATTCAGAAAGATTGAGCTACACGCTCTCAAAGCCAATGAAGACGTCTAAATGGAGAATTCAGAAAGTTTGAGCTACACGCTCTCAAACCAATGAAGACGTCTAAATGGAGAATTCAGACTCGGTTTTGTGGCCGATTTCAATCGCACTACAACATGGAATATCTTCGTTATTTTTGCAAACAAATAAAAACTTGAACATACCGAACACGAAGATAGCGCGTCATATCGCTTTGTTTAAAATGCATTCATTACTATTCCCGTGGCAAGATGAAATCAAAGAATTATAACTCCGTGTTGAGGTAGATAGACTGGGTTTCAAATATGATTCCTTTAGTCACCCCATTTCGTTGACAGTCTAATCTATCAGATGCATTTCTTAGCATATCTTTGTGTGAATTCTGTATTCTTTGTTGTTGTTTGATTTTCGTTTGGCATTATTAACGCTTTAAGTTAATGTGAAACCAGCACAATTGATCTTAGCCTAGACGAAAACTTGTTTACAAATTTATTTTACGAAACATTCTACAAACAAATTGTTACTGCTATGTATAGGCAGAAATATATTGTTGGAAGCTATGTTTTACGAAAATATTGTTTAAAATTAATAAATAAAATTATTATGAAACTAGTTTTGATGTTTTTATCTAGTGGCTCATTGCCCTTAAAAACCGGTTTTCTACTTCATCTCACTTTGCTCTGTAGAATGTATTAACAGAAAATATCAACAAGAAAATGTATAGGAGGACTGGACACCAATATTTAGAACTGCCTGTTACGAAATTGTTAAGGCCGTCCTTGTATAAACATTGAAAAGATAAAGTAAAAACCAGCAGTGAATACATTTACACATTGTAAAAAAAAGGAATCGTCCTATCACCGAAGAATCCATCACCAGCATATTATATTATATTACATTACATTACATTAAAATATAGTATATTAAATTATATTATATTATTATATATTTATTATATTTTATTATACAATAATATATTATATTATAATTAATTCGTGTAAAAAAAAATCCGTGAATTTAGTATGGGTTTAGTTTTTCATTTGGGATCAAAATGACCGCCCCCAACCTTTTTTTTTTTTAGAATGAGACGCTCCACACAGTTGTTTGCCATGCCTATTCCTAAGGCCGGCCCTGAATTCAGATGTCTTCTTCTTCATTATTCTGAACAAACATGCACATTTGAAAAACTTTGGTTTGGTACCAAGGTTCAAGTTGTATACATGTTTCATAGTGTTGTCAATGTTATCAATACTTGTTAATGGGTTAAAATAAATAAACATCGTTTTGTTAAAATACCGTTGGCCAATTTCTGAAGTCTTTATCTCGATCATGTAATCAGACGACATCCTTCGATCAAACTAATGAGACACTGTTAACCAATTTACGATACAGTTTCAGCTGTTGAATAATACAACATACGTTTCTGAGACGGGGGAATAGAGAAGTACAGGTGTCAAATTGCAAGACGTATGGGGTCGTCTCTATGTAAAGCAAGCGCATGGCCGTAAGTTATCTCTTAAGTACGGTTATATTATTTACTAGATGTGCCTGGCTCCACGCGCCAGAACAATGGAGGCCAGCGCTGTTAACTGTTGAAAGCAACTCTCACCATTATGACTGAACTGCTGGCTGTATTTGAAGAAATACATCTTTAAATAGTGGGGCATCTTTTGTAGGTTTTCTAGGGCCGGCCCTGTATGCATTATTTTTATATACATTAATTACTAATATATTAATGATCATGCCCTTTTTTTTCGAGTGGGAGGTGGGCCGGCCCACTTTTGAGAATTATCCCCAAGCGGCAAAAAGTCAAGATATACCATAGATGTTTATATGTTGATTAGAATCTTTTGATATCATCTTTATGTTGATTATTTTTCATTGAATTATTTTTGGATGCTTCACATTTAATGGTTATGTGTCTGAAGTGTAAAAAAATCTGACGTGTAAAAATATCTGACGTGTAAAAATATCTGACGTGTAAAAATATCTGACGTGTAAAAATATCTGACGTGTAAAAATAGCTGGTCTTTTGTTAGGAGAATCAGATTTCCTTTTTTTTTTGAATACATCATTGAATTATGCAAGAGATGCACATCTTTTGCCAGACAGGTCTCATAAAAGAATCTTTGCACTGAACTTTGTCTGTGGGGTTGTTTGTCTGTCTTCGTTGGACTCCATAGTGTGGGACGTGGTAAGCCGTGCATGCAGTGCCCGTAGTTGTTAGTGAAGGGATCTGTGGTTTTGTTAGTAAAGGGATCTGTGGTTTTGTTAGTGAAGGGATCTGTGGTTTTTTATTGAAATGAATCTGGGTTTTTGTTAGTTAATGTATCTGTGGTTTTAAAAAAGGAGATAAATGCGACTTCTAACCAACAATTAGAACGAATTTATTTTATAATTTAGATGCTTTTAGTTTATCTGATGGACTCCACGCACAACAGTGGAGATATGTATTTCATCAACAAAATTGCATTAAATGCTATGTTTCATTTCATGGTATTACCAATTTATTTTACTTTATACACCAAATGATCTTTGTAAAGTAAAAATAATAAAAAATGATTAGATGCAATATAACGCCATGAACTGTTGAGAGGTGGTCTGGACAACAGCTTCACACAATAGCGACCCCAACAAAAGCTTTAAGCTTAGTCGGGTCAACATGAATGTTTGGCTTGTGTGGAAAGTACATTGAAGAAAGCGGATCAAAATTTTCAGACTTTAATAAAGGAAACGAGGCGTGGAAAACATGAAAACATGATAGGACCAAACAACGAACGTGTCGGCTAGAGCCCCCCCTTCATCTAAGAAACAAAATGTAAAGACACTATCAAAATAAAGATTAAACCTTGGCAGCAACAGTAGTGGGGGGGCAAGATGAATGTGCCATTTTTGGTAAAAGGGAGCGTACCAAGAATTTTATTACTGAAGTGAAATCTTATTTTGTTTCAGCTTCTGCAGGATTTACCAAGACACCACCATTGTCTCACCCCACAATTGTTCTCACACCCCACCATTTTCTCACCCCACACTTTTCTCACATCCCACCCTTTTCTCACCCCAACACTTTTCTCACATCTCACCATTTTCACACCCCTCACCACTTACTACAATATCGATTGTCTTCTGAACTAACAAGACAACAAATATAAAAATAATATTTAAAAAAAAAAACAAGAAACAAAAACAAGAGACTTTATCATGTCTTGCAGAGTTTTTCAAAGTCGGATTACATTAAACTTAAACTCTATCCTCTTACCTTAGAAGTATTTCGGATTTTTATTTAAATTTAAGTTAGGTGCTCTTTATTCTTCCATCCGTCACATCCTTATCACATTGCGTTTGTAACAAATTTAACATTTATTTCAAACATATTTATTAAAACAACAAATAGAAACAAATGAAGAAAATGACACATATTTTATAAGTCACACAATTGTTTTTGTAATACATTTTGCTGAAACAATATTAGTTTATAGCTGATTTTTTTTTTTTGTTGAAAAATGTTAGTTCAGTTTGTACCTGGAATAAGGAACTTTTCATAATCAAAGTATTCATTGTCAGATAATAAAACTCGGAAACATATAAATAGCATCGGGATTATTTTAAAGTGATTATTTCAAAAATAACATACCAATGATAGTTTATCAACTTGTAAATGGCTTATTTGCACATAATGCATGAATAGGTCTAAACTTTATACACAAAGCAACTTGTTAAGGGTAAATAAACAGTGCAAAAAGATATGATTAGGTTTGAACATAAAAGACAAAACAGTTGTGTTTTATTGTTAAGACCACAAATGTTCCAGTATTTTTTTACTTGAACCCCCTTACAGATGTTATCCTTTATCTCAAGTTTACATTTTGATTGTATTTAAACGTGTCAAATATTTACCAAGTTAAAGTTTTTATTTTTTAACATAATTTTACAAACGGCAAAAACTATATGTATAATATTATCAAGTAACTGTCTTAAAATACTATATTCATTAAAAAAATATGTCCTTTTATTTAAAGTTCAAGGTTGATGTGTAAGAAATGAGGTGACAATATGATTAGGTCAGAAAAACACCGTTTTGACCACGATTCAACGCAGCTGTAAGTGTTCGGTAACTATCGTAAATGAGTGGAAGCTATATGTATGTAAACTCTGAGAAATAAAGAATTCCATTGCTACCAAATACGATATTTTGCTAAATTTTCTAATATCCATTAATAATTAGTCTAAATTGATTTGAATTTTTTAAAAAAAAAGTTAATTTAATGTAAAGGTAACAATAACTTAACATAGTTATAGTTCTTAAATACATTTACCTCCTGAACTTAAATTATTTTGTTTTTCTTGTTGTCCTTCTTTACTGTGGTCTTATATTAACAAAAAGGAATCCATCTTGGAACACAAGGGGGGCGGAGTGACGTCATGCGTTTACCGCACCGGGTGTAACCAACCCAAGCTAAGCCACTGATGAGTAAGATATATAAAAGCTTCATCTCTTTTACGATGCCATAACAGGAGTGTGGGTAACACACATGTCCCAATGAAGAAATGTGGGGGGGGGGGGGGTCAGAGGAGTCGGGGGGTAGACCAGCAGCTTTTTCTCAAAATGTTTGTTGTTTGTTCTTAGTCCATCGCAAGCGAGAATGAAAATAGCATTTTAAGACTTGATTAGTTGCCTTAACCTGAGCTGTATTTTGTTTAAATTAAAGGAGAGCTGCTCAGTTCGTGGCTCTATCGTCCCTGCCGATTTAATCCAATGCCAAGTCTTCGTCAAGTCGACTGGAAAATAGACCAGGATGCTGTAGACGGCCAGCAGTATGCGCTCTTTATGCGTTTCACACCAAAGGAGTCGTCTGAATTTTCATTGAGTTAATGGCAAAGCGATTACGGGACTCCCTCTCCGGGTTTGATTTCAGAGTTTTGCCCGCTCTTAGATGAGTTGCCATCCATGGTTAACGAGTCCCAACCATCTAGTTGCTGGTGATTGTTTTTTGGTAGTCTAGGCTTTTCTGAGGATTACACGGAATGGGCCTAACAAATATATCAGCAATGGAGGAATACACGCAGTGGGCCTAATAGATCAGTCATAGAGGAATACACGCAGTGGACCTAACACATAGAACAGCCATAGAGGAATACACGCAGTGGGCCTAAAAGGTCGTATGGCATAACAAAAGCTAGCTACACGCGTTAAAACTCTACCCCCCACCATAAATTTTCCGCTTTTGAATGAACTCCCCTTACATTCATCTCTATTAACGTCCTAAATGGACGACCACTTATTGAAAGTTTATATCGAAATGGCTTATTAATCCCCTCAATTTAGAATACTGGCCGAGACATTTCTTAAAGCAATGTGTGTTACATTGATACACAATACGAAATAGTTTGAAGTTGCTGAGCAACTTCGCATGATATGGGTTGTGTACTTATAGGTTTTCCCCTTGAGGCACTTTTTTCCTTATGTTTGGACAACTGCAGACGTTTTTTTTTTTGGTATCTTGAAAAGGGTTAGGGAAAGGCAAAAAAAGAATTATCTGGAGTCTATGTGGGGAAAGGGTTTTGGCCCGTAAGGGGGGGGTAGGGGGAGTTAGGGGTGATTTTAAAAGTGGAGATAATTTTGGTTAACAACAAATCGTTTTGCAATTAATTTTTCAAATTTTATTTAAAATATAGGGGGCTTTTTATGCCCTAGGTTAAGCAGTTTTGTGTTACATTAGTCAAACAATATCGGTTCTTATAATTATGTGATAGGTCTGTTTGGTTCGTAATCAGAGACATTGGAGGGCGGGTTCGCTTAGTACTCAGCACGTTTCGACTTTGTTTTTCTCGTCAGCAGGTTGTGTATGACGTATTTGGTGTGGGCTCAGATCGATGTCCATCTCATAGGACTTTCAAGCCGAATGCCTACTAAAAGGCGAATAAAACATTAATCATTTTCGTATAAAAAAGACTAGCAATAGCAACGAATAATAATTTAAAATTGAACAACGTAATGTATTGTTTTATGTGCTTACAATGTTGCATGAATTTTAAGCCACTTGTTTCAACATCAAAGTAAACCTGGTTTAGGATTCGTAACCATAGAGAAAGACGCTTTGTTGAACTAAAATCTTCGTCGGAGTAAATAGTTCTAAGCTAATGATAGAAAGATAGAGAAAATAAAACTGTGAGAAATTTAACAAATGAAATTATTAATTTAAAAAGTTGTTGTTTAATTTTTTTGTGTGTAGTAGTCACAATTATTTTTTTTTTAAATATTCGAAGGAACTTTTAAAAAAAATGTAATCTACTTCTTTCAGGTTTTCGTACACGCAGTTCTCAAAGTCCTTAATAATTATGTATGACGAGCTGATTATAGATCTCCTCACTTCCATTGGTTTTACTTTTTGAAAGGCTGATGTCGCTGAATAACCCTGCCTGTTTCTCTTGTTCCTTTTGTCATTCCGGACCAATCCATAATCTCAGCATCATCATCATCTTGGCACACCCTGGAAAAGATCACCAATGTATTTTGATGCTTAAGACCAGTATACATTTTTTTTCCCAATATGCCCCCTTCTCTTATTTATGTTCTTCTATTAAATTAAATTAAACACGTTAAGGTTAATCAAAATTAGAAATATTGATTCCTCAGTATTTAGTTTTACTGATTCGTTTCACTATATTTAACATATAAAAACAACTAATGACTCATACTAAGTTTTAAAATATATTTTGAGATAAATTTCAAATGATCTATATATTTAATATATCCTTAAATGTTGTGCTAGACTACATCAAAAGTAAATAATTTTATTAATATTTCAACATTTCATATGTTTATATTTAATTGTTACATTAAACTTACTTTGATAAAATTACCCCTAATCTTGACATGCATACTTCTACATCTTTATAAAGCTGAATATCATCTTCTGAATCTTAAATTATATAAAATATTTTTATTCACAACTTTATATCCAAAACTGTGAACCCATAGTTCGTTATGGTTAAATCAAAAAATGTGCAAACATATTTTGTTATGAAATCTTTCAGGCAATGTCTAACTCTGATTTACTGCTATGAAAAAAAAAATAATCCAAAAAAAAATCAATACTATTTTTTCATTGAAAATTTTTAAATTTAAATAAGAATGTATCACTCATGTATCTGTAATGCTACAACAACCCAATGAACCATTTAGATCTCTGATCGAGATGTTTTAAAGTGAAAGACTATTTATGTATTTTACATTAACAGTCAAATTGTTAAACATCATTCTAACTCACCAGGATCATCCATTTTCAGCCGGTCGAGTGGATCTCTCTTGCTTCCCATTGATTTCAGGAACATGTCCCATAAAACAATGAAAATCTTGGTGTCCTCGCCTTTACAGTGGTGGCTGCGTGCGACATTGAGCAAGTCCATTAAGACGGCGAGGAAAAAATTTGTCAGTAGAATGACCACCACGCCCACAAACATGCAGAAAAAAACTATACTGATCCACGTGTCTTCAGCCGGGACATTTGTTTCCTGAAATCATAGGGAGACTTAAAGATATAGGATATGATGAGGATTTAAAACATAATGTCTTGAGCCGGGACATTTGTCTACTGAAATCATAGGGAGACTTAAAGGTATAATATTTGATGAGGATTTAAAACCTAATGTCATCAGCCGGGACATTTGTTTCCTGAAATCTTAAATAAAAATGAAGATGTAATATTGGATGAGGAGATCAAAAGAATCACCAGCTGACTTATGAAATAATTATTTTATTTTAAACATCAAATAAAAAATCAAATTAAAAAATAAACAAATGTGTTCATGCCTATTTATCCTGTCTTAAATTTAAACAGTAAAATAAATCGTTCTAAGCATACATTTGCAAATTTTGCTTTCGTTAAACACGTTACAATAAATTAATAAAATGTGTGATAACATAGTACTTGTTCTGCTTTTTTCCACAAAACAATACAGTAATAACATAATACATAAAAATACAAATAGCAAGTTCTCAAGCTGTTCGACAACATATACGGTCAACAATCTATGTTCACAGACCCGGCCATTCGCAACGGTCACCCAGGTTGTCTATTCCGACGGTATAGTCCACTATAATACATTCACAAACAATAGCAGTATCAAAGGTGCTTGACGTTGTCTATGGGACCTTCTGAGAATGTTATGGTCTTTTCGATGTCGAGGGATGAACTTTTTCTGGGTATGTCGAGGAATGATCTTTTTGGGTATGATTTGGTCTGGGGTCTTTAGATGTCGAGGGATGATCTTTTTTGGGTATGATTTGTTCTGGGGTTTTTAGATGTCGAGGGATGAACTTTTTCTGGGTATGATATAGTGTGAGGGTTTAGGGTGTCGAGGAATGACATACTTCTTGGTATGATATATATATATTGTGGGGATCTTTGATGTGGATATCTAAAATTAGCAAAACCTTCCTACAGAAGATCAAATGCGGCTTTGGTTTATGTGAATGTTGTCCTATGGATACAAGAGTACTTAGAATAAACATCTGTGATCACAAGCCAATGTAATCCCTTGAAGCTGATGGCATGGTCATTATGCCATCAAATCAATGGTTTTTGCAGTCAGCATCCATGGGTGCATACTTGCTTGGTTAGAGTCTATGTTTTGTTTTTTGCTTGCCAGCTTATTTGACCCAGCTCCATCTAGCCCTGGCCAGTGCACAGCGAATCTGGCCAACTGTTTCATCCGCTTAATTCTAAAATGTTCTTTATGCAGGAATTGGAGAACCTGAACTTTTGTACTTTTTTTAACACAATTCTTGAACCATATGGGAGACAATTCGAGTCCAATGCGGATGAGTCTTGAATATTTAAAAAAAGCAGATACATTTGCTGAACCAGTGTGCATGATGTAATAGACAGTTTACGGGTTATAGACTTATGTTGACCCAGTTTTGCTTCAACGCAGTGTGAAGAGTCTCCACCTTCTTGTGGGTTTTTTGTTTTTATACTGACGTCACCGATTGAATGTATAGTGCTCTGCAACACCCTCCCCTCCCTTGATTGCGAAAAGGTTGCTTACGTTCTAATTTATTCTAAAGCATACAATCTCGTGATGCAAATTCTATAATTTCTTTTATGGAGGTTCTAACATACTACCTATTAATAATGCATCGTGTTTCCATTCAGGAAATATGTTTGCTGCATTTCCTAGATATGAGACTTATTTACGAGACTTACCAGACTTACCAGATTTCACTCTTTGTTTGTGTCTGTGTGTGTGTATTACTGTTTGTACCCATTGGGGATTATACTTTTTCTTTTAATGTGATGTATGTTAATTTAGTTTTTTATTTCAGTATAATTGATTTTATATTGTTTAAAATAAACTTGATGTAATTAAATTGAATATTGTTAGTAACATTTTCCTTGATGTTCATTTTTCTTTCTATACTGTATTTCAGTCTTTGGTTACTTATTGTTCAAGAAACACGCCAAATCTTATTTAGATTAACTATTCAAAACCATATAACCGTACGTATCAATAGGTCTACCTTGAATTACATGAACTCAAACTTTATGTTGTTATGCCAAGCTGTCAAACAATCAATAAACTACGATGCGGAACTAAGAGGCCAGCATATATTCAATACACGATACTTGAATGCACTTCAAAATTGTTTATGTTAGACATAAAATATTAGTCTTAATTGAAAAAAAAAAAAAAAAAAACTTACTTTAAAGCTTGAGTGCCCCAGCAGGCCTGTGAATAGAGTTTCCACTGTTTGCCAAAAACCATTAAAGTAGTAACTGGTGCGACCAAAGAGAAAAAATGCCATGGCAGCAAAGCCAACAAGAATTAAGAAGATAAACATGAAAAAACTGGGCAAAGTTTTCACTGCCATCGATAAGACTGTGTATACCTGTAAATAAAATTGGAAGCTTTGAAAAATGCTTTAGTGCAATAGTTTGATATCGAAATTATCAGAGACGTTTACAAATAAATTTTATAGTGATGCTATTACTACTGGTTAAATTTGACATAAATAGGCATTCTATAATTTGTTCATTTCAAAAGTCTTACTTAATTAAATGCACTTTTTATTACACAATTTTCAAACATAATAATAATGAAAATAAAAAGAAAATGATTTTTTAGTTCGATTAAAAGGTATCCAAATTTAATTATTTTTGTTTTCATTTTACTATCTGTGTCCAGCAAGTACTTGAGCAAATGGAATATAATATAAACAGATTAAATTTTTCCCTAATCAGTTGCAGTTATTAACTTTTTGAGATAATGGAGACAAAAAATACCAAATTTATTTTACAATGAGACCTACAAGAAATAAAGAATTACCCACATTTAAACATATCTTTCAGGTTTAGTTTTTAATAAACGTTTAGAATAAATTTTAAATATATAGTTAGCTCTGTGGTGTACAGTTTTAATGATACAATTGTCCTCTTTTATTAAATGGTTTTATGTTGACTTACTTTCATTGTTCTCTCAGAGTAGCCAGCAAGCTTGAGCAATCTCAGACAACCAATTACAATCAGCAAAGACAGGCAGATCTTTAAAGAGGCATCCCAGACAACGACTTGGTAGAAGTTAACAAATTGTTGATTGTCTGCCTTGACTTTTGCTATTGCACTTTTGGTGTAGCTCAAGCGCAAACTAAAATAAATATTTTATGAGAAAAAAAACCTAGTATTTACAAAGATTATATAGGAATAAATAAACCCCTATAAAAACTAATTTTATATCAATATAGCAAAACTAATATTTTAAAAGTGTGATAGATTTCAATATAACCCCTTTTTCTAGAAATACTCAAAATAAAATATTTGAAAGGTAACTCAGCTAAAGAAGAGGGCTCTGAAAAATAACTAGACAAATATCACACAATGTTATCGAGATAATAATGAAAGGCACTTTGCGATAATTTCTAAATGCAATTACTAAAACGCATCAAATTTCATTATTCTAAAAAAGTATGTTTGTAGTTATATTTGCGTTTCTAAAATCATTAAAAGTTTTGAGAAGTATTCTTCTGTTATATATTATATGCCAACTTAACTCCATACTCGCTCTTTAACTACAAATAGTTTCGTTAAACATGATCTTAAATTTCCAAATAAATAATCACTAATTAAATCTTTATTCTCACTAAAGGAGTTCATTGACGAACAATGTCTATGCTGAGAACTACTTTAGACGTCATGAGTTTTTGAATTGTTTAACGTTTGGCCTACCTTACCACATGCGTGCCCCTAAACTAAATTTTCTAAAAATTGTGAAAATGTAATCTTAAATTTACAATAAAAACGTTATATGCTCTTTTAAATATATTTTATATTATCGTAAATTGATTTTGTGATATCTTTTTTTTAAAAATTAACCAAACTCTTGACTTTGTTTTCTACTTTTTTTTATCAGAAAATCATAAAACAACGATTTTTTTTTATCTAAATAAGAATAATTTTAACCGTTGTTCACGCCTGTAACAGCATCTCATAACAATACAAACCCACATTACTTTTTGCAAATTAAAAAAATAAATATATATTTTCAATTTTTAAAAGAAAATCTTAACCCATTTATTTTTTTCAAAATTAAATTTTCACGTGTTTCAATCGCTTGGGTTTGGATATTAATAGCTATAACTTATGTAGATGTACCCTCGTTTTATTAACGGGATTGATGGCTTGTATTGGTAAACACAATGTTTATTTGTAAAATGAATAGGTAGAATATCTTATTCATGACTGTAATATCCTTGGATTTAAAGATATTGTCATCAACCTAAAAATGTAGGCATCCCATATCCTAGACCCGATAACTATGTATATAATACGTTTAATTATTTATCAAATTCATTACTTTATTCTGATTCGTATCTTGTGCGTCCTGGGGCAAAATGAAAGTATCGAACGCCCTCCATAATGTTAGTAAAAGTTAATGAAATCATCCACGGGATGGTAACCCTCTACGTAAACAAACAAAATTGTTTTGCACATCATATGCTTTGTTCTTATTTGGATGAGTGATAAGTACATTAGTGAATGCTATTGGGCTATGGAAGTTCACTGTAATGATTTGACATAAAAAGCACTTTCATATTAGAAGTTAATTTAAATAAAAGTATATTTGTGGACTGACAAAATGTCAAATTTATTAGTTGTTAAAAATGCAAAACAAAATTTGTGTGTTTTACTAACAATTTAAAAAAAAAATCAATTTTATTTTGAAAATTTACTTTTAAGAAGGGGAAACTATATAATCCGCTTTGTCATGCGCGGTTATTAAGTCAAAGAAACTTAGAACTTTTGCTAAAATGGACAAATCGGGCTATGACGCCACTGCATGTTTATTTAGAACAAATTAATTTTTATTTTATTTCGTACAATTAACCACGCACTAAAAATAACAGATGTTTGGGTTTTACTGATAATTGTGTTTACGAAGTAATTCTTAGAATCTTATTTGTTATTATTTTTTTTCATAACTTTTGAACTCGGATAAAATGCTTAAAATAAGTCATTATTGTTATTTTATATTAATATAATTTATAATTAAAATAGTTAAAAATGTATTGTAGAAGGTGCGGATATTTTTTGTTTTTGTGAATTCAAATTTATTTGATTTCCATAAAATGAAAGAAAATCAATTGTACTGTTTTTAAGTCTTCGAACGTATTTAAATCGCTTCTTTTTTCGGCGTTAAGGTCAGCTTAGCTCATTCTTATAAATTTTCAGTCCTCTAAGTAAACAAAAAATACAGCATAAATACATACTTACAACAACATAGAAGCGGTACAAATCCCTACAAGAACAGCAGAAAAATCCACCACAAACCAAAGGTCCTTAAATGCTGCCCATTTTTTCTTTCCAAAGATAAAAATAGCATAGAGCACACCAACCAATGTAAAGATAATTCCAATAATCTCACACAATTGAAAATAAGCACCGAGAATTCCAGGAGGGTCGTGGGCCGTGAATGGGTAAATGCTGAAATTTAAAAAAAATTGTGTTACATTAAAACACGTTATGTAAATATGCAAATATTTATTTAACAGATTTCTTTGTTTATTTATTTTGTATTACGCATCTCATTAAATTGAAATGAAGAGAAATATCCAAATCAATCAACTTTACTTTTGAAATATATTTTTTTAATGTTGAGGCCAAAATTATATTTCTGACATTTCCTCTCTCATCTACATCACCCCCTCACCCAATAAATGTAAATACTTGTAAAGAATGTATTAAAAAAAAACACCAACTAATTCATTGTTATATTTTTTAATTAACACTTTGAAGCATACTACATTTTAAAACCTGTGTGAACTCTGACACACTCGTTTAAGCTTTCATTGATTGCTTATCTTCCTATAGATAATTGATGGACTATTGCAATAAACATCAACGGTTGGAATATTACGGATTATGATATCCAAGTTTTGTATTGAAGTTTTTTAAATAATTTAATTGCATACTCAAAGCTGCTCAACTTAATGAGTTACTAATGGATATAAGATATCATTATGTAATGGCTCAATACTCACTTTGAAAATGGTAAAATTCCCCCAGTATCTAGAAACTCTGCTAAAAGTATCACATAGGCAAAATGGTTGATGTTAGGACAATAGATTGTGAACTCAACAAAAATGGCTCTAGTTTGTCGGTCGATCCACGTGTGTTCTTTGAACTCATTTATAATCTTGTTTATAGTCTGAATTTAGTAAAGGAGATGCATTAAATGGTAGACATACATTAAGTGAACTTGTTCATTAAGTTGTAGACATACATTAAGTAAACTTGTTCATTAAATGGTAGATACACATTAAGTAAACTTGTTCAATTAATAGTAGACATATATTAAGTAAACTTGTTCAATAAATGTTAGACATACATTAAGTTAACTTGTTTATTAAATGATAGATACACATTAAGTAAACTTGTTCATTAAATGGTAGACACACATTAAGGGAACTTGTTAAACTTAAACAGTTTGAATTTTAAATACATTTTTAAATTTAAAAAAAACAACACTTATTGAAGCGGTTGGACTCTTGGTCCTGTTCATTGTTTAATTTAATATAACAATTATATTAATGTCAACTCACATGTTGACCGAAAGCGATGACATAACCTCCACCTCCATACAAACTGCAACTACCAGCTATGGGGGTTCCCCAAATGGATTGTGCGGACTGAAAACTCCAGGAGTTATTGGACCAACTAAAAGACTGAGCATGAGTGCATGGCAGGCTAGACCATCCTAGACAATAAGTTCCAGTTTCCTCATTAGTGGGTTCATATCCAGCAACACACTTGTGTAGCTTGATTCCTTCATATGAGCAGTCCTCTGAAATGTAGTTTTATTACATCTTTTACATTGTTTGTTTGTTGTGACACTGCAGCTATTTGTCATCTTTAAAAAAAGAAACAATTACTGCTCATATAAAGTTTTATTCTTGAAAAAAAAGTTTTTTTTATAAAAGTACGTTAAGTTAACACCTTTTAGGCCTTTTTCTTAGATTCCTTTTGCTTGTTGAAAAATTTACAATTACTCTTCCAGGGTAAATATTGTAGGATTCACTAAACTGCTATATTATAAATGTTTTGAAAAATTATTTGACTCTTCTTATTCAATACAGACTACCAATATTTTAGGAATCCTTTACACAGATTTAAAAAGCATTTTTTTTTAAATAATAAAAGAAAAGTTTTAATTTACATTTTAAAATTTTGTCTCCTTTTTAAAAAAAATAAATATTTTTCTAGTTTCTGGTACTAATAAAGTAAGTACCACAAATTTATAAGAATATTTTCTAAAATAACACTTGACAAAAAGCAGAAACTCTTTAAATAGGTATATTTGAAAAAAATGTTGGATAGAAACCACCTATTAGAAGATTCCGAGAAAAGATTAAATAAAATATATTTTCTATTACATGACTTAAAATACAGTAGTATATAAAAATAACAAAATTATCTTTGAAACCTCTCTTCATGCGCAGCTGTCTTATTCTTGGTTCACCCAGACGATAAAGGTTCATCTCCTCAGTGTAATATTTCTTATCTGCAGCATTCGGCTCATATATCTTATTTTTTCCTGGAAACAGCCATGGTCTTAAAGTTGAATTAAGCCATTCAAAGTAATCGATACTTGAGATGACCTAATAGAAGAAATAAAATTAAATGCACACATCATTATTAAATTTTTATATTTTTAAACCAGTTGTATAATTGTGGTTATTTGTTTCTCAGAAAAAGTGAATTACTCACATCGTTAAATCCCGTTTTCTTTGCTGTACTCTGAATAACAGCATCAGAAATCACATTGTACATGAAATGATCACCATCACTGCGATTGGAATAGCAAAGACTGCACACAACGAGGAGGTAGATCAAATGAATGCAAAATTCTTTCAGAGTATTTCTGATTATGACGTGAAGTTTTCTCTTCATCGTTGCAGCTTTGAGGTCTGCTTCCGTAGTTGTTGACAGGTAAGTGTTATAAACACGAGAAATTTCTGGTTCTGAAAATTGTATGGCTATAAATAATTTAAATTGCTGACAAATTAAAATCGCTTTAAATTTTGGCTACGTTTTTATATTTGCCAAAGACGTAATTTTTAAAAAATTGAGATTGAAGTTTTAGGCTGAAAAACTCATGTCTAGGAATTAAGTAAACGTTAGTTGAGGATCATAAAGACAAATAGGTCTACTCACATAAGCTAGAGTTGTTAGATTCATTCAGAAAAATAGAAACTACATAAATAAATAGCACCTAAATGAACCAAAAGAGCACAAACTGGAATCAAGAATTTCATAGCACCTAAATGAACCAAAAGAGGAATAACTGGAATCATTAACTTCATTGCAACTACATAAACCAAAAGAGAACCAACTGGAATCATTAACTTCATAGCACCTACATGAACAAAAGAGCACCAACTGGAATCATTAACTTCATATCACCTACATGAACTAAAAGAGAACCAACTGGAATCCTCAACTTCATAGCACCTACATGAACCAAAATAGAACCAACTGGAATCAATAACTTCATAGCACATAAATGAACCAAAAGCACAAACTCGAAGAAACCAGACATGAACAAACACAAAACAATATTGTATTCAGGTAGAGGAAAACACTTAATTTTTCATGTTCTCAATTTTTTTATAGGACTAAATTGCATCAAGCCATAGCGTCAGGTAATAAACAAAGATTAAAAATAATAAGATAAAAAAAAAATCTTTAAGAATGACTATGGGATACGTTCATGTAGGAAAACAAATATTAATTTTCGAAGAGAAAGAGCATAATGGTTTGGTGAATATCATTTTCGTTTTTTTTATCATGTGTTGTTGTCATGGCGTGGCTAAGTAAACATGGACCAGGTGACGTAAATGTAAATTGAGAGGAAATTAATTATTCTGAGTAAAATGATGAATTTTATTACTTAACTTACTGGAATCTAGTTTAGAAACAACAAACATTAAATTGGGAAATAACCCAACTTGGTAAAAGTAGGCGGCAACCAAGGGCAAGCTACTCTGATAAAAAAAACAATTTGAACGTAGCCCATATAGTGTGTGATCTTTTTATGTATAACAGCTTGATAAGATTAAGAAATTCGATTCATAACCACAATAACTTACTATGTTTAATGCCATATTCTCTGTTAACTTGCGAAATTAGATCAATATTCAGGTCATCCAAACCTTTCACATTTGTTTTCCTCATAAATACAGAGACCGTAACAGATATTACCAGTACCTGAAATAGTGGAATTGAAGTTACTTCATGTACATTGAGAATAAATGAAAGGGCAGCTAACTGTACAGAAATAAAGAAATCATTTTGGAAAGCAATTTAATAAATATTACTGATGGAAAAATGATGAATGAATTTTTTTTTAAAACAGTAGAGAATATTTCTGGAGCTTTGTTTTATAAAAATATTTCCTTTTATTTAATAATATATACAGCTGACATTAATTTAAATCAAATTGTTTGAATTTTTTTAGTAGGGTGAAGTTAGATCAATAAAATATTTAAAAAAAAGAACACAGTATATTAAGGCCATTAATGCCAGCAGTTTTATGGAACAAATGCTACTTAAAGAGGGATGGGCATTTTACGTAAACTGTATGATTTTGATATCATTACCCTTACACATAAATTATGTTAATACCCATGCAACTAAATCTTCGCCCACTCGCATTTAGTGACGGAGCGCTCTTAGTAGCTCCGCATAAAACAAATAATGCAAGTAGCCCCCCCCCCCCCCCCCCCGGGCCACACACTTCTTTTTGAAGCGAGATTGGCAAAGCTTTATTGGTATGGCCACTGTTTATTTTGTAATATAATTACTAGCATGGACAACGCAACGTTGTTGCACGTATAAAATACGGGAAGAGGTGCATTTTTTTATAATGATGCTAAACGCGGTAATATAGGATATACATAATAAAAACGTTACATACCTTAAACGGGTCCACCACAAACAAGGATTGCAAAAAAGACAGGAAAAAGGTAGATAACCACTCCTCAGTAATATCCTTGCCCCACTCCATGCTGTAGAGAATCACAAAAAAGCTGCTTGCTCCAATAGTTACGATTATCAAAATCCAAGCAAAATATCGCAATGTTCTTGGCCATGTTCCTTGCAGTTCTGCAGCCCCTTAAAAAAAGTACATGTAAACAGTGTTCTAAAATGTGTATACTGTTCCCAGTTTAGCTGATAATCTTGGAAAAATTGAATGGCTCAATATATCATTTGAAAGCCAATGATCGATTAAAGTGATGATTAAAGTATTTTTTTAATAATAGTCATGCACCAGTATCTGTAACTCATTTCATTCCTATGTTATTTCACGAAGGAAAGCCGTATGCATTCACTAAATCAAACCAATTGTTTGTTTTTTTCAAAATTAGAGTCAAGAAAAAAATTGTTCTTTCAAAGGTAGAATTATCGCCATCTGTATTATTCTGTTACATCATGCAAATTAGTTTTGACATCGGCAAATTTGATCAAGCTCACTAAACATGGGATTATATAATAGACTTGAAAGTTATATTTTTTATAATTTAGAAACAAATTAAATCCCAAATTCATTTTCAAACAAACCTATCGGTTCAAGTGAGAGCTACATATTTTTAAACACTAAGTTTACTAAGTACACAAAAAGAAACAACAAACTTAACAATCAGCTTTAGGAGCAGTCACATTCTTAAAAGGATGGTATCCCAAATCGTAAAAATTAGACGTACATTTTTTGGATAGATTATATGTTAACATTTTTTATTTCAATGAGGACAAACCAAAGGGCTAAATGAGTCAGGGGATTTAAGACTTTTAACAAGATAGAATTAAATGCAATATAGATTTGATTAATTAATACAGCATTGATTTTTGGATTTTTAAAAAAATGTTGTTATCTCGAAATGATAAAATATTTGTAATAATAATGATTTACCTGGTCTAATCAACATTATTTTCTCCAGGTTTAGTAACTGACTCTCCAACTTTGCCATCCATGGAAAATTACAACCTTTTGATCTTCCCCCTTGCAATGAAATAATGGGAAACGACTTTTTTTATTTTTTTTTAAACTTACATTGGTGTGCTCTACATGAGAAATGCAATTATATTTACGAAAATGAATATTTTTCACTAGGTGTTATCATTGAGAAAACGTTGTCTTTATATTTACAAAATAGTTTATGTCTGTAGAGAACTAGATTATTGTGAATGTTTGGCAGGGGGAGTTGTTGACCATAAGAGTGTTTTTGTGAGTTGGGATTCGTGAGGTCAGAGCGTGAAGTTGGTCCGTCGTGTTGAGCTCTAGTACATGCTGAGTGTTTGTGTAGTGATATAAACGTGCAGTGTGTTAGTTAGTCGAGAGTTAGAGCCGAGAGTCGTTGGGTGAGATAAAGAAGCGAGATGAGTCGTTGGGGGAGATAAAGAAGCGAGATCGCCTAGAATATTGGGAGTCGAGAGTAGCGAGAGAAGTCGACACGAGATTTGAGTGCTATTGTTTATCTTCATTGAACATTGCTTATTGACACTTGCTGTGATTGGATTCTGCAAATAAAGAACTGTTATTGTTATTCTTATTGGACGCTGTTTTTTGCTATTAGTTGTGGACCAGGTTAGGGTTAGGGTTAGGGTTAGGGTTAGGGTTTCCTTATCTGTGAAATCCAAACCTAGCTTGGAATAAGTTTCTCCGATTGTATTGATTCTACCTTCATTTTCCGCTCTATTCCTGGCCTTCTTAAAAATTGCCATGACAACCAACATTGGAATAGCAGTGATGAAGGCTGATACTAGTGAATAGTAGATCTGAAAATAAACCATTCACTGTAAATAAATGTTCTTAGAGTGAAATACCCCAAAAAACATGTCTGGATTTAAAGTAATAGCACATAAACATACGTTTTCATAAGTAATACTTAATCTGTAATATTTTTTATATAATCAACAACAATTGATGGGCTTTATAAAACGCTGCCTGTTCCATTGTAGTAGATATGTTTGATCTATGAATCTTTTATTATTTATTTCCCACTGTCACATATTAAAAAACATATTTAAACGTTTTTTTAAAAGATTTAGAACTCTAAATCCTTCTCCAGACTAGCTAGAGCATAAACAAATATATATTTATAGTTGTTTTTTTCCAAAATTGTGTACCAAATTTACGTTACCTGTTGCAAACTTATTTTCAAAGGTCCTATTTCAAAGTCCACTTTTGGCCTCTTCCTGTCAATATCAGGAACGCCGTTATAATACATAGCACTTGTAATCATAGCTAAATGTAGGAAAGCCAAACAGCAACCAGCTCTTTCAACACGGCTGAAATAGAGCAGATTGATGTCTGAGCTGAGCCCGAATGTCTTTCAATTCCTCTTCTAAATATGCATTATCTATATATCATATATATATATATATATATATATATATATATATATATATATATATATATATATATTATGTATATACCTGAAACGGCTAATCTGTTGTTTAATAAAGAGTGAGACCCACATGTGCTCCTCAGTAATGTTCTGTTTAATATTAGAGGAGAACACACTGCGTAATGTCTCCAAATCTTCCTTTGTTGTTGCCTGAATCATTTTCTCCACAGAATTGCCTTCTGGAGTCAACCACTCCTCACATATGAAATAGTTTCTATTTTTTTAAAAGATTGATAAGAAAGCATTACGTGCTATTGTAGCGTAAATATCTGGAAAAAAAGAGTGAAAAAAGATATCACATAAAATGGAAATTTAAATTGCAAGGTTTGCCAGAAAACCAGAAGTTGAAAATGAAGTGACAGTAATATAGACTTATTCAAAGAACAATTACACAGATAAGAGATTAGATAAACATATGTGCTTACGCTCGACCAGTCTGAATATCAACAACATCCACACGGTCCAGATACCAAGTAGTCAAATTTCCATTGCCTGAGCTATTGTGCCATATTCTCAAGCACTGCAGGTCTCCTAAAGTTGTTGGGCATGCCATTACAAAATTGCTAACACTTCCTGTTGAAAAACCCTGGATAACAAAGAGGGTTTCTTCAAAATCAAAATTGATTAAAAAAATATTTTAAAATAGTGTGAGTTCTATCATATTTTAAAAGTATGCTTATAAACTTTAAGTTCTTTTTGGAGCCTTACAACTAATAGTTATAACTAATTAGATTTATAATATACTTTTTAAAAAAAAAACATTAATAAAAAGGGAGATAAACCAGTTTCTCAAAACTTAAATAGCAACAATAGACAATCCATAAATAATATATATAATAATTCAAGTTGATGCAACCTTTTAACCCATGTGTCATTCACTACGTACTGGTTGTCAAGAAGAATTCGATAAAAGCATTAAAAAGTGTAAACTTTTTAATTTTTTAACATATTAAGTAAAACGCAATTCAAGGTGAGATAATATGTTAAAAAGAAGTTCAACTGTTATAATCGTATTACCTTTTCCTTGAAAACTGTTACTCCCAGACACAGATAGAATTGTCTAAATGCTTTAATGGTGTCTCAGAGACTTTTATGATATGCTTTATTACGTAATTAGCGAAAACAATATAAATACCGAAAGTTTTAGATATTTTACAATGAGTTCCACATCACCTCTTTTACTCCATCTGACAATATTCTGACACCAGTCTCATCCTCGACTCCATATAAACAGAAGCTGACTTTAGACTTTGTGCCTGCAGATTTTCTTAATCCAGTGTGGACCGTCAAGAGGTAATAATAATTATCATCAGCATAGTTGTCAGCAAGGGGGAAGACACCCCACTGGGAAAAAACATGTGAAATATGGTTTGGATTTTATCTAAAAAATATAAATCTACATCAAATCATAAATTCTTTGTAAAGATTTATGAGCTTTTAGGTAATTGTAGATACGCAAACCACTTGGAAAATGATTAATATAAATTATTTATCAAAATATTGCAGATATTAACTCTCAATAAGATGCAAAAACAAAGAGAAAATCCAACATGTTTTTCCATTGATCCATGAAGAAAATATGGACATTTAAAAAGTGTTAGAGGAAAAGGTGGTAATTAATTTCAAATAGCAATGACAGCATAATTTTCTTTAATTCAACATTAAATATGCCTTATGTTGTCAGTGTTTTTACCTGTAGCACCCCTTTTCTGTCTTTATAATGCGCCCACAAAGAAATAATGGTGAAAATCAAGTAAATTCCAAGAAGCACACCAATCAGGAGACCTTGACCTTTTATATCAAACTTGCTGAAAACTGTGCCAAAGTGAATTGTGTTGGGTACAAAACTAAAGGATAAACCGTTGATGATTTCTGTGCCACCACTACATGTGCATATGGTGCTTCCGTTAGATTTTGTCATCTGAGGATTCAACATTTATATTATGTTTATAGTGAATAAAATTCAAGTAAACATCTGTAAAATAATTTATAAAAAGGGAATTAAATAGAAAATTGAAGAAAAACAGTTTTTAGTTCGAACTTTTTGTGTCATAAAGTTAAAATGAGTAGTTAATTATTCATAAATTATCCCAACATTTAATATAAATTTTTAAATTAAGTTTTAAGCATGATATACAATTATCTTTTATCAGTAAAAATTCAGTTCCCATTAAAAAAGTTATCTACGTTCACTTACATACTAGTTGCCTATATTGATAACATTTGACTAGCATTAAGCCCCATTGAGACAGAATGTTATATACAAAATAAAATTAAACTCTACTTTTTTCCCCCATGAATTTTAAAGGAGGTGGAATGTCGTCCAAAAATCATACCCCCTTAAACCACAAAATAATCTTTTATTTAAAAATAGATTTATTGCCCTATTAAGTACACATAAATTTTGTAAAGGGAAAGGGATTCATGTAAAGGATGTTTTACCATTAGTGCATTACAGTGTGACTCTAGATACATATTCTAACCTAACTAGAGTTTGCCTTGCTATGGAATCTCTGATCATTTAAGTTAATCCCATGTAAGATGCTACCTTTTTAGCATACCTTCCAGCTTTGTGTGTGTAGACTACATTTTTACAATTGGCCACATAACGATAGTTAACTTACCTTGAAGACATGTGTATCCCAAACACCATTTACTTTATTAAAACTCAAGCATTGTGCCGTGGTCACAGCAAAGGCGTATGGCGATTCCAGCTCCTGGTGATAGCCTGCTGGTAAAGACATGTTTGTGTGTTATAACTGATTTCATAGAAACAAGAAGTTGAAATTGTACATATCCAGCTTTAAAACAAATTTGTTTATCTAGATAAGCCTTAGTATTATTACAATTTGATTGCTTGGATATCATCACACATTGCATAAGAACAAGACAGTTACCTTCTCTCTTTTCCTTCCCTGTAGTTTGCTTTGTTGGATACAATTTAACTGTGGAAATGACTTTCTTACGTTATGCGCAGCGTTTCAAAAAACAGGGTTTGAAAAAAATATTGAAGGAAGAAGGCGGATAACTGTAATGTAATTAAGCTGTTAAAAATCAAAATTACATTATTTTTCATCTGAAGGACGTCTGCACTCAACGATATTTTTGAAACATAATATTTCAACTTTAATTCATTATTAAACTATAATATTAGAATAAATCTTTAATTAATTAAATTAGTTGAAATAAAAGTGTTCATCTTACTGGCCATCTTACAGAAGTGTACTTATGTCATTGAGCAAGGCTATCTCTGAAACAACATCACATTAAACAGAATGCTGTCTGTTTACCTAGTTCAGGTTTTAATCCGATGTATAGTAGTCCAGTTTTAGTAAATGTTTCTGGAGGAAAGCAAGCTTCTCCGCAAGGCTGCTGCATTTCTTTGGTTAAATGGATCCTATAATTAAGTATAATCATAAAAGTATGCAAATAAATAATTTTTATCTAAAAAAAATGATTTTGAATTATTACCTCCCTTTTATTTGAACCGATGTCAATTTGAGGACTAATTGAGAATTTTCATCAATCAACAAATATATTATTTTTTTAAAATGATATAATTGTTTATTTTTTGCTGGGCTGTTACATAACATAAGTTTAATTAAATTATTTCCCCTCACCTAAATGATTGGGAAATACAATCGTTGGATTTTAACAGGTACTTAACCAAATACAACATACTTGTGGTCATAAGTAATGTCTGAAGGCTCCTTATCCATTCGTGCATACAGTGTGTATGTTATTGCTGGATTTGTTGGTCTTACTTTAAAGCACAGGTGGAGAAACGTTTCACTGAAATTGCACAGTTTATAACATTATAATTCTTTTATGGACTGACAGCATGTTGAAAGATTTTAATGATAACTTCTCAGGAAAAAAATAATCCAAGAGACACTGTTTTGAAATTGCATATTTTGTAACATTATAATTCTTTTATGGACTGACAGCATGTTGAAAGATTTTAATGATAACTTATCAGGAAAAAAATAATCCAAGAGACACTGTTTTGAAATTGCACATTTGAGAATCAGGGAAAGATTTGAATAATCAATCGCTTTTAAAATTACATTTTCAAATTGCTCTTTATGGTCGATCGGGTAAGTAGGGATGTTCAATTTGTAAAATTTTAAAATATTTAGCAGCAAACCAAAATAAGTTTAAAGCTTTATAAATATAGTACTCTTTTCATGTACTCACGGATAGTTCATTGTGTGATAAAACATTTGAGATGCATCTCCTGCAATGAACTTTGCAGGCTGGACATCAAAATGTTCTTCCACACTGCAGTTGCTGTCTGCTGTCTCGTGGACTATGGTAGGATTGGTCAATTTTAATTTCGTTCCATTTTCAGCTACCGCAGATGCAGTCACGACATTTTTTACGTATTCAGAATGTAGCCCATCATAGTAAATGTTAGAGCTCTTAACAGCCTGTCAAACAATAATACATGTCCAACTCAGTTTGGGAACATTACAAAAACTGTTACATCATATCCGCGCAAGGCGAGAGATAAGAAGATAAGAAGAGTGAACTAAAACATATGAAACAACCAAAAATATGATAAAAAAGAATGGCTTTTCGATAACATTTTTTAACAACAAGAAACGTATCCATTTTTTTGTATTTACCTGAAGATGAATAGTAGTTAAACTTTCACTGTCAACTTGTGCATCGTCAAATGTAAACCCTAGCGGTTTGTTAAACATTGAACTGTTCTTTATTTCTGCCAAAGTTCCCTTTTGAACAGCCATTTTGTAGCTCGGTGTCTTTGTCTCATACCTGCCTTCGGGGTCTTCTAAAGTCAACGCCCTGGTAAATACGTCATCCCATGCTGATGATATGTTCCCTGCAATACTGATTGCCTGTTGTTTTTAAAAAGAAATGCATTTGACTTTATTTGCTTGTATTCCATTTCATAAATCGTTAAATGGTGTAGTATATTTTCTTTTTTAAAAAGTGTTAACTAGCAAAAAAAAAGATAGCATAATCATATTCAATTAGTATCAAAATCTTTATTCTTCGAGACATGTCAATGTGGATCCAGTGACTTCTGTATGAGCTATGGAATTAAAAGAATAAAATCGGGCTGTGCAACTGTTGATATTAAATAATAATAAACACTGCGGGATAACAGTAGCGCTGAAATGTATCACATACTCTGGCATAAAATGATGGTTGTAGGTTTAACAAAAAATGTCTTTGACAAATGATACAAAATAGTCTTGATTTGATTATTAGAGAACTAACATACAATGTATAGTACCTGTTGCAGTGGAAGAGATTCATCAGTTCTACATTCTTCTTTTTTAATTTTTATATAATCATCATTCACATTGCCGTCTTGAAGAAAGTTTCGTTTCAAACAAAGAGGACCTAATACTCGAGTTCCTGCGTTTACGATGTTGTTAATCAGATCTAAAACACCTGATGCAGATAAAAGCGTTAACAATATTAATAATATAAAAAGAAAATAATAATTGTGTAAATGTTTAATTCTTTCATTGTACCTGCAACAGTTAAAGTTTGTATTTCGTCTGTCTTGGATTTATTTAAAAACAATTGTAAAAATAACATATTTAAAAAAAAAAAAAATTGCTGTTTTCGTTTTGTTTTTTTCTTTTAAAATTCAAAGAAAGCAAGGCTAAATTTACCCTATGAGTGACGAAATGATTTTCCTCTTCTTCTGTGTGCTTACCTCCAAGACACTGTCTCAAATCAGGTAGACTAAAGTCAACATCGTTGCTGTCACTTTTCTTCATGACGTCAGTCAATTTTGTTAACGCTACGGATGCTGTAGTCTTCAATAAACGACAACAACAGCAGTCGAGATAAATTAAAGTAAAGAACTTCGTATTTCTTAATCCTTGATTATGTATTACAAGTTTTTTTTAAAGGCTATGTGTTTTTTCAAAAAAATAATGATTTTAAAATCCAGAACCGAGAAATTAAAAAGTCTCAGCAGATAACTTGTCTAAATTTAAACGTTGACTGGCATGAAGCAAACAATTTTAGTTTTTTTTTCTTCGTATTTCTAATTTTCACCGTGAACAATTACGCACGAAGACGAAAATCACATTATTAAAATGTCATTAAAAAAACAACTTCACCATTCATATCTCAATGGTGAGATATTTGATGAAATGGCTGAAGCCAACACCAGAGCATACTTTTGAAATGTTCACATAACCACTTGCTGATATGATGCATAGCATGTAGGAAGGGTAGGGTCAATGCCACCCTGGGTGGGCCAAGATTTTTGCCTGCCACTACCCTACACAAAATATCCGAAATCCCCAAAATATGTTCTTCGGGTATTTGTGTATAATAGAGGGTGATGGGCACCGGAGGGCCACTTGCTTCATTGTGACACAGAAAAAAAGATATCATTTACATTCTCTCCACCGCCTCCACCCCCTTTAATTTTTGAAATGCAAAAAAAAAAATTATCCATGTAATGTATTTACAGTAGTGCCAGAATTCCTCACTGAGTGAAATGTGCGTAAGGCGCCCAAACGTATATTTTGGAATAATTATAATGACGTGACCAAGTGTCAAAAAGCTATGGAGAGTTGGGGGGTAATACGGTGATATTAAAGAATATAACGATGTGCAAGGCGAGAGGATTGACAAGACAGCTCTATTTGTTGTATGCCTTATCTCAAGCCCTTACGTGCGTGTTAAGTATTTCTGAAGGCAGCTTAGGAGGAGCATGACTACGAGCATCACGTAATACTAGCCAGTTAAAGGGGCCAGGCGACAAGGGATCCAATTTTATGTTTTGAATGGGGGGGCTTTGAGATTCGCTGTTAAGACTTACTGGCTTACAAATGTTTAACAGATAATTGATGGACTGCATTCAAGTTGTGTAAATGAAATTTAAGAAGAAAACTATGATAAACATGAATTTATACTTTTGTACTGTCTATAAATTAAAGTCTATCATACTTTGTTCTTATATTTAATTTACAATATTTTAGCCATTTCTACCCCCTATTGAAATAGTACAATTAGGACTGGCACTAACAATGGCACTAACCTTGACCAAATGTGAACCTAAGGACAGTTTGAAGCGAGTCCTAGCTTACCCATAAAATGCAGGGCCCGAATGTATTCGTTCTGTTTCTGTTCTTTGTGCATAGAGACTGGCAAGCTATACTTGTACAGAGAGTCTGGATAGCTAAGTTTGTACAGAGATTATTGCTAGCTGTTTTGTACTGATTGCCTGGCTAGCTATAATTGTGCAGAAAGCCTGTTTAGTTATGTTTGTACAGACAGCCTGGCTAGCTATATTCGTGCAAAAAGCCTGCTTAGTTATGTTTGTACAGAGAGCCTGGCTAGCTATATTCGTGCAGAAAGCCTGCTTAGTTATGTTTGTACAGAGAGCCTGGCTAGCTATATTCGTGCAGAAAGCCTGCTTAGTTATGTTTGTACAGAGAGCCTGGCTAGCTATATTCGTGCAGAAAGCCTGCTTAGTTATGTTTGTACAGAGAGCCTGGCTAGCTATATTCGTGCAGAAAGCCTGCTTAGTTATGTTTGTACAGAGAGCCTGGCTAGCTATATTTTGTGCCGAACTTTGTCGCCTTTTATTGGCTATGTTCGTTCTCTTTATTTCTCATGTGTTTAATGTTTTTACTAAATCATTCCGTGTGGAAGAAGTTTTAATTAGCTCTATAATTACAGTTGTCATAGTAATGTGATTCTGATGCTTTATTCTAGTTTTACATGTCTTGTATCTAGCCAGTGTAGTGTAGTTTGGTTTAGTTCAAGTCAGTTCATTCCACTACAGGTTAGTTCTGGCAGTTTTAGATTAAAATAACTATGACATTATAAGAAAACATTATAAAATCATCTTAAGGGAGGTAACCTTGGACTCCCCTCAAGGACCTAGGTACGTCGTTTCATTCCGGTAAAGTGATTATAAACACCAGTACCGCATGGCTATCAGTATCCAGACGAGAGTAGAGAACACAAAGTAGAAATTTGTGTGTGCTGTGGGACCACAGGAACGTGAGCCGGGAACGCATAACAGACCGGACCTGAACACGTAGTTAAACTACAATACCAACCAGTCTATATATAAATTAATTAGTTATAGGAAATAGACACATATGTTATTTCTATTTTACATTATGTACACGTTTTGTATTTTTTGTATAAAAAATAAAAATAAAAATATTAAGCAGTAAATTCAAGAAAACGCCTCAATTCTCCAACTGACAATCGCCCTATGCAATTTCGCAAAATAGCCAGCCAAATTTAAAAAAATGAACATTTGCCTGCTAATTTACAGGGATATTGATCATTTAGCCATTTGGCCGAAACCTTAACCAATAGTATGTATGATTGTATGTTCCATGAAAACTAGTTATACCATAAAAAAAATCAAACTAATCGCTAAAAGTTAATATAAAAGATATTTTTAAAATACAATTTTAATAATCATCTCAAATAGGTGAAATTTTAAATGTCAAGAAAAGATAATTAACGATAACCTTCATCTCATTTTATCACCTGTTAAATAGCAAACAAATTAATACATTCGCCTAAACAAATGCTTACCATTGACGAAGTAGACATGAATTTGGAGTTCATCGTTGCAACAACCATAGAATTTGCTAAAATTTGCACTTGTCCAGGAGTTTTTATCTTGATTTCGTCAACGACTCTTCCGATAATGCTAACGTATTTTTTGGCAGTCTTTTTTTTTTAAATGAAAAGAATATCTTAAGCGTTTCGTCTTTTCAATTATGGTTACATACACAATCACACAATTTGTTTATTTACATTTGCATTCTCAATAGTATGGATGTGATTAATTACATTGATTAAATTCAAATAGGCTTATTCAAATTTTTCTTTAACGTTATTTTGGATGTGGATGCTTTATTTTAACACTTGCTTCGCGGTAATAAAAACATCACAGTGTAGTTCAAACAATATTTAAAATGTAAAAGGAAAAAAAAACAAAATAAAGATTGTTCGGGTGTGAATGAACACAAAAGATTCGAGACGTTAAGTTTAAGGTCAAGGTCAGCTTACAAAGACTCGCCAATAATTCCCTTTCAAATTAATACAGAGTTAAATAGTGTTCAGTCTACTGCAGGTAGCTGTAACCTGGGAAGAAGACTTGAAAAATCAAATTTATATGGATCTTTGTTAAGAATTTGTATCATGTACGTGCATAAAATGGTTTTGAAATCAAGAAAGGTTTCTAATATTACATTCTGTTTGGGGGCGATCCTAGCGTACTTTTATCGCCAAAGCAAGCCTTTGACAGGCGTGCCGCATCTGCTGGGAGCGGCTGTAAAGCATACATTCGGTGTGGATGTCTCGGATGTTCCCAACCCTCCACTCAATAGTGTCGGGCACTCGACTAGCAAGTGATCTACTTTCACCAGCGCCTGTTCACAATTATGGCAGCTAGGGTCCTGAAGAGGATGTAATATGTTCAAATATATTCGAGTAGGACAGTGTTCTGTTCTCATATGGGTGATGAGGCTCTGGTGTTAGCGCTTTGTTTGCCCCATTGATTAACTTTCCTGTGTGGGTGTTGCATGTTCAAGTAAACTTTACGGACTGTGTCCACTTTCTACCAATTTTTCTGCCGTTTCTTTTGGAGGAGGTTTTTTTAACCAAGCTTTGGGCCCCAGTTGGGTCATTGGTCGGTTTGGTTGTGGCTGGGCAGACTTTTGCCTTGGAGGAAAATCAGTTCTTTCGTTTTTGGGGTAATCCCGCGTGTCCAGGAGGACCACCTTGCCTTAATGTGACATTATATGTGTTATTCTTCCTATTCGGCCCTGAAATATCCTTTGCTAAAGGTACCCCTTATGGTTCTACATGAGTGCGCCGTACCCAGCTTTATTACCGTTGGTGAAGCAAGAGTCGTCTGTGTAAACTTTTACCCTAGAGTCCACTTAATTTCCGTCGTCCACAAAGTAGACTCTTTTTTTCCAGATTAAGAAGACTTGACTTTAAAACTGACGCATTTGCCAGAAGTACATCAGGATGTTCAGAGCATTTGAGTGGTGATTTTTCCTGCATTAGTTGTAGCTTTTCCCTATCTTTCCGGTAAACGGTGTTTACTCTCTAGGCTCAAGTGAGTGGACCGCATTCATAAAGGAGGGACTTTTTAGCTTCGTTCTCTTTATCCATTGGTCTTGCAATTGAAAACAGGGTTTTGTTCTCTCCATGAGGCAGTATCGTTCCTACGTCATTACGATGGCCTTAGCACTCCTAAGGCAGAGTGGTTATACGTCTGACGTAATTTCTAAGGCAGCGGTAGGTTTGATGCCTACCCCCCCCCCCCATCGAACCTATGATTTGGGTTCTGGATTTGGTTCCGCCCCTCTAGAGCTGTGTGGCTCGCAAAGACCTTGATGGTCAGACTATAGTCTATAGAACCCTTTACGCTCCCAAGGTATGACGTTTTTAGGAGACTTGCATCGACATCTCGGGTAGTGCTAGCCAGTTCTTTTTTTTTTAAGGGCTTAATTTCAACATGGCACGAGCGCCGAGTTTAGGAATAGGGTTGTAGAGTTGGAGTTTCATGCCCATATAAGTAGTGTCTTGTCCCACTTTAGCTTTTTCCCACAGATATGAAGAGATAAATCTTATTTAGGGCATTTCTCCCATTAGTAGTCAAAGAATATACCATCCCATCCACATTTCACAAAATACAGTACAATGTTAAGAACTTGATTAGGTGGGATGGCATAATAAATACACTATTTAATATAGAAACTTACCTTACTCAGAGCAGCCCTGACATAGGAGGTATCTCCAGCATTTAAGGGGTCCACAGCGGTTGTTTCAACCGCCCGACTTAAAGAAGTATCCTGTAAATTTAATAACCTTAAAATAAGTCAATTAAATTGAGTTTGCCTTAAATAATGCAACAATTTGTTAATACTAAGGTTTAGAGCATTGTGGTTCTATATGTCAATGTACACATCTGAAGCCTTGTCCTACTTTGATGTAGCTCGGCGTTTCTCAAAGTTTGCCATAATGGGGCACAACTATTTTCTGTGGGCCCAGGAAAACGTCATACACGTTCTTCATTATGTATTTATTCTGTTGTTCGTTAGTCGATTTGACGGACGAACAATAGAATAAATACATTTTTATATTTTAATTCTTGTCTAGGGCCTCAAATAAGATATCTTCCTTGAACTATACGCAACAAAGAATATAGTCTCTTAGACGGCACTGGATACTATACCCGTCTTGTCAGTAATAGAACGAATAGATGAGGAGGCAGCTTTGCATAAGCTCGAAAAAGCAATTGATTGCCTTGTTGAAGGTAATGCTACAGAGATTGACGACATTCCTCCCTCAGTCCTTAAAAAATGGAAAACCATTGCTTTACCAGCCCTTAGATGAGTTCATCTGGTTCATCTGTCTATGTTGGGAAGCAGGTCACATTCCCCAGCTCATGAGAGACGCCAACATCGTGACAATGTGCAAAAATGAAGGTGATCGTAGCTATTTTAATAATTACAGAGGAATTTCTCTCCTTGGCTTGAAACATCGTGGCTTTCGATGTTGTCGTTCAACTATAGACATGATATTCTAGTTACTCCAGTTGCAGGAGAAGTGTCGTGAATAGCATAGGTTTATTTACATTGCATTCATAAGTCTGACCAATGCATTCTGAAAGGCCTGTTGAGTTTCTTCCATAAAATAAGTTTTTCCCCCATGACTGCTCATAATTATACATCCATTTCACGAAAACATGCTCATCACAGTAAACTCCAATGACGCTGTCTCTGATGAATTCTAAGTCAGCAGGAGAGTGAAACAAGGCTACTTTCTTGCACCAACGATCTTCTCTATTTACTTCTCAATCCTTCAGCGGTTTGCCTTCATGGACTGTTAAGACGAAGTGTACATCCATACGGATCACTAATGTAGGGGGTTTAAAATTGCCCGCATAGTGCAAAGACCAAAATAAATAAGTTTCTTATTCATTAACTGCTGCTCAATGGCGATGTCACCTTGATATCGCTTCAACGCATTCTATCAAAGATCTTTGCGTCGCATATTGCTTATTTGATTGCAGGACAATGTTAAAAACACAGAAGTTTTGGGTCGTGCCAAACTGTGTAGCATGTTCGCCGATGTTAGCCAGACGTTTCTTCGCTGGTTAGGCAATGTAAAGAGAATGGAGAAAGGCCGAATCCCCAAGGATCTGCAGTAAGGAGAGTTTGTAGAAGGGGCAAGACTTATTGGACGCGAAGGCTGAGATTTTAAGTCGTCTGCAGAAGGAACTTGAGGGAAGCCATATTAGAATTCAAAGAAACTGAGATCATAGCTGAACACCACACCAGCTGGCGAACAGCAGTATTTTAAGCAAACAGGCAAAATATGCTGGACATAAAGCCATTGCAATTAAAGGATCATTAAAGGCGATATTTAACCAGGATTCAAGGTTGCACTGAGAAAAGTGCAGTTGAGCCTGCCATTACTGGCTCTCCCTAGTAAGCTCACGATGAAGTGCCAATAGCTACTCAATCATGTGGCGAAGTCGGAAGGATGCCATATACATGCATACACATACATATTACATATATATATATATTCCGGACCAGAAAAAGTGATAACATCTCTTACAATGTAATTTAATTACATCACCATTTGTTAACTATATACGTTTACTGATTTACTCATGTACCTATATAACTATATGACGTCATTATCATGACAATTTCCGGTGGACATAAATGACACAACATGATATTAATTCAATTACATTAAACAACCGTTTGCTTTGAGGTGTATATATGTAGCTGATTTTTATATGTTATCAGGAAAGTGGGGGCACAATCGTTTTTAAACAAATATTAAACATGACCAAGCGCAAACAAATTTAGAGACGTTGATAGAGCTCAACTCACGACTGAAGTTAAAACGTTGGACAAAGTGGCAGCGCGCTGTGCAATTTTCATGGGGTCCTTCAGGTCTAGACTGGAGTTCATCCTACGCTCTAAAGCAGACAGGATGTCGTCAACCCTGTCACTTGTTTGAGAATCTTCAGTTGACGATAATTTGAACTTGGGTGCAACCTAATGTGAGAAGGGGGTGCACAAACTTGACTAATTACTGCTACAATTAGAGGCAAATTTGAAATTTTTAAAGTTATATTGCAGATAAAGAAAGAAAAAAGTGTATTACATTATCATCGAGTGGATATAACATTGTAGATCTGCATGTGTTAACCAACAGAAAAAAGAAATATAACAATGAATTATACAATAGAGTTCTAAAATGGTGAAGTGAGTTGTTGTTTTCTTTAATTACAACTTTTGCACAACTCACATAGACAGTAATGAAGCAGCTGACTTTTTCCCTGTATATATCAACAACATTGACTGTCACCTGACAAGATTGATTGTTCGTGCCACACTCAGATAGAAAAGTTCTTGTAGAAATCTCATCTAGAAATGCACAGATATCATTTTAAGAAATGCATGTAACAAAATGACTACACGAACATGCTTTTAAATAAGGATACGGTTGCTTTATTTTAAAGCGCGTCGTGCATAAGCCACGGTGTCCAGTCCTGGTTTATCCGGGACAGTATCTAATTTCTCATCACCCGACCCGGCGTCCATGAAAGGTCAGAAAATGTCCCGGCCTAATGATTTTGCTTTTTTTCTACGAATTGCATACTTTCCCTAGACAGGGACGAATTTCTCCCATTGAAATATTGTGTTTGTCCTCTAATTAAAACAACACGTGGACACCAGGTAAACCGCAACTGAAAGTCGATACATTGAAACATATGCTGGTGGTCCAAGTCGATACATTGAAACATATGCTGGTTGTCCAAGTCGATACATTGAAACATATGCTGGTTGTCCAAGTCGATACATTGAAACATATGCTGGTTGTCCAAGTCGATACATTGAAACCTATGCTGGTTGTCAAATGCAATTTCAATGATTTATGGTACACGTTTTAAAAAATGTTATTAAATAAACGACCCTTATGTACAGAGAGGTATTCAATCCTCTCAGAAATATATTAACGTGTCAAGATAATAAAATTAATGATTTCAATTCACTTGTTAATGCTTCATATTTCTGAAGGTCGTGTCAATTTTTTTATTTTATTTTTTAACATATCGAATGGTGTTGTTTGTAGAAAGTTATCCCCCTACAACCTGTTGTTAACTTTTATGAGCATTGAAAAAGTGACACGGTCAATCTCAGCCTCAGAAAGTATAAATACATTACTCTCAAAACACTTATGGTGCTTTGCCACTTTATTGTTGACAAATGTTTCACGTGCTATTCCTGATCAACACAACTTACGGTTTCGGTACATCGATGAATTCAGTCAATTTTAACGAAACATTTTTAGTTAAGGGGGGGGGGGGTGTCCGGGGGAGGCTACCCCGCCTCCCTCCCTCCCCCCGGCTCCCAGGTTACCCCCAGAAAAATCTGGTCCCGCAGGTAACAAAAAATGAGAATCAAACAGAACACTAGGATTCTGAGGGGATGGGACACGCTAACCTTCGATGGTAATCAATCTAGTAGAAGGAAACTCTAATTATAAAACTTAAGGGAGTTGAGGCCAAAGCCCATACCTAACAAAAATTCACGCAAACAAAGGATGTAGTCCGTCCCATATGCGGCACTTCATTGGATAAATATTCTGGCTGTGCCTGCGACGTCCCTGGTGCTAATTTGTATCATTAACTGGATATTCTCTGGGCTCGATCTATTATTGGATTTCTTCTTGCGAAAACTACACCATCGTCTTATTGAGTCGCACGTACTCAAATAATTATAGTAATACTAAGTTTATTTATCAAATGAATGACTTTGATGGCTTAAATCCAATTAATACTTTACAAAAAATTATTTAAGGCTTAGAATTACAACAATTTGTTTTATTATACTTTGGTTTACAATTTCAGATGAGAATAGCAGGTGTTTACCGGAGAAAGAAGGATATTTAATCCGTTTAAGATTGTATTAGAAGAGATGCTGGCACTGTTATGAACGCATGCCCCAAGAGCAGAGGCTCTCAACCCGTGGGTCGAAACCCGAGTATAAAGGTGTGAACTTGTCATTGTTTTTTTAACAATTGTCACAGCTATTAGAGACATATTGCTAGTGGCTTTTGTGTTTCCCCCAAACCCCCCAAAAACAACAAACAAACAACAACAACAAAACAACAAAAACATTAAAACGAGCAAACAAACACCTGAAACAATCTGGAGTCAATGTAGACACATGAAGACTTCAACATTCATTGGGGTTGTATGGTGTATTCAGATATCATTTATCCTTTTGTTGAAATAAGAGAAATGGTTATCAATATTCTATATATCTGCTATTACTAAATTGGACCACAACGTTCTAACTCAAGGGTCCTCAAATTTTAAAAAACAAGTGCCCTGATAAGTGTCCCTCAGACAGTGTCGGGGCCGGATCAATGTATATCAAACAATGTCGGTGTGGGGGAGGGGGGGGACACAATATTTTGAAAAAAAAATCGATCGAAATATAAGTATAATATACAAATCTTGTTTTTATTTTACGAACGAATTGAAAATAAAAATAAAACATATTTAAAATAAACAACAAATATATGAGACACAAACTTAATAGTGTGTCTAAGGAACGTTTCGCTAGCATGGATCTAGACCATGAATTGTAGTTTGATGACTTATATTCTAGCTGATGAGTCCTCATATAATACATTTCCTGTTAAAAAAGTATGTTCTATTTGTTAAGGATAATGATAATACTCCAGCAGAAACCCGTCGATATATAATACATATCTATATATATAAAAATGAATATATGTCTCTATGTCTGTATGTCTGTTTGTCTCATATGCGCTCCCACACCATCAAAACTTTGGTGAGTTGTTGGCCACCTACCTGGGCATTTAACTGCGTCATTAAAAAACTTTTCAAATATTTCGTTTTCGGCCGTTGGCCCTTCATTGTTTTTTTTTTCTTATACGTGCTTTGTAAACAATAGATTTCGTCTGCGCTCCTACACCATTTATTCGAATACGCTAAAACTTTGACGAGATGTTGCGAGCATGCCAACAAAGGTTTCTAAATTATTACAACCTTTTTAAATTATTCCGTTTTGAGCCAGGGGCCCCATGTTCGTTTTTTTTCTTATAGGAGCTATATAAATATAATGTCAAACCGTATGCGCTCCTACACCATTCATGTGATTGCAACAAAACTTTTTTGAAAGGTTTTCCATAACGTGGCGCATGTTAATGAGTAATTACAATACTTTTAAAATATTCCGTTTTCAGCTGTTGGCCCCAAATTCTTTTTTTTTTTCTTATATGAGTTTTGTACAAAATAATTTCTGTATGCGCTCCTATACCATTCATCTAAATGCGATAAAACATTAGTTAGATGTTTTTCCTACGCCCGCAAAGCTTTTCCAAGTATTACAACCGTTTAAAATAAATATTATGTTTTGAGCCAGGGGCCCCATGTTCTATTTTTCCAATATGAGCTATATAAATATAAATTCAAACCGCATGCGCTCCTACACCATTTATGCGATTGCAACAAAACTTTGTTGAAAGGTTTTCCATAAGGTCGCGCATGTTATTGAGTAATTACAATACTTTTAATATATTCCGTTTTCAGCTTTTGATCCAAAATTCTTTTTGTGTGGATGGATAGATTTTTTATCAAATACAAATAGCGACATTAAATTGTGTGTGTGACATAATAATTAGGTTTCTGAAGTAGTTACAACACTTTTAAAATAATCCGTTTTTGGCCGTTGGCCCCTAAAATCGTTATTTTTCTTATATTAGTTTTGTAAAAAATAATATCCGTATGCGCTCCTATACCATTTATCTGAATGCGATACAACTTCAGTAATATGTTTCTCTTTTTTAAATTTTGTGACATAATAAGTAGGTTTTTGAAGTAATACAACAATTCTACAATATTCCGTTTGTGGCCGGGGGCCTTAATTCGTTTTCCACCCTTATATTATCTATATAATTATCGTATGCATTCCTATACCACTCATCGGATTGCGATAAAAACGTTGGTGAATTGATATGCGCGCTCCCGCAAATGTTTATAAATTAGAACAACATTTTACAATATTTCGCATGGGCCGATGTCCTTAAATTCGTTTTGTTTTCTTTAACAAACTTTATCAAAATAATTTCAAGCAGAGCTATCAACTCAACCGCCCTTGAACAAATGCCAACATACATCAATTTGTAGCAAGAGCAGAGAAAACACGTTTTTGCATGTTTAGTGTAGAGAGTATTTTTGTTGTTTTTATAAATAAGCTTGAATTTTGTGACGTATTTTAGAATCGGATATATCTTTGTAAATGTGTTGTGATTTTGAATAGCAATGATGTAGTAATACATCTATTATATAAGAATGATCTATGCTGACCGTAACTCCAAAGAACCGATACGATTTAAATACGTTCCCATTTTTTAAAACAATCATAGTTTTCTTCTATTATATAAAGGAACTCGAATCAATGGTAATGCGAAAAATATATTGTATATTCGCTTTAATTTTAATAAAATTTTAAGTATTAATAATATAAATTACAAATAAATTTGGAGTAACAACTAAGGAACTATTTTAAACATTTTATATGTGGTTGAAAGTTATGAAAATTAATAAAACAAATTATGATCAAAGAATTACACTGTAATCACATTTATCGGGGAAACCAAAACATCTGTTGATTTTAGTGCATTTTTTAAGTACGTTCCAAATATTGCGTAATAAAAGTAAAACTAATTTGTTCTAAATAATAACGCAAATGACGTCAGAACTCAAATTGTCTATTTATTAAATGCAAAAATTTATCTGATTTAATAACCGCGCCTAATAAAATTTATAATTTATTTCCCCCTTCCTAAAAGTAAAATTAATAAATATAATAGATTGCTTTTTAAAATGCTACAATTTAAAAAATGAAATACAATTTTTGCTTTTTATTTTTAACGTTTAATAATTTTTTACTTTTATTCTTTCCAAAAATATACATTTATGAAATTTATAAATTTGTAAAAAAAAAAAAAAAAAAAAAAAAAACCTAACCTTTAAATATACTTTTAATACGAAAATGCCGTTTAATGCAATCAGTGCAGCGAAACTACATATCCAAATAACATCTACTAATGCACTTATCACTCATTTAAATAAGAACAAAGCATTTGAAATGCAAAACAATTGTTTTTGCGTAAGTAAGTGGATTACAATCCCGTGGATGATTTTATTAATTTCTTTAAAACTCTGTTTGGGGGAGGGGAAGTTGTAATTCAATAGTTTAATTTGCACATGGCAGCACACTATACGTCTCAAAATGAATTTGACAAATAATTTGCCTTCTTAGGTACATATATATGGGGGTTAGGCAATAGGGTGTGTACAATTTTATATCTTTAAATCCAATGATATTACTGTTGTGAAAAATAGATGCTATATTCTCATTTTACGAATTAAGAAAATCAATGACGTTAACACAATGTAAGTATATTTACAAAAGTATATCCATTAATATCAAAACCCATTCATTTTACAAAGAATTACCAGTTTTGGACCGGGGCCCTATAGTAGTTTTTCTTTCTAATATGAGCTATTTAAATATAATTTCCGTATGAGTTCCTATACTATTCATCTGAATGCGATAAACTTTCAGTGAGTTGTTGTGTGCAGGCCCGCATTAGGTTTCTAAAGAAGTGCAAATATTTTACAATATTCCGCTTTGGGCCGGGGGCCTTAAATTCTTTTTTTTTTCTTATATGAACTATGTAAATATAACGTCAAGCAGAGCTATTGCATAAGTGGGTGGAATTACATTAAATATAATCTGTGACATTTCATTTTGTATATGTGACTTAATAAATAGGTTCCTGATTTAGTACACATATTTCTTTTGGGGCCGGGGGCCCAAAATTTGTTTATATGTAATAAATGAGCCACATAAATATAATTTCAAACATAGCTATTGCATGGGGGGATCAATCGCTATAAGTTTTGGGACTAAATTTGGAAAATCCATGCTTCCCACACGGACAGCTGCGTGTGGTCTGCTGACACTTCTTAAAACCTTCTAATTAATTCGAATACGCACCAGACGGTTAAAAAATTGTGTTTATTAGAAGAACTTACAAAAAAATTATTAAAACACAGACACTTTATTTCGATGAGTGGCATTGCAAAGCATGCAGGGTACTCGCTAGTAATTAATATTTCTCTGCATGCAAATTTAAAAAAAAAACAACTCTGCAAGTAAAGATATTTCCTACCACCAACATAGACCAGTAGTTGGCCAAGAAGCGTGTCCTGGTATACTTCATACTGGAGGCCAAAGTTTGAATCCAGATTTTCGTTGCGGGTCCGCCTGATACTTTCATCTTTCCATCCAGGAAATTTAAAGGTGAACATGGTTTCAGATGCTATACCTGTGTATATATATATATATGTTTATATTCATTTGATACTTAAACATACATATATTAGGACAAGTTACTTTAATTCATGGTTATGTAGATAAGAACATTGTGCTCATGACAGCTCAGATTGATAATTAACTTGAGTAGCATGTCTTAAATTGATTAATAGATTGGATACTTCTATAGCGCTGGTTTCCATGCTACTTTAGCATGCTCACTGCGCTCTGGTTTCCTCAAATCTATTACACAAAGAAAGTCTTTAAATGTTTCCTAAATGATTTTCTGTCCTGTTCGACACTCCTCAAAGATGGAGGCAAACTATTCCATAACTTCAAAAGAGCGCACTCCGTACGACGTTTTTCCGTGTTTATCCACACTGGGAATTTTCAGTAAGGACTGAGTTGGGGACCGCAGGTTCTTTAAGGTTACATGTTTATTTGATAGAGTGTGAATCAAATATCCCTGTTAAATAATATTGATGGATAGTTATTTTCTTCTTTTCTATATATTAAGGACCCGCGATCAATGTGCTGATCATTTTCGCTCGTCGGGGACTTCAAGGTGTCAGTATCTTCCACACCCCATTCCATCTTCTATTAACCGTATCCGTAAATTTGATCGAAAGAAGTTTCGTCGACGGAAAATTGATTGACGGAAATTTGATCGAACCGAAATTTGGTCGAATCGTTTTTTTAGTTTATACGTTAATATTTTGCGTCAAATTTCTTTTTGAACGCATTATTTTGTTTTACTATATGGTATAGTGCGTTCAAAAGGAAATTTGACGCAAAATTTTAACGTCTGAACTGAAAAAAAGATTCTACCAAATTTCCGTTCGATCAAATTTCCGTCGATCAATTTTCCGTCGACGAAATTTCTTTCGATCAAATTTCTGGCAATCTCTTTTAACACGACTTATTTTGAAAAACGTGTTTATATTTTCTTTTTGAATGATCAAAGTGCTTGTTTTAATCAGGCACGAGTGCCTTTAACTGTTATTTTTTGTACTGTGCTTTTAGCGTTCAACAGGTATATATTTCATTATCGATGATTCAACATTGATAATAAAAAAAAATTCAAGAACAGCTTAAAAATTTCATAAACTAAGCACGAAGACCTGACCTGCTTCAGGCGTCACACTGCACGTCCCATTGTAAGGCGAAAAGTTGGTGAAGATGACATGCATTGCGGTTGCTTCTGGTAGTGAGGTGACGATGATATTAAGCACGATTGAATATGTGGCACCTTCCTCCCACAGGCCTGCATCTGAGTCAAACACAATGCTGTTGGGAGCTGAAAATTAGACCAGGAAACGCTTTAATATATTACATCAGCACATGTAATTATCTAGGCATGAAATAAAATATGGTGTGATGGTGTGTTCAGTATTGTCTCAATAAAATTCCCGATATCTGCACTGAAAGAGATTCTGAAAAATACCCGGAGGTGCATGTTGTTTGTTGTATTTTCTTTTGTTTTATGAAGTAGTCTCAATTTAAATATGGTAATAAATATGCCTCGTAAAAGGAAAGGGTTGGGAAATTGGAATATTAATATAATTTAGCGAGAAGAAAAAGATGTTCGCTGGCCTACTTAGGGATGGCTAGCACGATTTGGGATACTTAAACATTGATGTTTTGTCAGGTAATTTAGATGATGGGAGGTTCACGCATTGCTATTGGTTGGCGAGCTATAACTAATAAAGACGGAGTAAATATATACATGCTAACTATTAAGAAAATAAAAGATGAGAGAAAGGGTGGATGCAAGTCAAGTTGCGTAGGGAGAGGGAGCGCACGGGGTGTTCCAACCCTGGTGGCACTCATGGCTAAGCTACCAATGGCGGATTTACCAGATTTTATCACCGACCCACTCCAAGAGTTCGCTGTGATGTCATCGGTTATCGGATTGGTCGGATCGTTGTTGTACTTGTACATGCTCCACTGGTACTTTGCCGTAAGCAAGTCTTTCTCGGTGCATGATGGACAATTGATCTGACCTTTTAGTACCGTTCTTTCGCGCGTTAACAGCTTCTTTTTGCAGTTCCACACACATCTGTGTAGAGAGCATGATGGTATATGTTACACGAGACACGTTTAGCTTTTTAGGCGCCCGATACCAATGAGTGAATAAGTTTCTTCCAAACTTTTTAATAATACTCAACCCAACACAATTTTCCGAGCTAGTACTAGTTCCAATTTGGTAATACAGCTTTCGAAATGTTTCCAAATGCCAAGACTAGCTAGGTAGGCAATATGTTAATTACATACATTGTGTTGTATTAAACATTTTAGAAAAAAAAATTGTTTGGATCCTTTTTATTTTTATTGTGATGAAATTTTTCAATACCCTGTTTCCTTGTGCTACATTAAAATTTATATTTTTATATATTTTTTTAATCAATGGATTCAGAAAATAATAATCCTTAAAAAATAACTCATAACCTCGCTGGACTTTAAAAATTATAATATACATTTATGGCCTGGCCATCTGGAAAGGTCTTAAAACGTCTTTTAGAAATCAAGATATCTCATCAAAATGGTAAAAACTAATTCATTATTATGTTTAAATTATAATGTATGCGCTTTTTGTGGTTAAATTGTTAGTTTTAAAAAAGGCTTTTCTAAGATTTATGTAACTTAGTATCACACTAAAACTTAAACCTATAACATTTGAGTCCCAAGCTAAGTAAAGTCAAGATTCCGTGTATTTTGTCCTAAACATAACAAATTTTAACAAACATCAAATATGTTAAATATAGCATATTTATTAATACTTACTCGATAGTGATGTTCGGTTGTCGTGTTGTCATCAATTCAATGGCCTGGGTAGCTACATCATATCTATCTTTCTTTTGTGCCACGGTCTCAATCAGCAGAAGGTCATTTCCTTTAAAATCTGCGGTGGGAAAATTTATACTAGCCGCCGGGTTAATCTTTGAGTTTGTGCACTTGGTCAGCGATCTGTACGTTGAATCGTTCATGTAAGGCTGGGTGTATCGGGCTATATCATATCTCGAATTCAATTTGTAGCAAGCCCAGGAAAATGTAAAGTCACGACTTTCCTCAACGGGATCACTAGAGTAAGAGCCAGCGTTCAAGATTATCGTATCTCCCAGCCTGGCTTGCCGAAAGGCGCCACCACCGATGCCTGCCTCAACAGGAGGAAATGTGACGTTCATAAACATGATATCACCCTCCTTTTCTTTTCTACCGGTGACGGACACATTAATCATAATTTTATACATGCCGGTGTCTTTGATGACGTGACTCAAATCTAATGCAATGGCGCTTTCGTTTTCAGTCGGCAGTGGTACGGCGATACTGCTGTAGGTAGGAGGCGATGGTACTATTTTCATCAAACTCCACTGAATAATAAAACGGTCTGAGCTGTTGCACCCGATCGTTCTCTCTGCCCTGGCGCTTACTGTCGAAATTTTTGACATCCAAATATCTAACGCTGTTTTGATCTCTCTGTATGTTTCATCAAACAAACCAACAGAGGAGATACAAGGTACATACGTCTCGAAGCCATATCTTTCCACTTTTGTTACAACGTAATTTGTCGTATAGACAAGGGCTCGATTCACATCCCCTTCTGAGGAAATAACTACAGTGAAATGACATACATGCTTTATCAATGTATTTAATTACCTTTACAGATTACAGCTTGTTAGATTACACGTTTTAATTTTTTATAAAAATGAAAACACATTCCGTGCAAGCAGAATTTAAATAATATATCAGTCCACCACTATTAACTAAGTTTTATGGAGACTGCCGACAGCCTTTTCAATCATACCTGCTGTTCTGGATTATGTATTTTTATTGCGTTATTAATATTGCAAATATAACTTTATGTTATCCAAATGTCTTTGACAATATCAAATTTAAAAGGTTATGAGAGAATTCAAAGAAAGAAAATGTATTATAATTGCATATGAACTTAGTTTAAATTTGGCAAATCACAAGCTTTCAATTTGCCTTTAGTTAATAACCGCGTGTTACAAAACAGATAATATTTGTCCAGTTTTTTAAAATAAATTAAGTATATTTTATGTATTGCTTTAATATTGTAAACACATCACTTCAAAGTTTAACTTGATATTTTTTACATTTAATACGTTTTGCTTATTTTTCATTCCAAAAATGTGCTTTGATCAATTTTAAGCCATTGTCTTTGAAACGTTGACAGAAATTTGTGTTCCTAGTTCGTACTGATCAAACATCTTTTTAAGATCCCAACTGCATAGCTCATGCTATATTTCCTACACAACCATGCTGCTATGTATCAGGTAACTGTCAAAAAAAGATTGAAAGTGTGACTGCAACAATTTTAGAAGTAGGCGAGGAACTGAAGAGTCTCCCTCTACGTCAAGAAGGTCAAGACCAAAAATTTGTTCTCCGCAAGTTTCGAAATACGTTGAAAAATTGGAAACGATGCCAGTGAAACAATCAGCGTTATTCTGTTCACTTGGAAGATTTTGAAATATTTTCTTTGGTGTCATTTAATGTGTTCCCTGACTGGGACAAAGTAGAAAGAAAGTGTAAGTTCTTCAAAGTAAAACGTCCCATTTAAAATTGTTGATAGCGATCTCTTGGATGAGCTAACTTATGTGAAACAAGTTTAGTCACTACGTCTTGAGTTGTCATTCAGCCTCCAGGCACGTAAGCACCTGTGGCATGAGCTTATTCTCCCCCCCCCCTACTACACCGGTTGCTCTGAGCATTTTTTGCCCGTATTTGGCATCCATAAAGTCTAGTAAACTTACTCTTAGCTGAAGAGGGTTTTTTTTTATTGTTCTGTCTATATATTTGAAGCTTTCACTTAGTTGTTCCACTATTTCCATCACACAGCTTGGAAGACGTCCTTCATTTATTATCGATGAATACTACCAATCCCGTGCGAATACAACATATTTGATATTTAATTATACGAACATAACGAATCATCCATTTGTCTTTAGGAACTCTTTTACGATAGGGCTATAACATTTAAAAAATTGCCCTGGCTGGATCTTATTGCTTTAAATCAATTACAGTAAATTTTTCTGTCCTGCAAGAAAAACCAACTGGCTTCTAAAAAAACTATTGTTCTCCTACATTAAACAATCCAACAATATAAACTGATTTACTGATTTTTGAAAAAAAAAATTGAGGATACCCATGTTTCGTTGCGATGTTCGAAAGAATATATATATAAGAATGAGCTGTGCTGATATGACGCTTAAAACCCGAAAATATGTTGATACGTTCGGACTCTTAAAAACAATCATAGATATTTTTTATTATTTTACTAAAGTTGAATAAATTTACATGCGCAAAAAATATTCTATATCCCTTTTAATTTAGCAAAAATGTAAGTATTATTATTATAAATTACAAATACATATTAAGAAACAACTAAGGAACTATTTTAAGCATTTTCTATACGTTTAAAAGTTATGAAAAAAATTAAATTAAAAAAAATATGATCATCAGTTGTTATTTGTGCGTTCTTTAGTGCGTTGTCAAAAAGGCGAAATAAAATTAAAATTAATTTTATGTATATATAAATTGATGTATGTACGTATGGAGCTCTATACCATTAATCCAAAAGACATTTTGTGAGTTGTTATACACACGACCGCAAATGTTTCTAAATTATTGTACACATTTTACAATATTCCGTTTTGGGACCGGGGCCCTAAATTCTCCCCCCCCCCTTTTTTATGAGCTAAAGATCATTTCCGTATGTGTTCCTATACCATTCATCCGATTTCGATAAACCTATGGTAAGTTGTTTTGCGCTGCAAAGGTTTCTGAATTAGCTTATCCATTTTGAAATATTCCTTTTGGAACCAGGGGGCCCAAATAATTTTATGTTAAATGAACTATACAAATATAATTTCAATCAGTGCTATTGCATGGGTGGATCGAAATCAATCAAATACAAACGACATTTCAGTTTTTGTGTGACATAAGTACAGCCAATTTACAATTTTGCGTTTGGGGCCGGGGGCCTTATTTTAAAAATTCTAAATATTTGAGCTATATAAATATAATTTAAAACAGAGCGACTGCATGAAGTGGGTCAATCATTACAAGTAAGTGGAATAAATTTTGAAAATCCATGCTTCTCAAGTGGACAGATGTATGTTGCCTGCTCACGCGTCGAAAAAACTTCAAATTTATTGTGTACGCACTAGATGGAAAAAATAATAAATATTTTCTATTTAAAAATTACTTTAAACTTAATTAAATCACAAAAATTTTTTCATTGAATGGCATTGCAACGCATGCCGGGTTCTCGCTAGTATTAAATTAATAGAGGCATTGTCGCAAAATAATACACATGGGCTTTAATATAAAAGATTCTCTAATTCATTTTCACACACTAACGCTGTCAGTATAACACATACATAATATCATTATGGTTATGAACCTAAATAGTTTATGACAGTGAGGAACGTTTTTTTATTTTACCTTTTCAGACGTTAGGGCTGTTATACCGTTCCTCATCTCCGCTCTAGCTGTAATCATTCATTGGCGTTTCTCACGGGTCCATTGTGCCATTTGCGTTCGCGTAACCGTTGCTTCGCAAAGTTTAATAATCCAAAACGTCGGATGAGGTTGAAAGTTTGCTTAACGCACGGGGCATTTCGGTTATTTGTGCACACAGGTGTTTAAACAAAAATACATATTGTTAGTAAACAAACATCTATAACAGTAAGAAAACGCCCTTTGAACGTGAACAAAGAATGACAATTACTAAAACTGACACAAAATAAACTGACTTTCCAGTACGTCAATGCAAATAACATTGGAATATAAACAGGAAATGTGTATTTCTATAATATTTGCATTTTTAATGGATATGAATCTAGTTACTGTACTAATTTTTCGAGACGCCACTGATAGTGAGGATTATGAGTGCGATAAACTAGGGGTTATTTTATCTGTTGATAAAATAAGACACATTTGTATGGTATTTGAATAAATGGAAATAACAGAAATAGGTATTACGATATGATGATTTCAATTACCTGTGGTATTTGACGTCGTCTTTGTGGTAGTTGGTGTCGTCACAGCGGTAGTTGGTGTCCTCACAGCGGTAGTTGGTGTCGTCACAGCGGTAGCTGGTGTCGTCACAGCGGTAGTTGGTGTCGTCCCAGTGGTAGTTGATGACGTCACGGTGGTCGTTTCTGTAGATGTTGTTGAAGCCATTTAAAAAAAAAATAATTCAAATTACAAAAAAAAACATGTTTCAAAAAATGAAAAATTAAATCTATTCGGTCATCTAGCAATTGAAAAGGATCATACTGACCAAACTAAAGAAACAGACCAAACTTATCTATTCAGTCATCTAGCAATTGAAAATGATCATACTGACCAAACTAACGAAACAGACCACACTTATCTATTCAGTCATCTAGCAATTGAAAATGATCATACTGACCAAACTAACGAAACAGACCACACTTATCTATTCGGTCATCTTGCAATTTAAAATGATCATACTGACCAAACTAACGAAACAGACCACACTTATCTATTCGGTCATCTAGCAATTGAAAATGATCATACTGACCAAACTAACGAAACAGACCACACTTACTATAGTTAAAAAATGTATACCTCCACGATCAAACGGCAAAAATATATCACTTTTAATATGTTGTGAATAACAATCCTGTTTATTATTATTTTCGGGAGTAAGCTAACATTACAAACATACAATTTTTTAGCTGTAGTTACCAGAGGCTAGCATTGCATTTTTAAGAAGGAAATAATTCCAGAATTCACCCATTTCTTTCATATTTAGCAACATATCCAAACCATGATTTACAACACCTGTTTTCAACCTATTTTTAGTATCACGACCTCATTTCGGAGAAAATGACCTGGTAATTGCATTTAAAAGAAGCAAAGTTACCCATAGACATCGATTCATTAAAAAAAATGTTTTAATATGGTAATAAAAAGAAAAAAAACGAACTCCGAAATATAGATTGATAGGAACAACATCTACTCATTTAATTTTACATGACGTCATATCCCTTGATTGCAGTTGAAACTTGATACATTTAAAGATTTATTGGTCTTGTTTTTAAGAGTAGAAATCTAACTCACACATTTTCTCAATGATGGCTTTGGAATTGGCGGAGTGGGGGTAGGGGGTGTGGTGTGGTGCCAATACAGTGAACATTAGAGCATACTTCAATGTCATTTCTATGCAAGGTTTAACCTGCCAAACTTGATTTGTGAATGAGCATTCAGACAGATTACAAGCGCGTAAATCTGAATATATCTTTTCCATCCATCCTTTTTGGCGCCACAGTCCGTGAAGAGATTTAGCCTGCCTCACTACTCCCTTTCACCCAGTCCTAAATGATGCTTTTATTTTCCCTGCTAGAACTCACAACTGTTGTAGTATATGTATTCAATCAATGTATTAAGATAGTTGACAACGTGACAGAGATCACCTTGAGGGTGTACTTTGTTATCACCTCCCCTTAAAATGTCATATCTTATAACCCAAAATCTTTTCTTGAGATGATAGTTTGAGAACTCATCTGCCTTTACATCACTTTGGGATAAGCCCTTACGTTTGCTCAAGTTTCGCCCTGGCATCTAGGTTATAGATGACTTAAGAAAGGCTTTGACGTCATCAGCACGCGTTCCCGGAGTAAGGCGGGTAGCGTCTGCTACTCATTTTATTGCATCATTTTGCACTCGCAAAATACCTGAGCTGGATTGCACTGTTTCGTAATGTCACAGAACGCACCCAGAGAACTATTTAAGTTGAGCGAAAAAGTTTCAGGCAGATTGCGTTGTCTTTTCATCGTTCAAAAATTTGCTGCTATACACGAAGCTATATTATGCTATACACGAGGAAGATAGAGAAATGACGATTTTATTGTCCTCTCTTACGCTTGTGATAACAGTTTAGTCGCGCCGTCCAATGAAAGACAAAGTCAAAGTTAATAGATTTCATTTTAAATAACAAGATAGATGCAACATTGCTGGCTCTCCGTGTTCTTTGAATTATATTTTTGTAGTTATTTGAGTGTTTCGGATTCCCAGAACCAAGATTAAATTTTATAGAATGTCTAAAAGGGCTTTACGAATTCATTTTTAATTTCTCCGCTACAAACCCCAGTTTAAGCAATGCAATTAAAAAAATAATTACCATTTTAACAAAATAATCAAACGTTTTTGATAGATATAAGTACATACATCATGTAGTGATATCAAACTTTAGATATAAATATGGTTAAAAAAGTATTTATACAATTTTCTTCATTAATGGGCAGTGCAAGATACGTAAAAAAGTGATATCATTTAATCCTGGTCCTTTGCCGACCATTGATTAGAACGTAATTATCGAAATGTCCTGCCAGCCCCTCAACCCAAATCGAACAGATGGGACCGATGTTTACTGGAAGCGAGTGAAGCAAGTTTGTTGAAATTTCAAAACCGTTTCTTCTTTCCCCTTCACTAAACACTTCCAACTAAAGCGAAAGAAATCAGGGGTGATAACCAAACTACATACTGACAGACGAAACAGAAGCAATTTTGAGTGGTCATAAAGTCTTTAGCAATAGTTATTGATTGTGGAAAGATGTCAGCGTAGACAATTAAGCTACCTAAAATGCATACCATGACATTGTTTTAAATGTGTTTGTAAGGTAGCGTGTTTCGTTCAGTTTAGATGTCCAGGAGAGTAGTCGGTTAACATTAGACAGCTTAACCGGTTGACTTCATGCTGTTATTTTACAATCACTATTTAACATTTTTTCCATCCAACCTATTTAAACTGTATTATCTTCCACGGCCACCTAAGTAAGAGCTAGAATAATGGTCAATTATGAATGTGTTTCACTCTGTCGAGGCATCAATTTCCTAACCATATCTACTTATTATATCTTCACTCTGTCGAGACATCAATTTCCTAACCATATCTACTTATGATATCTTCACTCTGTCGAGACATCAATTTCCTAACCATATCTACTTATGATGTCTTCACTCTGTCGAGACATCAATTTCCTAACCATATCTACTTATGATATCTTCACTCTGTCGAGGCATCAATTTCCTAACCATATCTACTTATTACATCTTCACTCTGTCGAGACATCAATTTCCTAACCATATCTACTTATTATATCTTACTTTTTTCCCTTTTGGGGACTCTTGGATGCTTCAGCTATTCACTGTTGACGAACGCTCGTTTGCGTTCCATATGTTGGCGTTTCAGGATTGTTGGTTTTTGTGCATACTTCACTTACCAACTATCCTCTGCCCGCGGTGCCACAGACTATTCCGAGCACGTATAGGATTGGCAAGCCACCTACGAACCCACCTTAACCCACCCCCCTACTGGATGGTCCTAGTCGAATTGACGGACAAACAACACACACTTACCAAAAGTGTAGGTGTCGTTTGAGGTTAAAGAGTTTTGACGAACAATCGTTATGTTCACACTGTCATCACAGGGGCTTGTGAGAGTTACTGAATAGGTGTAGATTCCTTCGTATTCGTGTATGAAATATGCAGTCTGATTCTTTCCATAGTTCGGACCTTCAGTTATGTTAACTAGATAACCATTCCCAGGATCACTTTCATTTTGGTAGGTTACCTAAACAAAGAACAGTGTTTCTAGTATTTAAAACTTATTAAAACACTACCAAATTTAAAAAAACACATAATAAATGTGTTAATGCGTACTGAATATGGAATTAAAACAAGCGTATCTTGATAACACACATACATATTCCTCATAAGAAAAAACTAAATTAATTCATATCATATAATCAATCATATATAAATATATTATATATAAAGATATATATATATATATATATGTAAAACATTGATTGTTTGTGCATTTTTTCTGTATTCGTTTCTATTTAGATTGATTGAATTTGACCAATTACGGAATATATGTATCCATTACTATCCGTCAGAACGTCTTGGGTGAGTTTTCACCCTTTTAAATCAATCCATTGTATCCGGGTTTTTGTTCTTATATCAGCTATATAAATCAAATGACCAACCAATAATCCTAAATGAATAGATGTATATTGACAAGGATCGGGATCCCACCTGGAAACGGGATCCCATCTCCGCAGACGGCTGTGCCACGAGCTGACGACATTGTCACTTTATAAATTTAGATGTTAGGAAAATTCGGAATGACAATTTTGTATTTCTATCTATGAATGAACAAAAATATGAGTTACGGTCTGCGATCTCGAATGTTCTGAGTCTACGCGTCACTGCAGGAAATCAGTTGGAAACACTCGAATGTACTTAGTACTGAGGAATATACAATATACTACTGCAAAAGGATACAAGAAAAACGCGAAGTACTTAGTGAAACAAGATGGATGCCTAACAAAATTTATAAAAACAAAAGGACAGACTCTAAAAATTAAAGACTAGTTGAGATAGAAGAGTTTGCAAAAGAAAGAGATGTACTTGGAATTTATCTGAAGATAAAGCATACAAGAAACAGCTTTCAAGCAAGATCCTACATATGTGAAGAACTGATCACAAAGAGAGCAGTAGGGGCCTCGAGAGATGGGCACAATTCCTTGAAGTGTTACTGAATAGCTCAGGTGGAGGATCCAATGAGGATTATGCTCAACCACAAAGAGTACAGTACCCACTGGTCAACCAAACAACACTGAATGAAAAAAAAGAAGTGCTCTCCTTAAAAATTAGAAATCTCCGGGAATAGACATTATTTGTACAGAACTGATAAAACTAGGTGGAAACGAACTGCATAGGTAAATAAACAACCTCATATCCAGAATCTCTCAGGAGGAAAAAATGCCAATAGATTGGAACACGTCGCTTCTTTAAATGATTTAATTTGGACTGCTCAAACTATAGAGAACTCTCTCTCCATAATAAGGTACAAAATCATCACCAAATTAATTGCATGAAAAACTGGAAAGGTAGAGTGAAAAGGTCCTAGGGGACTACCAATAGCATACTATGTCAACCACTGATGACATTTTCACTTTTAGATGTCTCCTGGAGAAATGTTACGGATATAACATCGACATACACCAACTATATGTGGATTACAAAACATCATAGGTTAGACGGGAAGTACCTGTGCAATGCATGACAGGAACTTGAAGTCCCTAGCGAGCTTACCCGGCTCATGCATATGACGGTTGCTAACTCCAAAAGTAGAATCAAAGTACAAGAAGAATACTCGAAGAAGTTCCCAATTAATCAGGGCCTCATACAAGGAGATTCACCATCATGTATCTGCTCAACATAACGCTGGAAAAAGGTTTTCGAAGCATACGAGTAAGCACCAGTGGAATCATTACAAACGACTTCCAGAGACGTATTACAGAACAACAACCACCAGGAGCTCTACAAAGCTAGCCATTGCAGTACATGGCATAAGCAGAGGTTTTAGCGCTACTGGGCCGAAACAGAAGTTCAGGTAACTTGAAAATGCCTCGGTCAAAGAAGGTGTGGAGGTAAATGAAGCGAAGACAAAATATATGATAATTTCACGAAACAAGCATACTGATGACAACATAACAATGGCCAACCACACATTTGAGAGAATTGATTCTTTCAAATATTAATAGACTTTGTCCCTTACCAGAAAAGCACACCAGAAAAAAAGGGAACATGTTCAATACACGAGAGAGGAAAATCTTCAGGAAAATATATGGTCAAGTGATAGATCATGATGTTTGGAGAATCCGTGTAAACCAAGAGCTATATCACTTGTACAAAGACCAAACCATAGTTGCAACAAGAAAAAAAAAAGAGACTGTAGAGGGCATATTGAAAGGATTCCGGATTGAAGAGCAGCTAAAGTGATATACAGGCAGAAACCTAGGGTTTGACGGGTCACCGGTCGCACAAGGCTGAAATGATGGACGATGTAGAGAAGGATTTACACAAGTTTAGGGTTCGCGCATGGAAGCAGAAAGCCATGGATCAATCCGAATGGAAGGATGTTGTTGAGCAGGCCAGGGTCCTACATGGGCTGAAGCCCCAGTGATAATGAAATTAGTAAAATAAAGTTTGTTAGATACAAAAATTGTAAAGATGAAAGATTAAGTTAATTTTTTTTTATTATTTAATTCTATATAAAAAAAAATTCACTTAATTGATAGATCTAGACGGAACTTGGTACAAGTGCACTTCAAAATCTATATTGAAAAACTTGAAAACAAATATTCACAACTGTCGGTGTCAGGTATATACTTATTTCATGTTCATTATCTACGATTTTGATGCGACAACTGAAATATTCTTTTATTGAGGATCAATTTTTACGGGTCTATTAAAAAGTCACAAGGCATAACTGGTTAACTTAAATGGGAACACTTCACTGTTTTGATATTTTGTTTGAAATGTTTCTATCCCGAGATAAGGACTAGACTACCTTTAAAACAAATTCATTTTATTAATACATTATTTTAAAGTTTTAAAAAAATGTATAGAAGGTTTCATCAAGCTCTATATTGTTTAATGTAGTCATAAGATTATATGCAGACGTGAGGGTACTGCTCCTAGGCAACCTTCTCTTTTTGTCATTTCCCAGCTGCGGTGTGAATTAGTCATGCCGCAGAAAACCACGTAAACCCTATTAGAGGGCGTCTGTTAACACCTACGAGTCCCCCCGGGGTGGGAAGGGGGGTCTTTAGAGACGTAAATTATATCCACCCCAGCCCAAGGAAGTCCGGCCCGGTTGCTGTGTAAGCATCAACCCGGCTGGCCAGGCGTCCCTTCTCTGATGCGGCCTCACTCGCATAGTCAATCGAGTGGAAGGGTGGGTGGGGCTGTCTCAGGGGCGGGGAGCCCTCGGCATGCCGCTTCGCGGCCTGACTGGAATAAAGACCACGGGGGGAGTGGTTGAATGCCAGTTGGGGGCGGTGGAGGTGTGTTGGGGAAGACCTTATGAGCCTTGGCTCGATGGTCTGCTGATTTTCTTAAGTATGTTAGTTGTTAGTCATAAGATTAGGAAAAGTTAGTCGAATCTAAAAGTTTATGGGAATTCTTAGTTTAGTATTATAGATTTATATACCTTTCGGGGAATTTACCCCATTTCGGTTAATATAAATGTTAAGTTTCTTGGTGCTTCTTATTTATATATTTTTAATTTTTTTAATAATTATTTTTCATTTATATAAATGAGATTTTCGTGTTTCTTTATAATTCTTTTATAGTCTATTATTGTCCTAAAAAATAACGATCTATTTTTTAATATATTTTTTAAAATTTCTAGCAAGTTCATATGAATTTGAAAGTCTCAAAAATTTATTTTCCTTCAAATGGCCAAAACTATACAAAGAAGGCTTAGTGTATAATTCAAGCTTCTACTTAAATTCATGCATTTGAGCCAAACTTTGCGTATTGACAGGTCCTGAAATTTATGTTGACGCGAGTGTCTTAAATGTGTCTCGGCAGCCGTATTGAACTACATCAGGAAAATCATCATTTTTAATACTCACCGTGAAAATAAAATTTGGCCCAGTGCCCACCATGATTTTAGCTGTAACGTTGCAAATGGTCTGTATTATCGCAAAAGTGCAGTTTATATCCGACAACCACAATCCCATTGGAGAGACGTACTGAACCAGTCTGATCTTTTTGACAATATATTGATCCACGAACTGAGGTGTGTCCACCGTCGTCCTGCTCGATGTTTCATTGTATGAGTCTGTTATAGACACGATGTTGTTTGTGTTGTTTTTAGGTAAAGTGACTGTAACATTTACCGTGAGAAAACGAACTCCTAAAAACAAACATACACAAATTAATATTAAAAAATTCGTTCACGGGTACGTCATGTTCTTTGGACCCCATCCCCACCCCCCTGTTGGTTGAGTCATTAGATCATTTGCTCAAAATGATAACCCACATAATCAATGAAAGTTAGTCTTCTGGCGCTGTTTCCCCTCTTTGTAATTCAGCTATCCCGAAACCACTGCCTAAAAAGCCTGTTCTGGATGAAAATAATAAAAAAAACCTATAGACCAGCATCTAACTTATCATTTTTATCTAAAGTCATTGAAAAAATTGTTCTAAAAACTTTTTTGATTACTTAAATGACCACTCTCTTCTCAGTCCTAATCATTCGGCCTATAGACATTTCCACAGCACAGAGTCAGCTCTCTTGAGAGTCAGTAATGACCTCTTGCACACAATGGACAGCAGTAATGCCTCCATTCCGATCTTCTTAGATCTCATGGCGGCTTTTGACACTGTTGAACATGAAACCCCTTACAAAACCCTTGAAATTTACTTTGGAATTTCTGGTTCAGTTTTGGCTTGGTTTAGGTCCTACCTCTCCGATAGAACGCAGGGGATCTCTTTCGATGGCTGTCTTTCCGGCAGTGCTGATTTGGTGCACGGAGTGCAACAGGGGTCTGTTTTTGGCCCGGTTCTATTCACATTGTCTAATAGGCCACTGCTCCTCTTGCTTGGGAGGCATGCTGTTGAGAGCCAGTCATTCGCAGATGAAAAACAACTATACAAGCATACCCATCCCTCTCTTGTCCAGACTTTGCGGGAGTGCATTAGTGATGTCAAGTCATCGATAACACTCAGCAAGTTGAAGCTTAACGATGACAAAACGGAAGCACTCCTCATTCACAATCACAAATTACCCTTTACCTCAACTCGCCCCAAATCATTTCAAGTAGGTAACTCCGACACACAGTTAATATCCTCTGCTAAGAATCTTGGTTATATTCTTTCTAACAACATGTCTCTCGATAAACATATCTCTCACATTTGTCGTTCTGCATACACGGCTATCCGTCAGATCAGCTCCATCCGCCCCTATCTCACCATTAGCGCAAGAAAAAACCTAGTATGTGCTCTTGTTCTCTCTCGTCTTGACTATTGCAACTCTCTTCTGTCAGGTTCACCAAAAAAATTCATAGAAAAACTACAATAGGCTCAATACTCAGCAGCTAGGCTCAATACACAGCAGCTAGGCTCAATACTCAGCAGCTAGACTCAATACTCAGCAGCTAGGCTCAATACTCAGCAGCTAGGCTTAATACTCAGCAGCTAGGCTCAATACTCAGCAGCTAGGCAAGTTCTATAGCAAAAAAACGTGTTCACGTTACTCCACTAATCCACTCACTTCATTGGCTCCCTCGGATTCCTGCCCTTCCTATCTAACCGAACTTCTTTCTGTCTATACCCCCATTTAACAGCTTCGCCCCTCCCCAAACACGAGTATTCTGTCCGATCCCAAGACACACACTAAAAAATATGGTGAGCGATCTTTTCCTTTTTTCGCCCGAAGCAATGGAATTCTCTGCCACTACACATTCGCAATATAACTACCACCCAGACTTTCAAAACGGCACTCAAAACATATCTCTTTAAACTCTACTACCCAGACCGATTCCCCCCTCTTATCGATAAACGATGCTGCAAGCTGCCGTCCATGACTTGACATGTAAAATCCGTGGTGGGTGGGGTGAATATACATTTTTTTTTGATGTTGTTATACCTCTGTTCTTTATTACATAATTGTATTTTATTTTAATGTAACGACTATGTCTCTTCTGCTAATATTTTTATGTACAGCGCGGTGAGCCCAGCCCTAGAAATTAAATTCTTTGACACTGGAATGAATAAAAGAGTTCGTTTACTCACAGTGTCGGTGAATAACAGTGTTGTGACTAATTTAATGGTTTACGGCCAAGAATGGGTAGTTACACATTTCAAAGGGAAATATAATGTGTCGGGTTCCTTTTAGTTTTATAACAGTTTTACAAAAATGCTGCTAAAATGTAAAAAAAACTGATTTCATGTTTGAAGAAAGTATTTAAAAGTCGAAATTTGTTTTCAAATAAAATAATTAAAATTATATTTAAAATTATCGGTTCAATAAGGACCTAAAAAATTTAATTCATTTACAATTGTTTCTTCTGAAAATGACATCAATATAAAATTTAGTATCACTTATTTTTCAAGTTTAACACATGGGAATTTTTCAAAACAGAGATCTGAATTTTTCATCTGAATGACGAGAAACGACAGCATATGTTACTTTAAAAAATCGAATGTTTCTGGTAATTAGCATTTTATGCATATTGGACCTAACATTTCAAGGTATTTAATCTCATTTTGAAAAACGATACATCGCTTGTCACCGACATGTGCACTGAAGTAAGGTGCGTCAGAAAGAAACTGATTTCTGTTCGAGTCTTAAAAGTCACACGCTATTTCCATGCCGTTAATAAGAAGCAGCCCCATTACACGCAGGTTTGTGCAGGTTTTCTCGACATGAAGAGAAATGCTTCAGAGATAAGAATTTTCAAAGATTCGTTTCGTCGTATTGTTGATGAGTCTTCAGGGAAGCCATCAATCTATTATTTGTCAAAATATCGATATAAAAATCTTCGAAACATTTAAACATTTATAAGTGCCTGTGGATGATCAATATAACGTGCTAATTTAAACGCCTGTGCTCGTTAGTGAATTTTAATCTATGTCATCACCTACTTGTGTGAGAAAACATGTTAACAAACGATAATGTGAAATCAAGTTGGAAGCCTTATTTGATGAGCACTGTCTATTTTCATAATCCTTAATAATATCTTTGAGCCTCAATAGATGCCATTTTTTAGAGAGGCACCGGTCCGTGATTCTCATTGATTTGAAGAAAGACGACTGTAGATTATTTTTTGTTTCCAAATATTTTATTTGGAATCTCAAAAAATTACTATGGTATATGTTAAAAAAAGCGCCCCTTTTTTTTTATATTACATTTAAACATGGAAATAAATGTGTGTCTTAAGTGTTCTAATTTTATTTTATTTAAAAAGAAAGATATTTTGATCTATTTGTTGTATTGATTTCTTGTCAAAAAGAAAATAAATACCTACACATATTCTAAAGCTTAGAGGATTTAAATAAATAGATAATTGTTTCGCTAGCTTTGAAATTGTGTATGGACTCTTTCGCGTATATCCAAATATTTATAAAGATTTTCTTCAGCCGAAAACATAATCTTGGCTTCTCAACATCTTCAGTAGCAAGACCTCACCCCATCAAAACACTACTGTTAGGCTAATGCATATAATATAATGCGTTATGCCCAAAAATTAGACATACTCTTCGAATGAGACTAGACTTCATATCTTTAAAAAACGCTATCGAATCTAATCAATTACCCACCGATTAACGTGGTGAACCTTAGCCGAATCGGTACTAGAGTACTGTTTGGTGGCACAAGGTCAACTTGAGTACCGTTACCACGCGAGATGGTCACGTTGACTTCAAAGTCATTCTCGTTGCTGATGTAAACGTAGCGCCCATATAAAGAGTTTGGAAGGGCGTTGATGTAAATGACATCCTTTTCATCCCCCACTATGGTGATTCCTGTAACCTGAGACTTACTGAGTGGCAGAAATAGTAGCAAGCCAAAGAGACAACCTGTAATACAAAGTTTGAACATGCTTATTTTTAGTTTTAGGAGATTGAATGGAAAAATTAGAATTTGCCGTATGCCACTTATAAATAAATATATAAATAAATATATATATATATGTATATATATATATATAGTTCGCGTAAGACCGTCTTCGTATGATAGTGCTCTAGCTATGTATTTTTGGCACTGTCTCGAGCGGTTTATGAGACAAATCCTGAAATGACTGAAAGATTTACTTTATATAAACATTCATAATAGCAGTACCCTGAAAGATTTGCAATATAAGTCATATCTGGCTTAGCCTTTAAATAGCCGGCTTTCAATTTTCCCACACAAAAGAATCCGGCTTAAGAGATCAAAACATCTCCTATCATAATATATAAAATAAATACGGCTGTTGTTTGACTTAAATATACTGTAGATGATATTAGAAATAAAAGCATTTGGGCGTTACTCACACCAGAAGAGCTTATCTCGAGAAAGTAACAAAAAATGAATGTTAGCCTAATTGAAAATCACGAAAACAGAAATAGGGGTCTTTTTTAATAATATACGTTCATACTAACCCATATATTTTTTGAAAATTTAATATGCTGAGACATCTCATTTCAACCTTGTAAAAAAAAAAGTGTTCCGTAAGTTTTGCTAAAGTACAACACCAACTAAAACTAATATAACGTGTAATTGACAAAAGTCTCTTTATTGAGTTTGAATAAGTTGAATACCAATTAAACAGATGTCACATCAGTCGATGTCAAAGTGATACTCACCTCGGCTTAAGGGCGCCATGTCATCCTTAAAGTTATGGCAGAGCTATTGATCAACTTTTACGCCCCCGGAATGCTAGGAACGTTTAGGATATAACGCCATGTGCAAGAAACACAGACAATTTCACAGTCAATAGGTTTCAATAAAAGGCTACTTGTTTTAAGCGTTGTGTACATTAATTGAATTTTGTAAGATAATTAGTGGACACTTATACCTTCCTTTATGAAAGCTTTAATTTAAAAACGGTAATGAATGTGAGCTGTTATAGATGTTAACTTTGGAAAGAAAATTAAGACAATAATTAATTTTGAAGCGCAGTTTAAGAGTACATTTCATTTTGTCAAGTAGTTATTATAAATGTATCATTTTTTGCTTATGAATTTCATGTCCTCTTAACAAAAAAAAAAGACATTCGATGTGTCTCAAATAAAAAATCCTCATTTGGAGCAACTCGTAAAGTTTCCTAAGGTTTTCAAAAGCGATATCTCATTGTGCGGAAAGTGGCCTAAGGTATTATTTGTCTTTAAAACATGAAAAAGCCTGTATATGAATATTGATTATTCTCATAGTCATGGTTCAGAAATCATTGTTCACCATACCATAACCCACACTAATCTCAATCTGCCATTATAATATCAATCAGCCATTATAATAACAATAGCACAAATGTCAACATTTATGATTAATGTCACCAATTAAAAATAATGTCACAAATTAGCACCAATGTCACCAATTAGCTCACATTTTTAAAAGACAGTCTGAAATACTATTGGGGAAAAATATTCAACTATGTATAACATTTACGATATATATTCCTTTTGATTGTTCAACAAATTACATGCATGGTGTGAAAACTAAACCTTTAGTTTTCAAAGCATTAAAAAGACGACCTCGGCCTTAAAGGTGTCATTCACATTTAACCAATCAAAGTAACTGAACACGCCCAAACCCTAGATAGGTCAGTACCTACATGTCTTTACAATGCAAGTCAATTTCAACTCTATAAAGTTCGGCGCGGAGTCCTAAATCCTTACTAGTGCGCGTTTCAATCCGATGACAATTCTCGAGTTAACCTCAGACTTTTTTAGTGTTGATGAAGCCACCCATCAGAATATCAATGCTGCATGTGGCATCGTGTGATTACAATACGTTACTTTTGCTGCCTATATTGGGGATCAGTTGTATGCATGAGACCCAAAAGGCATATAACATTTCATTAACTTCATTATATATATACATATGTTTTAAAGTAGACACCATGAAAAGCTTGCCCCCAGTCACGTGAAGTAAGCGTTAAACTAGTGCAAAAAATTCAATGTTCTGGACCTAAGAAATCTGATGTTGGAAAGCCAAAGAAAAAGAGACAAGGCATCCATGGTCATGGCATTAAAATTAGAAAATAAAAAAAAAAGCCAGGTTTAATCATAATGACAAACAAAGACAAATGATGTTGTCTAAGCCATGTTGCCTCAACTGGTGGTCGACGGACCAAAACCAATCCACGGGCTCGTCATTATCGATCCGCAAAAAAGTATTAAAACATGTTCGTGTCTCAAATCTCGTTTCACACACACTTAACGATATTTCTTGTGGTCCCACATTCTTCTTGCTGTACTTAATCCAATCATCCCCGTGGCGCTACAGCCCAAGTAGGGCTTTGGCCTGCCTCACTACTTCCTTTCACTCAGACTTAACTAATGGTTTTCTTTTCCATGCTTGGATTCGCAGTTGTATAGTTTTTCCCACATCATCCATCCATCTAAGCCTAGGTCTGCCTTTGAGCCGTTTTTGTTTGGGGTTTGGTGATGCACCCTCTTCACTCCTCTGTCAGTTGGCATTCTCTCTCAGTGTCCTGCCCAGCGTAGCATGCCCTTTTTTATTTGAGTTACTATCGTGGGATCCTGATATAAACTGTACAATTCATGGTTGATTCGAATTCTCCAACGATATTCATTCTTTGTTGGTTCATATATTTCCCTGAGAACTTCCTCTCTCAAGTGCTTAATAGGTTTTCTGACGCTTTTTAGGGTCCAAGTGGAACTTGCATATGTACAACTGGTCTGATTATATTTTTCTAAATAGATTTCTTTGTTTCTCTTATATTCTTTTTACTTTTGAGTATTTTCTGACAACGGAAGTATGCCCTGTTTCCAGCTGATATTTTTTCTTTTATTTCTGTTAGTAATTCTTTTGTTTCATTTAATAAATATCCTAGGTATTTGAATTCATTTACTTTTTCAATAGTATGGTTTCTAATTTTAATGGCTTCATCAGTCTGTTCTTCTTATATCATGGTCATGTATTTAATTTGTTGGTAGTTAACAAGCCCTACTTTTAAAGATGAGTCTTCAAATTCAATAAAGTATTTTTCTTAATATGCCTTTAATACTTTACCATTGTAGGGCTATGTCATCAGCATATGCAAGAAACTGAAGTGGTTGATTGTAGAGAGTGCCCATTGGTTGTGGGTCTTGGGTTTCCATCAGAAAGTATCTTGTTATTGTTCCTCGGGTGTCAGTATGTAGGTTTCTCATAACTCTATCTAATGTTAATTTAAAAAGTATACAAGACAGTGAGTCTTAGGCCTCGTCTAATCCGAAATTCCCTTGAATATTCTCATTGAACCTGCTTTTTGAGTTGTCAAGTGTTACATGTATCAGTCTTGTCAGTTTGTTGGGTATGCCAACCTCCTGCAGAGTCTCATATAGATACTTTATTTTGATTCTGTCATAGGCCATTTTATAGCCAACATAGAGTTGGTGTACTGGTATATTATATTCATGGCATTTCTTTAATAGGCAGCTGATGCGGAAAATCTGATCAGTCGTTGATTTGTTTTGCCTGAATCCACATTAGTAATCACCTATTAATTCTTCAGTGTACGGTTGTAGTCTTTTGGCAATTAGCTTCGTCAGTATTTTGTAAAAAAAAACATTTAATAGAGACATTCCTCTGTAGTTTGTGCACTGGAGTTTGGAGCCTTTCTCGTGTATTGGGGTTATTAACGCTGTTTCACATTCTGTAAGAATTATCTTTTCTTGCCAAATTTTTGTTATAAGTCTATGCATTTGAGTGTGTAGTTCTTTTCCTCCATATTTAATAAGTTCTGCTGTGATGATGTCTTCTTCAGGGGCTTTGTGGTTTTTACATACAATTAATTACTTCTTTAGTTTCTTCTAGAAATAAGGAGTTTATAAAAGGGTCTGGTCCTTCCTGTGGTGGTTGGTAATCTTCATCTTGTGCATTGTCTGCATTCAGTATGCCCTTAAAATATTCAGCTCACCTCTCCGGTACTTTACTTTTGTCCGTGATTAATTCTCCTTCCTAGTATACACATTTGCGGTCTGGCTTGGTATCCATTCTTTTCATCTTTTATCTTCATGTAAATTCCTCTGATGTTTCCCAATCTTTATAAGTCTTCTATTTCTTTTAGTTTAACTTTTTCCAATTCCCTCTTTTTCTTCGATATAGAAAATTAGTAAAACACAGTAAGGTTAAACCTGATAAAAGGAACGCAACAAAACACCTAACGTGTCGGCAGGAGCCTTCATCTTTTGCTGCCCTCTTGGAACTACTTCGAAGCTAAGTGCTACATTATAATTTTTTGATACATTTTTTAATTTTATTAGTTTTTCTGTTTGTTCACTGATGAAGGATTAGATAACACCAAACCTTCTTTGTCAACTATCGTATATATAATATATAGAAGTAGAGCAATTAACTCATGTATAACATTTTGGCTAAATATGTTTTGATAGGATTTCTTTTTATTTAGTGTATTTAAGAGTTTGTAAATTTTAAATTTAACGTCTTTAGAAAAATAACCCCAAAAATATGACAAAATTGAACATGAACATTTTATTCCATTTGTGTGAAATTTCAACTTACCGCTTTTTTTTTTACATTTTGATGCTATCATCGAAAAGTGGTTCGTTTGTTTTTACTATCAGTTTCTACTGGCTTCTTTGTCTTGATAATAGTTATTTCAAGCTATTCCTAACTAACATCTTGTTTCTTCATGTAAAAGCTCTGCGTGAATATTGCTAAGTTGTTACGCATACAACGGCTTCTTAAAGGCGAAGTGACATACACGCTATTGGTCAGTTCCTTGTCTAATGTCAGATCAGAGTGTCTTATATCGAGATCTTGACACGATCAATGGAAAATTTAGCGGTCGGATATCACATTACAAGGATAGTAGTCCATTTCAATGTGAGTGGTCGACCAGTGGTTCTCGAACTTTTGCATCCCACTGACCGATCCAAACTTTTTAACAAACATTTTTTTTTAAAAGTAGGATGGATAATAATTATCTGATAAGCTTGATAAGGTAACTACATTCTTCGATCTTCCAATATGTTTAATGCTTTGTAATAGCCTAATGGATAACAGTGATGTAACATTAGCTTTAACCTAATAAAACAAGAATCAGGAATCTTGAGTCTATTTTTTTTTTAATTTGCTTTAAAATATAGATCTATTTAAAAAAAAAAAATTATATTAAAAAAAAAAACAAATATCCAGAATAAAAACAAATTCAGCATATTATAATGTAACATACAATATTTCATGTTACAAATCGCTTCTTTTTAATAAAAAATCGTAATGCAGGGTAATGCAATACAATTCGTTATGTTTTCCCGTTTCAAATGTGGTTTGAGTTTTTTAGCCGCTTCTCAGTGTCTCCTCACCTTATAAAAATGTATATAAATCTTATGTATATATTTCGCTTTTGGTATGACTGCTTCCTTTTCACAACTGACCCTCCCCTCCTCAAAGTTTTCTGAAATAGATTACTCATTGAAAAAAGGCGGTCAAGCGGCAAGTGTCTTGCGTGGCGGTTGAAATAAGGCGAGAAAAATGGAGCTTTTTCAGAGGAGACTATTTAATTAATAAATACAGAGCCACGGGTATGGTGTAGGAATGTCAGAAGATAGTTTGTAGGCCTAATGTTTAAAGGCCGGCAGGTCGTGTGTAGGACTGACTGTATGCCCAATGTTTAAAGGACTGCAGGTAATGTATGTCACGGTCAGATTGTGGGGTTACTTTTTTGAGTGTATGTTTGGGGGGCGGAAAGAGAGTGCTCGTGGTATTGGCTATATTTTTCCACGAGTATGACCGTCTTGGCAGGGGGGGGGACCCAGGGGAGAAAGTGTTTGTTGTGAGTTGTGAAAACATTAGAGTGGTGAATGAATGTGAACATTTTTCTTGTTATCACGAGTGCATGGGCAATAATGGTATAAAAGGAGAGACAGATTATTATTAGGAAGAGAACGATTTATTATTGCGTGTGGATTCGACAGAGTGTTTTTGGAGTGAGGACTTCGTATAACTTTATGATGCTGTTTTGTGTATGCATTGGATTTGTTAGTCACTTCACATGACTATTCAATAGAAGGTGCTGTGTTTGAACACTTATATTTTCAACAAGTAATAAACATATTCGATGACTCTTAAACGACGTTGCGTGGTTTTTCCTTTTAAACTATCGGCTTTATAGGAGCCAGGAAAATGTACAAGTACCAGCTTTCCAGAAGCTTAAGAAACGGAGTTGTAGACTCTGAAACGATATTCTGTGGCTACAGAAGGGACCTAATCTCCTAGACAACGTACTTTTCGCCACAGTGGGGGCCCGTCAAAGCCAGCCCGTCCGAACCATCCAAGCCCACCATCAGACACAATGGGAGCCCGACCAAAGCAAGCTGAATCCTACCATCACCCACAGGCCCGTTAACGCTAGCCGACCGAACCATCCAGGCCTACTATCGCTCACAGTGAATTCCCGTCGAAGCCAGGCCCGTCGAAGCCGTCTCAACCCTAATAATCAAATCCTGCCATCGCCACAATGAAGGCCCGTCGAAGCCATAGTACATCATATCATCGCCCACAGGCCCGTCGAAGCCAGCCCGTCCGAACCAGCCAAGCCAATGTGTCTTTTCGCCACAGTGGTGGCCCGGTAAAGCTAGCCGTGTTGCGGCGATCAGTCTATAGGAAATTGTGAAATACCTAAAGACAGACAGCACACATATTTACATGAGACCTGTCACTATTGAAGGTTCATTTCAGCTTTACCCAACAAATAAGCCTATTTTCGTCCACAGTGAATTCTCGTCAGGTTTTTCAAAATGTATAACGTTCAATGACATTATTTATATAGTTATTGCTGTGCGGTATTATATAATCCATTACTGAGGTTGCTGTCCTGCTGTTCCCGTATCTCGCTGTAGCCGAGACGCTGCTGTTCCACTGATCCTGTTACAAACCGTTGCTGTTCCGCTGATCCTGTCAACAGCCGCTGCTTTACTCTGATCCCAGTACCCGCTGATCATGTATCCCGTTGCTGCCGCCGTTCCTGATGTTCCCTTTACTTGCTGGTCCTGTTCCCGATGATTACGTGTCCTGTTACTGTACATCGCTGTTGAGGCCAGCTGTTCCTGTCATCAGCCGCTGCTATACCGTTGTTCCTGTTGTTCCTGTCACCAGCCGCTGCAGTTCCGCAGTTCCAGTACTTGCTGTTCCAGGACTTGCTGTTCCAGTACTTGCTGTTCGGGTACCTGAGGTTCCCTTAACCGCTGTACCTGTACGTGCTGTACCTGTACACTGCTATATGCTGCGGTTTCTTAGACTTTTTGACATTGTACCCTACTGCTGAGGTGTTACCTGACATTGGACACCACCACTACTGGGTTGCTGTAGCAAGAACTGAACCACCTACGCTGTTCCAAGACCGGGTAATTAAAATTAATTAAATATATTGTTTATTTTATTATGCTATTGTAAGCAGATTTTTCCATATAAATTGTTCCATATAATTGTCAGGTTAGTTTTTGGTTAGCAAAATTAACATTATTCGTTGTATAGTATACATTTTTGTAAAAGTAATACCATATAACGTGGGGAAGTGAAACCAGTAAAATGAAATCGATCGCAGAACTTAGACAGGAGGCAACAGATTTAGGGTTAGAAGGGAAAGAGATCACAAAATATGCCGTTAAGAAATTAGAATTAGAATTAGCAGAAGCTGAGCATAAGCGAGCAAAAGAAAACGCAGAAGATGAGCATAGGCGAGCCCAAGAAAAAACAGAAGAGGAACGGAAAAAAGCAGAAAATGAGCATAGGCGAGCCCAAGAAAAAACAGAAGAGGAACGGAAAAAAGCAGAAGATGAGCATAGGCGAGCCGATGAAAAAGCAGAAAATGAACATAGGCGAGACCTAGAAAAAAAAAAAGACGACGAGGAACGAGACATTCGTGCGTATGAGAGGGAAGAAAGACAGAGAAAAGAAGGACAAGATCATGAAATAAAAATGGCTGAGATAGATAGAGGGAAAATAGATGATAGGAGTACAATCAGAGTACAATCGACCGACACAGGTCGATCCAAAAATAAACTCCCAATGTTCGATGGACGTGCTGATAATTTGGACTTCTTCCTCATGCGGTTTGAGGACGAAGCCAGGATGAATAAATGGACAACCGACAGTTGGAATAATGAGCTTAGAAAATTGATGCCACCCGAGCTGCTACCAGTCTGCTTCGCAGCGCGCGTAACAGGAGTGGAGGCCACTTACGAGGAGGTCAAGACTGCACTGTCGAAACATTTCAGACTGACTGCGCAGGGATATAGAGAGAAACTGGCCCGAATGACACCATGACAAGGACGAGGGGTTGACACCTTATGCACATCGGATACAACATTATCTTACTAGGTGGATTGACCTGACGAAGACAGAGAGAACTTTCGAAAATTTGATAGCGTTGACAATAGTGGACAAAATACTTCAGACAATAAATCAGGACATAGTTGAACATATATTAGAGAAAAACAACATGAATCTCGAGGCTGTCATTGACTCGGGGGACAATTATTTAGCAGCACATCCGACTAAAGTACTGACACGCACGGTCACACAGGGGTATGTTAAGGAAAGAAACACACAGAGGGGACGACGCTACTGCCAGTTATGCCGCTTTGAGGGACATAACATTGAGAATTGCAGGAGACTACAGCAACTGCATAGGGATGACAATTATAGAGAAGGACCAAGTTACAGAGGGGATAAAAGATGACAAGGAAGCAACGGAAAATGGGATGGAAAGGGGAAAGCCGCTTTTAGTTGTTTGGGGAGGATGAATTCAGGTATAATTACAACTGAGGGGGAAGTAAATGGTATTAAGGTTAAAGTATTACGGGACACAGGGTGTGATATTGTGGGAGTAAAGGAATCCATTATACGAAAATCTAAGGGACAGAGACTTAACGAAACAGAAACATGTATTTTGTTTGATGGGCAACAGATGGTTTATAGACTAGGAAAAATCTACATTAAATCACCCTACTTTTCAGGATGGACAAAGGCGGCCATATTAAAGAACCCACCAGTTGATCTAATTATAGGGAATATTAAGGGGGCAACAATGGGAGGGGATTCCGCCATAACAGCCGCAGTTGTTACCAGGGCACAGGGGAAAAGATCGGAGGAGATTGACCCGATAAAGCGACATATAACAGAACTAGAGGTGACGGAGGATAAATTTAGAACATTACAACACAGTGATCTCACATTGAAACGTACACACGAGCACGCTAGGAGACAAGTTAGGGCGGGTAGACCATCACAATTTAGATACAGGGAGGGACTTTTAGTTAGAGAGTGTTGTCAGAGTAGTAATGGCCAAAACAAGGTGTGGGAACAACTAGCTGTCCCAAAGTCATTAAGGAAAGTAGTGTTGGAAATAGCTCATGATAATAGCTTCTCAGCACACATGGGGATAGCTCGTACAAAGGCACGAGCGTTGGAGGAATTCTGGTGGCCTGGCATAACAAAAGATGTCAGATATTATTGTATGACCTGCGATGTGTGTCAGAAAGTGAAAAAGCAAAGCGCTGGAGGTATTGCCCCCCTGGGAAAAATGGAGTTAATTGAAAAGCCATGGGGGAAAGTAGCTATTGACCTCGTTGGCCCCATAATACCGATATCCACGAAAGGATATCGTTACATCCTTACTCTGGTAGACACAGCAACTAGGTGGCCAGAAGCAATACCCCTTAAAAGAATAACCGCCGAGGATATTCAGGAGGCACTTTTAACAATATTTACTAGAATGGGATTACCAGACGAAATTTTATCAGACAACGGGGGTCAATTTAAGTGCGATCTGATGAATCAAGTTACTAAACTCATGGGCATAACACAACGCTTCAGTACCCCATTACATCCTCAAAGCAACGGTATGGTTGAACGTTTTAATGGCACTCTCAAAACCTTACTTACTAAAGTATCTATGGATCATCCTAAAGATTGGGAATCACACGTCCCAGCTATCTTATTCGCTTATAAGGATTGCAAAAATGAATCAACGGGATTCTCTCCTTTTGATTTGATGTTCGGGAGAAAGATAAGAGGGCCCATAAATATCCTAAGAAACATTTTTGCTGGAAAGACTGACCAGGCAGAGGAAAAAACATCTCATGAGTACCTGGAAAAATTACGAGATCGACTACGAGTGAGTGGCACACTGGCGAGTAGAAACCTAAAAGAAGCCAGGATTAAACAGAAGAAAATGTACGACCGAAAAGCCCGTAGGAAAACTATTAATATAGGGAGTCTAGTGGTAGTCATGAGACCCTCTACGGGGAGTAAACTACAGAGAGCACGTTGGCATGGCCCATATAAAGTAGTAGACAAAATAGGGGAACTTAATTATGTCATCTTAGAGAAAGGAAAGAGAAAGACTTACCATGTAAATATGTTAGTGGAATATTTTAAAAGGGACCAGGAACCGGGGAAAATAACAAGTCAGAAACTAAATATTAAGAAGGTCAGCAGAGAAATGAATGAGAAGAAAAAAAATAAGGAATCGGTAGCGGCATACGCAGTAGTAATAGAAGATAATGAGGAGGACAACGAGGAAAGTATTATAAATACAGTAACGACTCAAACCATAGAGAAAACTGAAACTATCACAGATGTAAGGATCAATCCAGATCTCACTCAGGACGATAGGCAAATATTGGTGGATATATTACATAAATACACCGACACAATCACCAATAAGCCAGGAAAGACATCACTAGTTACTCATTCCATTGAGGTCACTAATAATAAACCCGTATGTGTAAGACCATACCCAATACCATTTTCATCGAAAGAGACAATCATTAAGGAAGTTCATCAGATGGAAAAAGAAGGCATCATAGAAAAGTCATCCTCCTCTTATTCATCACCTATCGTGTTAGTAAAGAAAAAAGATGGATCCACTCGATTCTGCATCGACTATAGGAAATTAAATGCAATTACCGTGTCGGACGCAGAACCGATTCCTAACCAGGAAGACTTGTTCGTGGAACTAAGAAACGCCAAGTATTTCTCAAAAATTGATTTAGTTAAAGGGTACTGGCAAATACCGGTTGATAGGAACTCTAGAAAATATACAGCATTTCAAACTGACTTGGGGTTATACCAATTTAAATACATGCCTTTCGGGCTATGTAATGCACCAGCCACTTTTGCACGCTGCATGCGCAGGGTTCTTGATGGGCAGAAAAATGCAGTCAGTTTTTTTGATGACATATGCGTCTTTGGCAGTTCTATAAAAGACCATAACAAGGCACTAGAGCAAGTACTAAATAGACTAGAAAACGCAGGCTTGACAGCGCGACCCACAAAAATGGAAATTGGCTTCACAGAAATCGAGTTTCTAGGCCACATAGTAGGACAGGGCACACAGAAGCCAAAACAAGGTGTTATCAGTAAAATAATCAACATCAAACCGCCACATACCAAAAGACAAGTAAGAAGTTTGCTTGGACTTATTGGCTATTATAGAAAGTTTGTGCCGGATTTCGCAGGTATTTCAGGGATTTTTTCAGATCTCACAAAAAAAGGAAAACCGGAAAAAGTTCAGTGGACAAGTCAGTGCGTGGACGCTTTAGCGAAACTGCAACATGCTTTATCTACACAACCAGTGCTCATTCTTCCAGACCTGGATATTGAATTCGTGATCCGAACGGACGCTAGCGATACCGCTATAGGAGGTTCTTTAATGCAAGAGCGACAGGGATTACTTCACCCCATAGCTTACGCGAGTAGGAAATTGCTACCTCGCGAGACCCGATACTCGGTTATAGAGAAGGAATGTTTAGGGGTCGTCTGGACAATCACAAAGTTTTCACGATACCTATACGGCTGTCACTTCACAATTGAGACTGACCACAAACCGTTGACTGTTCTACAAACATCAAAATCCATAAATAATCGGGTTGCGAGATTGGCGTTAACATTACAGGAATACAATTTTACAATAAGACCAATTTCGGGTGCTGAAAATGTTCTGGCTGATGTTCTAAGCCGATTAGTATAACATGGCTGACGGTTAGGAAATAAATTATGTTTCATATGGAAGTTTTGTAAATAATATTCATCACGAACCCATGGCCAGGGATTTTTCACAAGGGTACTTAGATTATGAACCAAGTGTTACGGATAATTTAGATGGTAATTTTCATAATACTGCTGAGTAGTGGACTACTGTTATTGATGACACTAATTGTGAATTTGATGCTAGTTTTGATTTAGAACCCAGTATTTTTGAGACTTTGTATTGTGACTTTGATAATATTCCTCATGAACCTAGTGTTAGTGATGCTTCCTGTGGTCATTTTGATAAAACTGCTGATAGGGAAACTAATGCTATTGTTGGGTCACATGGTGGCTTTGATGCAAATATTGATTATAAATCAAGTATTATTGATGCTTCCCGTGATGATGTTAATTGTAAAATTCATTACGAACTCATTGTTACTGAGTTTTCACCTGGCAAGGTTGAAACTATTATTGATTGTCAATTTATGGTTAATGAATCTCCACATATGGATGTTGATAAAGTGCCTGAGGTCTATTGTGCACCAACTACTTTTGATGATATAGATAACACACCCACGGGTGTTGAACCAAGTATTATTGATTCTCCACATATGGATGTTGAGAGATTGCCTAAGATTTATTGTGTACCCAGCACTTTAGATACTTTAGATAACACACCCACGAGTGTTGAATGCATGAACAACCTACCGCTTCCAAGCAAGCTAGGTGTCATGAATACTTTTGCTGATTTAGATAACACACCCACGGGTGTTGAATGCATGAACAACCTACCGCTTCCAAGCAAGCGAGGTGTCATGAGTATAACTGAGTCAAGCTCAGGCGAGTTATGTGTTGATGAGGAGGGGAGAGAGCAGGTTTCAACTGCTCCAGAGTTGAACTTCGCAATGACTGAGTTGTCAGACATTAATATTGAAGACGTACTAGATAAGAAATGTGATGATATACAATATTTTACTTTTAATGATATTCAAGATATGCCTGTTCATGTAAAATCTTTGCTACTATTGAACCATGATAATTGTGTGTCAAATGAGGGGGTGAGGACCTGGACAAATTACGGGTGTCACGAAGTAGAAGTCGTGAATTTGTCAAGTTCAGTCCCGAGACGGGGACGTAGATTCAACAAGGTTGAATTCATTTCCAATGAATTCACGTGGAGTTATGAGGGTCATAGTCCAATCGGGGAAAGTTGTAGTGTGGGTGACACAGGTTACTCAAGACTTGAGAACCGTGAGTCCAGCTTTGACTGTGACAATTGTGTTCAGGAAAAAGTGGTTGGCCTTGACCACGGGGATGTTGAGGAGGTGAGCATTGTCCCTGAGGTGAGGTTAAGGGAAATAAATATTTTTGTTTTTGATAAAATTGTTAATAAATTATGTCATGTGGGGGTCAGGGAGAAACATTATGTTGTTGAAAAATTTGATTTTGTTGTGGAGGTGAGGGTTTTCCATGAGTTGGGAGGTGAAGATTTTTTGTTTAAAATGATATTCATGTTACTTTTGTATATGGACAATGTGACGAGCTTGTTGAAACATGTGAGATTTTACAGCGGAGTTGTGAGCTGGGGAAAAAATTTGCACGCTTTCAGGCTACCGTCTGACAAGCGGAATATCCGCCATCATAAATTTAATTTGCAGGCTGGACAAATCATGGCTGTCCACACAAGCCCAGATGTTGACAATTTTTTTTCTCTCTTTTTCACATTTCAATTAATAAAGAATGTTTCGAAGTACTGTAAACATTTAAATATTTGTAACAATGTATTGACATAAATACTCCATTTGATTTTGAATAACAATGAGATGATACCGATCGTGATTAATTTACCTTTTACTATATGTGTTTCATTATAATTGTCATAATTCTATTATGTATTGCCATGTTCTTACCATTTACTTTCAATTTAGAAATGGTGACAAAAATGTCTCATATTACATTTTTTGTTATTACTGATTCATTTGTACATATCTATTTGATCTTTATATGCTAGTATTGATGTCATATACGCAGAACATGCACACGACCTGACCGTTGTTATTTTATATAAACTCGCAACATTGGGTTTCACCTAATGTCACTCGTGAGGAGGGGGGTGTCACGGTCAGATTGTGGGGTTACTTTTTTGAGTGTATGTTTGGGGGGCGGAAAGAGAGTGCTCGTGGTATTGGCTATATTTTTCCACGAGTATGACCGTCTTGGCAGGGGGGGGGGCCCAGGGGAGAAAGTGTTTGTTGTGAGTTGTGAAAACATTAGAGTGGTGAATGAATGTGAACATTTTTCTTGTTATCACGAGTGCATGGGCAATAATGGTATAAAAGGAGAGACAGATTATTATTAGGAAGAGAACGATTTATTATTGCGTGTGGATTCGACAGAGTGTTTTTGGAGTGAGGACTTCGTATAACTTTATGATGCTGTTTTGTGTATGCATTGGATTTGTTAGTCACTTCACATGACTATTCAATAGAAGGTGCTGTGTTTGAACACTTATATTTTCAACAAGTAATAAACATATTCGATGACTCTTAAACGACGTTGCGTGGTTTTTCCTTTTAAACTATCGGCTTTATAGGAGCCAGGAAAATGTACAAGTACCAGCTTTCCAGAAGCTTAAGAAACGGAGTTGTAGACTCTGAAACGATATTCTGTGGCTACAGAAGGGACCTAATCTCCTAGACAACGTACTTTTCGCCACAATGTAGGACTGTCTGTAGGCCTATTGTTTAAAGGAAAATCTTCGATTGTTTCAAAATCAAGAGGTGATTTTTGGAGTATACCCGAATTATGTGTTTCTATTAGATTATTTGATCAGGGGATGGGATTTTTCAATTATACGTGAGATGCCTTAATGCGCCCAGTACCATACATAAACAGAATTAACTTCTGTTGTGGCATACCCCATGGTAATCATTTAACACAAGCATATATTAAAAACCAAACTGTCACTTTGATTGGTGTTAGACAAACGTGAAGCAGAAATTAAGAGTGCCGAAAACTCTTAAGCAAAAGTAGGGACGGGGTACCCATAGACAAAATTTGATAAATTCAAATGGGAGGATGCGTTTTGTGCGAAATTGAAATTGGTGTTTCTGTTAGACTATTTGGAATTTTGAACGTCTGTTGAGAAGCGTCAGAATTAACAATAATAAAGACCAGGTACATCTCTAGCCCAACATGACCTTAACTCAATTTTTACCCTAGCTTAGTGTTGCCCATGAAAACTTTATAGTTTTGCATCTTCATTTACTTAATGGGAGAGCAATGGGAGATATGCTAGTTAAAAATTTAGGTTGGACGTTACCTCAGAGCTGTGGCTAAAGGAGGCCAACGAATATTTAGGGGCTTAGAGTTGTGATATGGACACTTTTTAAATCATGAAATTTGAATGTAAGGGGGTGGAAGGACAAACCCGAAAAGGGGCAAGGGGCCTCGGAAAGTCAAGCGAAGTCTCCGCTTGACATAGTTATCCAATACAAATATTTCTTTTTGATTATTAAGTAACAATTTGGTTTTAGCTTTTATTAAAACTCTTTTTGGGGGAAACTGCTTAGTAAACAAATAATTTTTTTAACTTCCAACAAAAATTTCCCTCCCATAAAAGCACTGTCATTATTATTTAAATGTTTAACGTAATGGAAAAAATATATCTATGATAAATATATTTTCAAACTATTTTCAAAGTTTTACATGAGTCAAAAAAAAAAAAATGTTTCGTAGAAAGGTATTTACATTTTAAGGAATTTCAAAACCAGTTTTTTTATAAATCATATAAAAAATGCATAATTATTTTAAGGAGATAGGAGTTTTTTTTTTTACAAAAGACATTTATTGTTTGAATTTATCCGTGGGAAATGGTACAAAAATAATATATATATATTTCCCAATATTCATTTCATTAAAATGTGTATTTGAAATTTCAAACAACTAAACATTTCTTCAGTTGAATTTTAAAATGCTCTTTGATAAACTTTAAATCATTTTTTTTAAATCTATAGAATTTAAATTGGCGACATCGGGGAATTTTTTTTTCTAAAATTAATATATAAAATGAAATTGGCATGATAATCGAAGTGCTATTTTTAATGTGTTTTTTGTTGTAGTTTTTTTTTTGTTCTTGTTGTTTTTGTAGACTTCTGCTGTATTTTCATAAACAAAATAAATTTAACAAATGCGTGCAGACAGTTGTGTGAGAATGTTTATTTTTCTGATATTAAAAACAGAAAAGCAGTTGGGTATTCGAAAAATTTAAGTTACGTTTATTTTTTTAAACTCTGTTTTTTTCTGGAAACTGTATTACAAAAGTGGGGCATCTAAATAAAACCCCAAAACTTTCGCTTTGATAATAATTGCTAAAACTTGTACATTTTGTTAACGTTTGTACGTTTTATTTTATCTAGCTCAACATGGAGCAACATTCACTTTCCAAGTAACTTTAAATCCCTACATCAACAGTCATGACTTTAGCATAAAATACAATTTGAAAATATATTGCACGATTCGGGCGCGGTCAATTTTAGAAAAGTTACGATATTTATAAACAAAAAGCATAAGCCCCTAACAAGATTGGCCTGAAATAGACGAACATCAAATATATCGAGCATAGCGATATTTCAATGCTTCCACTCATTGTCATCGGGTAAAGCCATCAATTATTGTTCTATAAAAATGTTCATAAAATTACAAGTCTGTTGTTTGATGTTTTTAATAAAAAATATATTTCGTTTTATTGTTGCACAAAATATTCCATAGGGGCACATGAGATTCTCCATTAGGGTGGGAGGGCATTGGGGGGGGGGGCATTTACTGCCAACAAATACCAATGCTACAAGTATTTGAAAATGAGCTGATCAATTATGTGAAAATATTCGCAATATATCTTAAACTGTTGATATAAATAAACAAAGGAACACCTAAACGGTTTCAAAGACCATCTAAAATATGGGGAGAGAAAACCATCTGAAAATCAATTATTCAATACTTTCAGACAATGAACTTGAAAGAAGGCAGGATACATTGTGGGCGATGGTGGAGAGGGTTGAATTTCTGTATTATTTCTTCTTCAAAAACGTGTTTTAAAAAAAATGAACAACACTTCTATGCAAACAACACGTCAGTGACAAGAGTCAATAGGTCGGTCCAATAGAAGGATTGATTGCACGTCATTCAAAGATAAGGCAAATAGACGTTTTGTTCTGTTGCTATGGATGCTTTCCTTTTGTTAAAGTTTTAGTGAATTCAAGTGTATACAATTTCATTTTGAAGGCGGGTCTCAAAATGTTAACTAGTGGGATAACCACTTATTGTCCAGGGGCATTTTCGGCCAAGCGTGATGTTATTGTAAGAAATGAGACGGAAAAAACTTTGTCCACCCGGATGGTGCAAATCCTAGTTACGCCACTGGACAGAAGTTTTGAGATTACCATTGGTTTTGTATGTATTTTAAACTCTATATGCTAGTAGTGTTTTTAAAAATAGTACTCTAATAATTAATCGTATAAATTTCGAAATAAATTTTCTAAAATATCGGTCAGACATAGCTTCAATGTCGCAATGTGTGTGTGTTGTATAAGCTTCTTGCAGTCAAATGACAAACAAACAAAATTTGTAATCACAAATTTCGAAAAGAAAATGAAATGATTTAATTATTTTTTCTTAAAAATTGGTACGTAAAAGAGGTTTGCACTCCTTACTTTGATATGGTCAGCCAGAAATCTTTCATATCTGATATAAATGTGACAATGTGTGCCCCACCTTAAATAGCTCAGCACATTTAACTTTAATGTTTCTAATATCTCTAGACAATTGAATATCTCGATCGCAATGTAAAATCCAGTGGTGCAACAGTCATGGAATGTGACCTTGGGGCAGGCTACAATGACATATTGAACTGCTTCTCTCCCCTTTGCCTGCTAGAACATGCTTAAATAGGAAAGATATGAGATCTGCTACCATCTTCAATCTTCCAGCTTTTCCGTGCTATTTTTCTTTCACGCACGAGCTTCGCCAAACGTTCGTCCCAGAAAGGTCGGAACTTGCTTTTTCCATATGTCCCGGGAATGGTCTTTTTGCCACTTGTATGATATCCCTCACGAAGTTGTTATAAGCTATATCGATGCTCTCAGAGTTGTCGCGGTTCCTTGCTGATTCCTCGATCGCACTCTCTATTCCTGACTGAAAAAGTCCATTAGGCTTTGCGGACAAGCCAGTGCAAGACGAAGTTCTAATGTTATGTGGGTTGGCCGATGGTCACTAACAACCCCAGGAAGAGCTTTGTATCGCACTTTGGATTCTAGCTCCGACGAAGCCAGCGTTATGTCCAGACGTGTCTGGGCACGTTTGCCCGTGTGCAGGGAGGGGACCAGCGGCCTCTTGTGTACTTAGTCGTACGAGCCGTTACAATCAGCCTAAGCCCCGTCAGTGATCTGCAGGGGCAGGAGGTGGCTCGAAAGCCCCTCACTTAGATTACTGTCAGTCATACTAGTCATGTACAAGGAATAGTGACTAGACTTTATTCTTTTACGTTCTCCCGGAGAGAGATTACCAAAGAAAACTCTCACATTCGTCTTGTGGTATTTTCGTGGGTTATTTTAACTTCCGGTAGTCAGGTCCACGTTCTAGTCCGCTGCGTCGTGTAGAGGCAAAATTCTTGCAGATCGGCCCTAAATAAAATGGAATTGTTAATAAAAACTTGCAATAGTGCTTCTCCGCAATCCCAGATGACATTAAAAAACGCATTAGTAAAATAAGCAACAACTTGGATAGCACTCAATTCCTCAAAGGATGCTTTAGTTACGTTTCAATCCTGAAGAAACTCGAGCTTATTGGGACCTACAAATCTCTGTTTACAATCAACATTGGATCTGGATTAACCTTCAAATGGTCCTCATCGGCTCAACATCTCGTAGTGTGATCTTATTCAGCTCTTTATAGTCACAACATATCCTGAGTTGTCCATTTTTCTTTTTAACCACTACCATGGGAGAAGAAACCGACGAGTTGCATCTTTTAATTGTATTGGCGGTTAAAAGATGATTGCATTTCTTTCTTAACATCTCATCTGTAGGCCCAAGGAATAGGATACTGCTTATAATTAAATTTGGGATCAATACAATTTTATGCACGAGAGCGTTGGTTTGGTCAATGCTTTCAGTGACAACATCTTTATATTCATTGATGATTGTAGATAGTGGTCTAATAACATTCATGTTGTTCTGACTATCTTCCAATTGTATTAAAGTTGCAATAATCTCTTTGTTGGTGGTTTCTATGTTGGATGTGTCATTGTTCATGTCGCTTCGGTTCTCTGGATAAGTGTCTAATTGCCTAAGCAGCTCAACATGTAATACTTTTAATTCTCCTTTCGTGTTAAGTACATAGTCCGCCAAGTTAATTTTGTCATGTACAATGAATGGTCCCTTCCAGACTTTTTCTCCTTTGTTGCTTGGCAGCCTAACAAAAACTTGATTTTTAATGTTCAGTTTCCTCAAATATCTGTTTGATTTCTTTTATCTCTTGTCTTCTTGCTTCTCTCTCTGTATTTTCTTTGGCTAACTCAGTACCATAAACTTTCGATCTCTGATTTTGGTAATTATATCAAAAGAATCCACTGTTACATTTTTTTTCCCAAAAAGTTTTCTTTGAATTGTGTTTTGGGTTGGCTTCAACCATCAGCCCAAAAGAGGAGTAGCAAGGAATTTCTTGGATACTTTCTCTGTACGCAAAGAGCAACGTTGGTATATACAGATGCCATTCCTGTGACAGATGACAGCAAGACGTCGAGCAATGATGAATATATGATTGCAGGCTGACAGACAAGGAAACAATCTAACATCTGGTAGAATGCCGAAGGTTGACTATGCCGAAAGTGATCAAATGGAAACTATCGGCGCCGAAACCGAAACCACAGCCAAAAATAGGTCTCCACACAATATCAGGTCATCAAAGTTGCAGTTAAGAGAATATGTGAGATATTGTTTTAGACCCGCATTGTCATTTTGTAAACACTAGCAACCAACGACTCAGTTAAGGAAAAAAAGCAATAAGTGGTGAATGGAGAGAATAGATGCATGATTACAAGCTAAGGTCCTTATATTTTTAACATTATTAATATGTCATTTTGAGTAAACCGATTGGCCGCTGAATCGGTCAGAAAACTAACAAATTACAAATATATCGACAAAAAGGCCGATGAGGGCGATGAGACCGATTACAGCGATGAGGCCGATTTGGCTATGAGGCCAATTTGGGCGATGAAGCCAATTAGGGTGATGAGGCTGATTTTTTGCGTTGAGGCTGATTAGGGCGATGAGGCCAATAAGGGCGTTGATGCAGATTAGGGCGATGATGCTTAGGGCGATGACTATCTACCAATTAATCAGTTACAAGTTTTGTGTTTTCTTTAAGAAAATCCATTTTTTTTTTTTTAAATATGTTTTAAAAGGATACTGAAATGAGTAAAAAAAAATCAACTCTGTTCTCCTTTATTGACTCATGTTTTGCGGACCTACAGCGTAATGCTGGCGGACCGATTCCAGTCTTCGCGGACCGCTGCTTTGGGAATACTGAAATATAAAACATGTAACAGGATTGGCCTTCCGTCGTTCTGGTGTGCTGAACCTTGCAGGTGAATAATGTAAGCATCAATAACGCAGGCCTTCTACTAATGAAGTTATGCATATGTAATATGTTAAACTGAGAAGGCTCCGTAAGAATGTCCATTTGTCACACTTACTTGCATATTCCAGTTTCTCTCAAACTATGTTTACATTATTTATAGATGTCAATATATCAATATCATCATTATCAAAAAGGTCATCGATGACGTCATTATGTTAAACGCTCGTCTAACGACGTCAGAAATGAGTCAACGATGCTTGACACGGCAATATTTTTGTTTAAATTAATAAAGAACTGTATGCAACACTGACATTATTACGGTTAAATGGAAACATTTAAGGCGAAGTTACAAGTTTTAAAGGAACACATAAATATTTCCAAACCCATTTTCCTTAGGCTGAGTTCAGTCGCACAAAAAAACTTTCTATCAAAGACGGGTTTATTAAATGCATGAAAATGTAAAAAAAAATTAATTAACATTTCTTAAAATGCATAACTCATCATTTTTTGTGTTAAATATAAGCGGAGCATTTTTATAAATCTACCAGTTTCTAAAGTTAATGCACTATTTGGAGTTCGGCCCGGGCAGCATTTAGTCAAGGTACGCCACTGCTCTCCCACCCCCATTCCCCATAACGTCCACTATGTTCACTCAGCGTCCCATTCCTTCTCCAACGTGGGACTCCCTGGGAAAAACTCACGACCTCAGCATTGTGGTCTTTGATACGTGGCCACATTTTAAACACGTTCACAGCTATCCCATTCGCCTCTAGCGGGATGTCAACACTGACGTCATTTGACGGACGAGTATATTGTACCCTATCACGCTCAGCTATATAATTAGAGTAATTCTTTAACTCAATTTCGCCACCAAAGGCCAAACAAGATACATTAGATGGCATAGGCCAAAATATAGCTTTTTTAAAATAGATTATTACTATTTCAACACCCTCCGTCGGGCGTTGAAAGGCGTTAATGATACAATGTTGGTTGCAATTAATTTAATTTTTGTTTCAGCTGTCCCATTACATTCGATTGAAAAGTAGTAATGATAGTAGTAGTGATAGTAGTAATGATAGTAGTAATGATTGTAGTAATGATAGTAGTAATGATAGTAGTAATGATAGTAGTAATGATAGTAGTAATGATAGTAGTAATGATTGTAGTAATGATAGTAGTAATGATAGTAGTAGTGATAGTAGTAGTGATAGTAGTAGTGATAGTAGTAATGATAGTAGTAATGATAGTAGTAATGATAGTAGTAATGATAGTAGTAATGATAGTAGTAATGATAGAGAGATTGATTTTGAATATAATCGGGGCCTCCGGCTTTAAGAGGAGTTGATACGATTTGTTAAAACTCCAACGATTTTGTAATGAGAGGGGTTATTAAATGTATGTTGATCAAATTTGGCCTGCAACTTAAAATTGCAGTGGAAGCCTATATTGTACTCAAGCTTAAATGTCTCTAAGGCTTTCGTTGTACCCAAACCTACATTGTACCTAAGCCTACATTGTACGCGAGCTTACAATGTACCTACGCCTAAATTGTACCTGTGCCTACATTGTACCTGATATAACATAGTACTTGAGTCTACCTTGTACCCAAGTCTACATTGAACCCAAACCTACATCATACCTTACCCCACATTGTACCTGATCCTATATTGTACATACGACTATAACACACATATGCCTATTTTGTACAGGAGCCTAGCCTGTACCGAAACCTACATTGCACCCGAGCTTTCGATGATTTTATAAAAATAAATTAGGCTATTTTAAGTGGTAAATTTGTTTCGCTTGTTTATCCACTTTAAGTTATGTATTTCTCCCTCTTTTGTTCCTTTCTCGCGACGGCGCCCATGGGGAGGTACAGTTGGCGATCTGCGTCGGGGCCCATGGGGAGATTCAGTAAGTCATCTGCGTCGGGGCCCTTGGGGAGATTCAGTAAGTCATCTGCGTCGGGGCACATGGGGAGATTCAGTAAGTCATCTGCGTCGGGGCCCATGGAGAGATTCAGTAAGTCATCTGCGTCGGGGCACATGAGAAAGTACAGTTGGTGATCTGCGTCGGGGCCCCACTAGGAGGTACAGTGGACCATCTGCGACTGGGCCCACAGTGCGGTAAATCATTCCATCTGCGTCGGGGCCCACTGGGAGCTACAGTAGGCGATCTGCCTCACAGTCTGGGACCAGTGGATGATTCATGTTTTGGACTGTGAGGATATAATTTTTAACACAATCGATCCATCGCCTGAGTGGCCCTAACTCTTGCTCTGAAAACGGAGCGACTGAAATTGTAGTAGACTTTCAATGAATGTTGACTGCCAGACACCCTGACCAGATTGTCAAACCAATTATTTTCGGATGGGCTATTTCTTGGCTGAATGGTTTGACACAGACCAGTTGTCTTATATCCGGGTTCCTAACGTGTTCCCTTCTCGTCCTGCTAGCTGATGACTCTTAAATATCTCAAGTCGCGAGTTGAAAAGTTTATTCAGAGCCAGTGCCTGTCACTGGCAAGTAAGGTTTTGGGTGAAGGCAGTGTTAATCAGCCTTGCACAGGTGACCATATATATTACTGAGTGTCTAATTTTCGTTCTCCCAGAGTAAAAACCGGATTTTGCATTTTTTAGTTAATTTAAAACATAATGAAAAAAAAATTATTTTGTTGTAAATAGTGAGATCCAATTTTATTTACTTTTTAATTTTAAGCAATGGTGGTTTCAATTTTTACAGGAATAATACAAGGTTTTCTTCTTAAAAACTTTGACCAACTCTTTATTATTATTAGTAGTTTTACATAGCGCTGTACCCAAGCCTAAGGCTGGGCTCACCACGCCGTACATACAACCTAACAAACACAATCATGAACAAAAAAAGCCAACACACAGCAATCAAACATAACAAAACAAATGCATACGCACTCTACCAATCACACAACTATCCACATGTCAAGCCATGGACGGCACCCAGCAGCATCGTTTTTCGGTTAGAGGAGAGAAATCAGTCAGGCTAGTCTAGTTTAAAAAGATGTGCTTTGAGTGCAGTTTTGAAGGCAGTGATGGTCGGTATATTGCATATGTGTAGTGTATCTAAGCCTACATTGTATTAACTAATTATAAAAGTGTTTGACTGCGATAAAGCTTTAAAATAGATTAATTAGACACGAACAATCTGTGTCATTATAACAATATATGTTAAGCTTTAGCAATAATTAAACATAATACATAAGTAGACGTTTCAGCACATGCCTTCAACAACAAAACATTTAAAAATGTATAAATTAAAGTTACATAATATTCTATATATATATATATATACTACCTAAAGAAAAAAAGAGAACAATTTGGAATGGGCGTAAAAACCAGACAGAAAAAAACTATAAAAGAATGGAAATGAAGTGACTTGTAAATTTTAATAAAACCAATCAGGAAAAAGACATAATTTTACGTAACTGCCATGTCTTTTTCCATCAACAACTAGCAAACGTATCGGTTTCTTCTCTTCTGGCAACGAGTGGCAGCTGGAGCTATGCACCGTTTTCAACGTGCTTGTTCGTTCGACATGCGGGCGTTTCAATCCGGCTTTGTTTTGGCGCATACTGTATTTGTTAATTAATAATTATCTTTAATGCTTTCAACCAGATAATCTAACAAGGATAATCTTTATCCATCCAGAAAAATAAGATTGGAAATCCTTAGCATGCCTCTTAAATAGAGTTTGTTATAGTTCATTATAGTATTGTTGTTCTAGATTGCAAAAAAATAAGGGGTGTGTACGGGGGATGGGAAATGCGTGCCAGTGTAGGATTTACATCAATTAAGTCAAAGTCACATGAAATCGGACATCTGAAAATAAATATTAGAATATTTGGTCTTGATTATGACATACTTTTTTAAAACTTAAATAGAGGTACTTTAGAGTGTATATGAAATAAAGTTTTTAACTTAATTAAAGTTTGTATCTTACACAGTCTATATTTAGCATATCGATTGTCTCTGAAAAAGTGATTGAAGCTTAAACAATTTTTGTATCTTTTCATTGTGTTTGAATTTTACATACTGCTGGCGTCTCACATTCTGCTTGCAACTGACACACTGTTTATATTTTGACATACTGCTTGTAACTTTGTAACTGACAGACTGCGTGTAACTGACAGACTGCTTTTATCTGACATACTGCTTGTAGCTGACAGACTGACTGTATCTGACATACTGCCTGCAACTGACAGACTGTTTGTATCTTACATAGTGCCTGTATCTGTAATGGGAAAGTGGAACAAGATACGGTAAGGCATGAAAATAAAAGACTAAACAATGACGCGGACGCTACGTCACTATGCAGTGTTCAGCATACAACCTAGACATTGAAGTAAAATGATGTTTTTGCAGATCGCAATAAAGTCAACGCGACGCAATGTTCAGTAACTACGGCGCTCTATGCTGAATAACGTAATGTATATGACATAGTCATTGTATTTCTCATCATGCTTGAATCTGACATAGTCATTGTATCTTTCATCATGCTTGTAGCTGACATACTATGTGTATCTTAAATGGTTTTAATCTAAAATAGTGCGTGTATATTACTAATTATATTTTTTAATATAAAAAATCATTTAAGATGTATTTAAAGCAATTTTTCTTTATAATACATTTTATGACGTCAGAGCGCTTTGAGCAGTATTAGAATATCATGGAGACAAGCGCTATGCAACAAATCAAACATCCTCATCCTAATTATAATTTATGACTTAGTGCTTATACTTTACCTAGAGCTTGTATCTTAAAGTAGTGTTGTATCTTATATTGGGCTCCTATATATAATAGTGTTTATATCTGACATGGTGGTTGTATCGACATGGTGGTTGTATCTGACATGGTGGTTGTATCTGACATGGTGGTTGTATCTGACATGGTGGTTGTATCTGACATGGTGGTTGTATCTGACATGGTGGTTGTATCTGACATGGTGGTTGTATCTGACATGGTGGTTGTATCTGACATGGTGGTTGTATCTGACATGGTGGTTGTATCTGACATGGTGGTTGTATCTGACATGGTGGTTGTATCTGACATGGTGGTTGTATCTGACATGGTGGTTGTATCTGACATGGTGGTTGTATCTGACATGGTGGTTGTATCTGACATGGTGGTTGTATCTGACATGGTGGTTGTATCTGACATGGTTGTTGGATCTGACATGGTGGTTGTATCTGACATGGTGGTTATATCTGACATGGTGGTTGTATCTGACATGGTGTTTATATCTGACATGGTGGTTGTATCTGACATGGTGGTTATATCTGACATGGTGGTTGTATCTGACATGGTGTTTGTATCTGACATGGTGGTTGTATCTGACATGGTGGTTGTATCTGACATGGTGTTTATATCTTACATGGTGGTTGTATCTGACATGGTGGTTGTATCTGACATGGTGGTTGTAATTGACATGGTGGTTGTATCTGACATGGTGGTTGTATCTGACATGGTGGTTGTATCTGACATGGTGGTTGTATCTGACATGGTGGTTGTATCTGACATGGTGGTTGTATCTGACATGGTGGTTGTATCTGACATGGTGGTTGTATCTGACATAGTGGTTGTATCTGACATGGTGGTTGTATCTGACATGGTGGTTGTATCTGACATGGTGGTTGTATCTGACATGGTGGTTGTATCTAACATGGTGGTTGTATCTGACATGGTGGTTGTATCTGACATGGTGGTTGTATCTGACATGGTGGTTGTATCTGACATGGTGGTTGTATCTGACATGGTGGTTGTATCTGACATGGTGGTTGTATCTGACATGGTGGTTGTATCTGACATGGTGGTTGTATCTGACATGGTGGTTGTATCTGACATGGTGGTTGTATCTGACATGGTGGTTGTATCTGGCAAACGGGATTTTAACCAAAACGTGATTTTATCTGTGTTGTTTCTGATATAGTTTTTCAGTCGCATCTTATGTTTAAAAAAAAATCATATATTGATCTTTCATCTTACATGGTACTTGTATCAGGCATACTGCTTATAGTCTTAGAAATTTTTTGTATCTTACATATAATTTTATCAGATATTTGTATTGTATCTGACAAAGTGCTTGTATCTGACATGTTCTAGGTATTCAGAGGAGGTGAACATTAAACAACGACCCTAATAAAAAATTTGAGAATGACATGGCGCTAATAAACAAAGGTGGGTAGCTATTCGAATTCAATTAATTAAAGGGTTTCTTCACCTCTGATGCTTTCGCTCACGCTCCCCCACCCCCACAACCCGGGGGGGGGGGATTGAGTGGCATTCCAGGCAATGTTCCCTTTAAGCGGCCGCGCAGCTACTTCACAGATGCCGCGCAGCAGTATTGAGCATCCGCGCAGCAAATTTTTATAAAAATACATTCGAACTTTTCACACAACTTTATGATTTTGCACACGAAACAGCAAACCTTAGAGGGAACATTGGTTCCAGGGTTTCGAAATGATGACATAAGAACAGGAGCGTCATAGACTTTTAAGCTATGATATAAATGTTCTTTTACATTTTTTAAACATATTTCTTCATCAACATATTTCATTATGTAATGTAACAAGTTCTATTGTACATGTTCTACAATTCTCTTTGCAACTGTTCAAAACGAATGAAGTCAAATTTAACACAAAAATTAATCCAACTGCCTTGCTAATTATGTAATAGGTGCGAGAATAAATAAAACAATTTATTTTGGGTACAGGGTTATTGAAAATGTTTCGAAACACTGGCTATTAAAGAAACGCTTTAAAATTCATTAAATCTCATCTATTTGACACAAGGCATAAAGTTTCCATGTGTATTAGATGATGTCTCTCGATTGGATAACTTGTAAGATGAAAACCATTTGTCCATCAGTGCTACTGAAATAATATGTAATGCTCTCTCTTAGGGTTAATAAAAGTGCTTGGGGGGGGGGAGGTGGAGAAGACTGCGATCAGGCTAGGTAATAAGTGTACACGTTAGTGGATAGCCTGAAATAGGATGCAACGAACACAACGAACGTTTTCTCGAGAAGCATTTGTCAGCAAACAGGACATCAGAAAGGAAACAATCGTTCTTAGTTTTCTATTTGTCTCTTTTGTTTGTGTTATAATTTTAGCACGTTTTCCACCACCTCATGCGACTTATTTCCTTAGCGATCAATTATCTAGCTTTCAGTTCCAGAATATTCGTACAAACGACTTCTTCTTAAAAGATCCATGCACATTTGTCTCTTTATTTTAAATGGCAGCTTTTATTTCCCTTTTAGTCAATTTTCCAAAATATTTTTTAAAAATCATTAACAATGAATTTGAGTCTAGCAGCAGCTGCCTCAACTTTGTATTTTATAATCAAAGGCGTTTGGACCTTGTAAGATGGAATTTGTGTTTAATAGAAAGATAACTGTTTAGGGAAATATTTCAGTATAATTTCAGGGCACCGTTATCTTATATTTTAAAGTTTACGCACTACGAAATATAATAATCTATAGTAAATCGTATGGTCACAGGTTGTCTCTTTGGCTTGCTACTTATTCTGACGTTCAGTAACGCACAGCTTACAGGAATCACCATAGTGGGGGATGAAGGAGAAGTCATTTACATCAACGCCCCAAAATCTTCTTCATGTGGACTCCATATTTTTATAAGCAATGACAATGACTTTAAAGTCAACGTGACCGTCATGGGGGAAAATGAGACTCAGAATGACATTGTTCCCTCACATAGCACCCTACTGCCGATCCCGCTAACAATCGACATACCGAGAGGTAAGTAAACTTATTAGATTCGATAGTGTCTTTAGCAATAAAATGTGTTTTTTCTTTTCACTTCCATTGGGGACCATTGATAAAGCTTAAAGTGTTGAATGAAAATGATAAAAAAGTTATTTAAGAAACATTAAAAACGTTTCTCTTTAAATAGATTTTTTGGACATCAGAGCGCTCTGATCTTGTTAAAATAGCATGGATACAAGCGCGATAAAAGTATTGAGTCAATCAATCATGCTTTGTGCCCTATCTTTGCTGTAGCGTAACAGCAGTGGCTTGGGGAGAGGTAAGATCATGTACATTCAAGTAAGTCTGGGAAAATTGATTTTCATTTTCTTTTGAGGAAATTATAATTTAGGAAATATAAGGGGGCATTACAAAAGTCAGCAACAACAAAAATAACAACAAAAACTGCTTTCAATCATTGACTCGCAAACATTTGTTTTGCAATACAAAGATTATAACTATATTTATGTATTCAAAATTCGTAGAAACAGAGAAACTGAAACTAAAACGGAAATCATTACTCATGGTGTTTTTAACACTAGGAATATTCAATTTGTGGTGTCTTTTATACGGCAAAAAATTACCCTATGATGTCTCTTATACAACAATACTCACACTATGGTGTCTCTAATACAACCAATAGTTACCTTATGATCTCTCAAATACAACCAATTGTTACCTTATGATCTCTCAAATGCAGCTATACTCAACCTATGCTACCTCTAATGCAAACAAATGGCATTAAATGATATATCTAATACAACCAATACTCACCCAATATGTGTCTGATACAACAAATACTCATCGTTTGATGCCTATAATACAAATATGAGCTGGCAGGACGAAATCCACAAGGCCTGGGATTATTCTTATAGGATTATTAGCTGGTTCCCAACAGCAAATCGCCTCTCTCCACGCCGCTGGATGACCCCACATCATGTGGATGATACAGCATGGCACCAGTGGCTTCGCAGGAGTTGCCGGAATGTTTCATTGTATCAATGTTATCCGCCTATTAAGACTCCATCTCCGGGGTGCTGGTGGTGTTTTTGCTTGACTGCGCTTTGGCGGGGATTGAACTCCTGACCATCAGCTTGAGATTTGCTCAGTTTAGACTACTCGGCTACCCAGAACCCATATACAAATATAAATTAAAGAAAATGTACACACTTTTTACCGTATTCTACCTTAAAATGAAAAATTGCTATTTCAATATAATATTTTAATGCTTGTCATTCAACATGTCCTATTTTTATATCAAAATACAGAGGTAATATCAGGTTAGTAAAACAAAAAAACTTTGAAAATGTTTCCAAGATGTCTGAAATTAGATTTTATTTCATAATCATATCCTTGAAACTTTTTAAAAACTAATTGTACCCCAAATATGGGGCGTCCAATTTGTATCCCTATAGCCATCAATATGTGATCATGAAGTAGTCGCTTACAATATAATGGATCTAAAAATAAAATGTATTGCAGAAACAATTAATAATCATCACTTGGGATAAAACTAGAGCATTTAATTCTCAGAAGTGTTGTTCTAAGATTAATGCGTGTATGTGTCTTTTTGCAGGGGTTCCGTCTCTAACAGTCAACGTTACGGTCACCTTAGATGAAAACATCCCAAACAACACTCAGTTAATTCACGACGTCTACGGTAACACGACGAACATAACAACAACAGCAGCCACACCTCAGGTCAAGGTTCAATATTTCGTTAAAGAGATGACGCTGGTTAACTACGTCACTCTGGGAGGAGTTTCGGTGTCGGGGAACACCATAGTTATCACACAGTCCAACTGCAGCGTCGTGGCTTCAATCTCGGCGGGAACTCGACCAAGTTTCACTTTTACTGTGAGTAAAAATTTACTAATCTGAGAAGAATATCCCAGAGTATTCCTGAAATCCACAGCGGATTAAGCTTGCACCATTCAACACACTTTTATAACACACCCTTTTACATGTAAACCCAAATATAACTTTTGGCTTCGTTTGTCTTGAGGGGCTTGTGTAAATATACGTCGGGGGAAATAACCTTGCATGTAATAAGAGAATGACGTTAAGCTTTATAAAACCAATTACCCGTGCATTTTTAAATTATTATTTGTATTGTTCGTCCTTCGCACGCGACGATGACCAAGGCTTGAGGGAGAGTAGCTCAATTTGTCAGCCTTACTCTTTCGTCCTCGCCTTTTTGATTTAATGGCAAGACTTTGTCAGGAAGATTAGAAATAGATCAAGTTACAGTAGATGACCAGCAGTGTGTCTTGTGTGTTTTACTGTGCCCTTTACGTGTTCTACGTCACAAGACGTGTCGGAATTTTCATCGTGTCAATGTCATACCGCCTACGGGACTCCATCTCTGGGTTAGATTTCAGAGTTTGCATATGCATCTACTAAGGCAGAGACGACAAAGTCTATGTGTTAAATGACAAAATTAAACGTTTATAGAATAACATATTTACCTGCACACTAGAATTACTAGTGAAAAAAATGAGCAAAAAGCAGAAAGCATGCCAGCTACATGTTCATAATGCGATTTGGCAACCACCGGTATAAGAAATAACCAATATAAGAATTATGAAGGTGATAAAAAAAACACATCACAATTTAATCTACGGCGCTAAGTTCAACTAACACATATAATTTATACGCCCATGAAATATAAATCACTACAATACTATGAACAGATTCTAAGTGCGGATGACATTAATTTCGTCCTCAGTTCTGGTTACATTAATGCAAACAATTGGCTGGAGAATACGAGAACTAAACACCTTAAAGGTAAACGCTATGCTCACTAGCCGTGACATCTCACTGACCCCGCTATATCCCCCAAAAAATGTGGCTGTAAAGGTCAGGGTCGATCGACTATCGCTTGCAGACGAAGTGGGACACGAATATACCACGTGATTAGAACACAAGTAAAGTATTGTTCGGAAACTAAATGGACTGTGTATATTTTATCTCCCCATGAGGATCATAATGGTGTCTACCAAAAGTGACTGAGACTTGTTTAGCCGGAAAAGAAATAACGTTGACGTACGTGAGCTATTTCACATGACACCCCGGAACATGGCTACATTTCTCCACTAAGCTGAAGTATTTGCCAATAGGATGTACACAAGTTATGATCTGTATTATTGTAGTCGGGGGAAATACTTAATGGAATATTTGTACGGAGGAGACGGGGGCATTATATAATTTTATTACGGCTGGAAAAAATATCGAGGGGTGTACAGCAGTGTCAGGGGCGTATATTACGATCAGTGGGTAAGAGTTCAGGAGACCTTAATTAAGTTTTAAGGCATATAGTGTTTGTGTGTCCATCACCATACTCAAGATTTGAATGTCATTCGGCAGGCTCAAGATCTGGGGTTATCATTGGTCAGAAAGACGATTTTGGGTCTCAATCAAACTGAGAAAAAGGATTGTCATTTTTTTTTAAAGTTTAGGTTAAGGCTATGGAAGAATGATTCTTTGAAAAGTGTCAAAAAGCTATATTTTTCTATAACCTTCATAAAAGCAAATGTATTTGTATGCATCTGTATAATTATTCTGTTGTAGAGACATGTCGAACACTATTCTTCTGCTTGTGGTGAGCAGCACATATTCCTAGGTTTAGTTATTTTCTACATATGAATAAGACTCAATGGGGCATAAAACATGGAATATCGGATAATGGGGGATTCCTTCTCCCATAGCTGTTCATCTCCATGTTATGTATGTGTGTGTGTGTGCAGTTTTTGCTTGTTGGTTAGTTTTTTTTTAAAACGAAGATTTGCTGCAGACTTCAGGAAAGACCTGATTGGGATGTAAATTGAGGTCATTGACTTGGCTGCATGGCCAGGGTTTAAAGTTGGCTTGAGGGCAGAAAAGGAAGCTTTATTTTTCTGATATCTAAAAATATACAGGAAGGGAAGAGATTGATGTTTCTTCAGTGCTATACTGCCGAGATTTGAACGGGAACAAAAAATGATCACGCGCTACTTAACAATCGGGTGCTGAACGCAAGACAACGAAAACCCATCACGACTTCGTGACCCAAAGCGTTCGTGGACGAGAACCGGTTAGTTTGGTCTATGTTATCACTGAGCTTTGTAGGCAACCTTCACAATTATACTGTTGTACTTATTTCTTTAAAATTTAATTAATCTTTTGGCTATTCACCATGCATGCTCTAAAGCTCCATCATACTTTATTCTAAGATAAGGGATCTGCATCAGACCTTCTTTTGATATAAGGGAACTGCGCTTGTTAAAACGGTTTGTGATAAACAGACATTTCATTATGTTTCTGTTATGTTATTATATTTTATGTTATGTTTCTCAATGTTTACATATTGTCATTTTGGTATTATTTAGTTTTCATGACACCGTTTATAATGACACCTTGTATGCCGACACCGTTTATAATGACACCGTGTATGCCGACACCGTTTATAATGACACCTTTTATAATGGAAGCGCTTATGATGACATCGCAACTCGTGTGTTGTTGTTTTTTTCTTTTATTGCTTCCTCTTCCAAGTATCTTTGTTTTACACACAAAAAAACGCACTGTAGACATTAGATACATTGGTAAAGAAAAGACCATTACTTTTCTTTAGGTAACTTATCACAATCAAAGTGATCTCAGCCGTACCTATCCAGTTAACTTCACCAAAGGCTCGAATAATGGGAAGAGTCAGACTGTATATTTTAAAGCTGGCGACGAAGGAAACTACACAGTAACAGTGAATGTCACATGCCCTTGTAACTCCAGTGACATCAGCACTTATAGTGTGAGCGCTTTCCTTCCAATCGGAACATTATATTTTGGTAAGCTCAAACACTTTCTTTATTCCAGAACTTTGTCCAGAACTTGTTTCCTCTTTTTCTTAAATGTCGAAATGTGCTGATGTTTTAAATAAGGGCCAGCCAGCCACCACATATTTTATAATGGTAAGTTCTTTGGAGACTGTAGTTGGTAGGTATTGTGATAACCAAGATTGACTAGTATTTTGTAATTCATGTCACATCCCTTGTAAAATCAACCATCCATGATTGACTAAGTTTCGACCAATTCAGGCTCACACACAATATTGTCATGAAATTACACCAGCACAAAGTCCAATAAAATTCATTTTGAGACAGATAATGGGGATACTTATTTTGATGTCGTTTACCACTTTCTTTGTACCGATTGAATCCTCATCAAATTTTCCTTTACAGTTATATCTTAATGGGGAATCAGCTCCAGAGATCCTAGAAATGTGACATTATTAGGGTCTCAAATCGGACATGATTTTCCAAGAAAGGCCAGTCAACACTCACCTAGAAACAAAATGACATCTTCATCCCTCTCCATCTTGCAGCTTTAATGAAAGTTACTTCGGTTTGCTTCCCCTTTCATCTCCTCGCCACTTGATGTAAACCTTTTTTGTTAAGCCTTGACAGTTCATGTCCTGGAATGTGAGTGGTGACATTTCTCCACTTCTTTACAGTTCCGAATCCTTACATTGGTTTGCGTGCTGGAATTCTGCCACTTTCTGTTAAGAACAAACTTATCTGAACAAAAATGGGCCTGTTTTGCTTGAATAAATGCAAGACAATCCTTTGAAAACGATTTCTGATCAGGCCGATAGCCTTTCAAAATTGACAAAGGGAAAGCAATGCTTCCATCGTTTTTTTTTTTTTTTTTTGGGTTGCTCTAGAGGAAAAGGTTTATGCCCTACCTTGACACAACTCACAAGTTGAGGCAATGAAAACTGATCAGTTTCAAATTCCCCAACGTCGAAAGGCTGCAACAGAAAGTCTCCAATTAGCTTTCTCAAAGAATTGATGTTTTCGCCAATTGGATCTCCTTTGTAAACTGTTGTTCGAATTCCACTGCTGATGACCACAACTTCCTAATTTTCCCCGCCTCCTGTTTGCTACTCTTCTTCTAGTTTGACCAAAGAACTTGTTGTTGGTACATCTGAAGTCTTTATAAAATCCGATGACAAATAATGTTTGCTTTAGCCGTATGAATGCCATCTTCTTTTCTCTTTCGTTATTGACGCTTTCCACAACACATTGACTGATTTATTTCAAAAATGTCTTCTGGGAGAGATGTATAATTTTTTTTTAAAAATACACTTAAATGTTCTGTCGTTAGCCTTCACATGCGCGTACTGGTATATATTAGTGAGAGTCTAAAGCAGGGGTGGGAACCTATGGCTCTCGAGCCAAATGTGGCTCTACTGATGGCTGCATCTGGCTCGCAGACGAATGGTCGATTATAAAAAAAAATGTTTCTTTAGACTCCTTTGATCTACATATTAATTCCATATCAATATTTCATTCTACAAATGACCTAAAGTCTACTGCAGCTCAGCATCAGAAGTGGTAAAGGAGATCAACTCCGCTGACCTAAAAGACAGACAAATTGCAACCCTGCACACATTTACTTGAAGATTTTAGTTTTAAACATAATGTATGGCTCTCACAGAATTACTTTTCAAAATATGTGGTGCCCATGGCTCTCTCAGAATTATTTTTCAAAATATGTGGTGTCCATGGCTCTCTCAGACAAAAAGGTTCCCGACCCCTGGTCTAAAGTCTAGTTAAAGTTATAGTTTCAAAGTTTACCTAACTTAGCGTTGAACTAAATAATTATTTCTTTTTAAGTTTTTGCCATCTCAGGACATAACTTTAAAAACCTCTCATACCCAGACAACTTAAACACCTTTACAAAAATTGTATGCCTCTTCTCCCATATAGTATTTTGACCACTAAATGCAAAAAATATTTTCAGTTGACATTTTAGCAACGAAACGTTATCACAACCACGTTAGTAAATAATTGTTATTTGGCAACGCACTATAAACACAACCACGGTTAATCCGAGTTGCCTATTGGAAACGCGTTTTGAACACAAACAAGATAGTACACAAATAGCATAATGGAAACGCGTTTTGAACACAAACAAGATAGTACACAAATAGCCTAATGGAAACGCATTTTGAACACAAACAAGGTAGTACCAAAAAAGCTAATGGCAACACAATTTAAACAAACTCAAAGTGGTACTGAATTGCTTATTACTTTTTCATGAACATATTTTCATATTTGATACTAAAGTCTCATTGGCTGAACGTGACACTTTAAAATCCACTGTGATCCGTTCTCACCCCTACTAACATATCGGCCGTGATTCCTGTTGTTGCAAGCGCATTGCAAGATATTCCTTGTTCTAGAAAACGCAACTCGTCAATGATTTGTACAAACATGTTGGAACATATCCACCTGGTCCATCCATAAAACCATACACACAAAAACAACAAAAAACGTATACTCAATTTTTTCACCTGGTCCATCCATAAAACCATACACACAAAAACAACAAAAAACGTATACTCAATTTTTTCACCCATTGAGCGATATAATTTATATTTTAGATATTTCAAACATACTCAATTTTTTCACCCATTGAGCGATATAATTTATATTTTAGATATTTCAGCATACTCAATTTTTTCACCCATTGAGCGATATAATTTATATTTTAGATATTTCAAACATACTCATTTTTTATATTAATTAATGGCCCACCCATGTGAAATATGATTAATGATTTATGATGTTGCACATGTGGTATTTCTAAAAACCAAGACGTGTGCATTTCAATATGTGTACCAAACAGTGGTATACTTAGAGAGTGCGAAAGAGATATTTTATAAACATTTATTTTTGCATTTATGTAGTTTCACATGATGTATCATTTATTAAGAATCAGTTATGTAAATAGGTAAACTTCTGGTCAAAACACATTTCACATTTAATTCATTTTATCCTTCGAAAATATATTTTTTTTTACTGCCAAGGCTTTTTTTAAAGGGAGTTAAGTCGTAAAAAACGCTTTTAAAGGGGGCTAAACTGTATTACCGTTCTTGATTCTTTGACACCAACAAGTATTTTGAAAAAGATGAAAAACAGATTTTTGGGGATTGGGGGGGGGGTGTGGTCTGATAATTTTATAGAATGCGTTGTTATCGGCAACGAGTCTATGTGCCAAGTTTCTGCTCGATAAGATGACGGAAGTGGGTCAATTAACCAACCAAAATTTTGACACAAAGCAGCAAAATAAAATCAAAGTTAAAAACAAAACAGAGAAATAAACTATGACTATCCCATGCTCTTTGATCATGTATGACGATCCCATGCTCTTTGATCATGTTGTTTAATTTGAGATACATTTATAAAAACCATTTACTCTGTTTTTATATAATTACATGTCGACTAGTTGCCTGCATGGTGAACCTTGCAAAAATATAATATTTTTTAATTCTTAAATACATTTGCATGTTTTTTTTTCATTTTAGACCCTACATTCGAGAAAACTCCAAACCGGGGACGCACAAGTACTTTTTACCCAAAGGAACTTATCGGATTTGCTATAAAAACAAACTGGACTTCAAAATCTAAAAACAATGTAAAAACGGTTTGGGTCATAATTTAAAATATTTTCTCGCTGCCATTTGCTCACTAACAGAAAAGGCAGATTTTTATACCAAAAATATCAACAGTTAGTTAATTTTGTAATTTTCAAAATCGCTAAATATTTAAATCATTAAAAAAAATCATTTTTTTTTTAGAAACTATGATTACAACAAGAGTATATCTAAGTAGTAATTAACTTCTTTGGCGTATTGGCTTACTTTGGGATAGTTGATGTTTTCATCAATGTAATAGGCCACGTGTACCATGGACTGGGGGGACCGTACGAGCGTTCTTACAAAGGTTTTAGTTCTCGACCCAAAAATTAAAATGGCATACAACTCCACCCACATGTACGAAGACACTGGAACTTACCTGGCGACCGTTCACTGTTTCAACCCAGTATCTAAAGGTATAGTAATAGTTGAGTATCTGAAAGTATAGAAATTTTGATTGTCTGAAGTTAAAGTAGTGGTTGAGCATCTGAAGGTATAGTCACGGTTGGGTATCTGAAGGTATAGTGATGGTTGAGTATCTGAAGGTATAGTGATGGTTGTGTTTAATAAATAATAAATGCTTACCTATTCGCACGTTATTGGTACTTTTAAAAAACTTTGTTTAAATCGTGTCATTCGAAAAGATGAATACTGATAGCTATTTTTGTCCTTGTCTCATAGCGATGTAATACTTTTGCAATAAACATTATTAAAATCTTGTTTTCTGTAGAATAGAGTTGTTGGTATTGTGTTGCGTATGCTGCCTTTTCATTGCGTTTATTGTTGGGGCTTTTATATGCAAGCTATTAAACTGCAGATATGATTTCTTGGCCACGTCTGTTAACACGTTAATGTTAAAATGGTATGGAATTATCAGCTGTCGCATAAATTAACAAAACAAATACGATACTTCTCATGGGTGGCCAAAATAGACTCTGACAAACTGTAAGGCTCTTGAATATAGCAACGCCCATAGCTCTTAATGTGGTGCCAAAACAATTATCCTCAATGTATCCTAAACTATTCAAGTAAAATACTCTGTTACACTTGAAGCCATATGTGTACGCTGACATCGTCATAACAGTGCTAACTTACCAGCTAAAATTGGTTTGCATAAATGTTGCCTATTGTGAAAATTATGTTATTTTGGCATGTTTTAAAGCGTATCCGGAAATTTGATCGAAAGAAATTTGGTCGACGGAAAATTGATCGACGGAAATTTGATCGAACGGAAATTTGGTCGAATCGTTTTTTTTTTTTATTTATACGTTAAAATTTTGCGTCAAATTTCTTTTTGAACGCATTATTTTGTTTTACTATATGGTATAGTGCGTTCAAAAAGAAAATTTGACGCAAAATTTTAACGTCTCGACTGAAAAAAAGATTCGACCAAATTTCCGTTCGATCAAATTACCGTCGATCAATTTTCCGTCGACGAAATTTCTTTCGATCAAATTTCCGGCAACCGTTTTGAAGTGATTTCTTTCATAAAGGATGATTGTGACGCAAAAACTAAAGGCATAAAATATATTCAAACATTTATGTAATGTCTTTCACTTAGATTGTGTTTGATGATAAGTTCAATGCTAATATTTATTTCCCAAAACCTAACAGCAAACAGCAGTGCCTACTACTACATAATATCACCAGCAGCAGACGCCGGTGCTGTGTTGGAGAAAAACCTCGTGCCTTTTGCCAGCGACACATTGCAGGGAAATGTAACTCTGATAATCACCCATAAATACCTCAAGGGGAATTACACAGATCTGAACATAACTGTGTATTTTGGGGACAACACTACCGGTGTGTCATTCCCTTTCATGCACCCGAATATTTCGTACACACATACTTACAATGCCAAGGGCAACTACAGCATTGACGTCTACTTCCAAGCATTTGGTCAGAAAAACTCAACTAAGGTGACGCTTAGAGTTGGTTTGATTCTGGATTTTTTCCAGGAAAAGTACCGACGTCTTATAAGAGTGATTGAACCGACCGTCTTTAAGCTTGTAAGAGTCACGTCAAATGAAACTTACAACGCAACGTTTCAAATGAACCCAGGGAACGACCAGAAAACATTTGATTTCAATGTGAGAACCGTTAAAACTGAAACTATTTACTCAGATGTGGGTCCGAATCAGGCCACGGCCGTTGTGGATTATGACGGGGTATTGGAGGCGGCGACATATGATTTCGAAACGTATGTACCTTGCATTTCAACGGTAGATTTATTCGATCTAACGTACAGAGAGATGGATACGCCCTTAAAGGTATGGCTGTCAACAATACCGACAATAAGTGCGAGGGCAGAGAGAACAATCAGTTGCAACAGCTCCGACAAATTTCTCATCGAATGGAAGTTACTCAAACTTGATACGTCAACCACTACTAACAACTGGACTTCCGTGTCACTGCCAAGTCAAAACGAAAGCGCCATAGCATTCGATTTTAGTCATGTCATCAAAGACATTGGCATGTATGAAATTACGATAAATATGTCCGTCATTGGTAGAAAAGAGAAAGAGAGTGACATTATGTTCATGAACGTTACTTTCCCTCCAATCGAGGCAGGCATCGGCGGTGGTGTCTTCAAGCAGGCCAAGCTGGGAAGCACGCTAAATTTAAACGCTGTCTCGTACTCCAGAGATCCTGCTGACAAAAATTATAAGCTGACTTTTTCCTGGGCTTGCTACAAATTGAATTCAAGAGATGAGATACCCCGATACACCCAGCCTTACAACAACGACACGAGTTACAGATCGCTGCCCAACTGCACTAACTCAAAGATGACGTCGGCGGGTAGTATCAATTTGACTACTCTTAACTTCACAGAAAATGACATTCTGCTGATTGAGACCACAGCTCAAACAGATGATAGATATGATGTTGCCACTCAGGCCATTGAATTGATGGCAACACAGCAACCAAACGTAACTATTGAGTGAGTATTCATAACTAATTTGAACAATAATGTTTGTTTCTTCTTAAAATTAACTCTGTTCGGGCTAAAATAAATTGAAGACATACATTCCTTATTGTTGGGCTATAACTCTATAAAATTTGGGAATCTTTTTTCTTTACACCAAAAAAAAAAAAAAAAAAAAAAAAAAAAAAAAAAGTCAAAGAGCTACGGAAATAATCCCAATAAATAGTAATCAGTGTGTGATTTGATCAGGAATCTGATTTTTTAATGATTTTTGTTTTCGCATCCTTGTTCTAAGGCATTAGGATAAATCTTTTTTTTAAAGTTTATTGGTAAATAAGCTAAATTATCTACTACTATCGCACTCGCTTAGAGCTTTATTATTTTGCGACATGAATTAAATTATTATCACGCACTTTAAAAAAAAGTTTTCGTAAATATTATTATTTGAATACAACTTGACAGAGTAACATTTAGGCCAATTAAATAAAAAAACTAAATGTTAAAAATTAAAAAGTTTCACAATTAAATGATGATACTTTTTTTGTTGACAAATAAAATGTGTATTACAGTATAGTGTACGCAATTGAAACAATCTACACAATGATATTCAAAAAAAAACGGCTGCTCTTTTTACATTTATATGGTCAGGAAATGTCTATTCTTGATCTATTTCGATATAAATTTGGGAGGTTAAATGTGTGTTGAGATCGTGTCAACTTCAAGAAGTTTGGTAATGAATGCCTGAAAACTTCATTTAAAATGGGTGTGTAACACTCATGATCCCCTCATAAGATAACAAAGAACATCACCTCATAAGATGACAAAGAACATCACCTCATAAGATAAAAAAGAACATCACCTCATACGATAACAAAGAACATAACATCATAAAAAGAACATCATCTCATAAGATAACAAAGAACATCACCTCATAAGATAACAAAGAACATAACATCATAAAAAGAACATCATCTCATAAGATAACAAAGAACATCACCTCATAAGATAACAAAGAACATCACCTCATAAGATAACAAAGAACATCATCTCATAAGATAACAAAGAACATCACCTCATAAGATAACAAAAAACATAACATCATAAAAAGAACATCAACTCATAAGATAACAAAAAACATCACCTCATAAGATAACAAAGAACATCATCTCATAAGATAACAAAGAACATCATCTCATAAGATAACAAAGAACATCACCTCATAAGATAACAAAAAACATAACATCATAAAAAGAACATCAACTCATAAGATAACAAAGAACATCACCTCATAAGATAACAAAAAACATCACCTCATAAGATAACAAAGAACATAACATCATAAAAAGAACATCAACTCATAAGATAACAAAGAACATCACCTCATAAGATAACAAAAAACATAACATCATAAAAAGAACATCAACTCATAAGATAACAAAGAACATCAACTCATAAGATAACAAAAAACATCACCTCATAAGATAACAAAGAACATAACATCATAAAAAGAACATCAACTCATAAGATAACAAAGAACATAACATCATAAAAAGAACATCATCTCATAAGATAACGCAGAACATCCACACCATGTTAATTTTAATGAGACCACAACGTGTTCTACAATCAGATGTGTTTGGAACTGCAAAAAGAAGCTGCTGACGCGCGAAAGAACGGTTCTTAAAGGCATGATTGATTGTCCATCATGCCCCGAAAAAGCCTTGCTGGAGGCTCGGTACCAGTGGAGTATATACAAGTACGACAGCGACCCGAACAATCAGAGAACTTATGATATCACCACCAGCTCTTGGAGTCGGTCGGTAATAACATCTGGTAAATGATCTATTTGTTTTTTTAAAATACAATTTATCACTATGCTGTCCTGTAAACTTGATTATTATTAGTCGTTGTCCTATTATTAGTTGTCTTATAACTAATAATAATAAGACGAATAATAATAATGAAAGTAAACTGCAATGTGTGGACATGAATTCAAGTGGAATTTCGTGTAGGTGTTCAAGGTAAATCGAATCAGATTGTTAATGTTAATGTCCCCATGTCCTGAATGTTAATAGTTTTATCGGACTTTGAAGAGCGGGCTAAAAGGATGTGTAGAATTAGATAACAGGGATTTCTTCTATAAGCTAAAACCTCTGTGCAATAACTTTTTAGAATTCATTAAGAACTCTTTTTTTTAAGTTTTTGTTTTTCTTACCACACGTTGAACAACATTTACTTCCAGAAAATAGACATCATGCTTCTTTGATAAATGATAATACGCTAGACCTCGTGCTTCTTTGATAAATGATAATACGCTAGACCTCGTGCTTCTTTGATAATTGTTAATACGCGCGTTGTGATCATTTCAAGCTACAACACAAATATCCGGTGGCACTTTAATTAGCTACAAAATAAAGAGATTTAACAATATAGAAAAGTTATACCTTTTTATGAAACAAAATAAATTTTGTATGATGGACATGAAACCGTGTATTGGTGCTAACATGGAGTCACTTCTTTTAGAATATTTACTTCCGCATACGCATACAAGATATTTTGTTAACTATATTAAAAGTAACATGAATCTTTTCAGCCCCCAACAGCCCTGTATTTGATTCAGGAGCAGGCCTATGGGAGGAAGGGGCCACATATTCAATAGTGCTAAGAGTCATCTTAACCTCACTGCCAGAGGCAACAGCAATGCGAGTCGTCTTTACCAACTGGGCACCTTATAATGGGACGTGCAGTGTGGAGCCGAAGGAAGGTGTGGTGACGCGAATGCTAGCTATCTGGTTGAGCAACTTTATAAAATAAATATGTTGATTGCTAGTAGTAGTTGATTAAGATGGTAGTATGGCCTAGTGCCTCATCAATTAGTAAACAAACATTTTGCAAATAGATAAAGACCAAAAAGAATTTCCAAACTTGATATCAAGAAAGAAGATGTTTTATAAGAGGGGAAATAATCCTGCATTGACGGTCCCCTTATAGCTCTAAGTGAAAAAGACCCATCTCAATCACTTGCCCAGAGCAGACTCATTAACTGGTCATTAAGTTTTGATTCCATATTTACTTGAATATAGACAAGGACTTAAGTTAACTATATTTGTCAGCAATCACACGCATAAAAATACTTAATTATTATTGTTTTCAAGATTTTTATTAATATAAATATATATATACTAGCCATTTTACCCACCGTTTCTTGGTTTACAATAAAAAAAAAAAACATAACATCAAAATCCAAAGCGTTACTAGCTTACATGTAAATTTAGGGCCCTGTCACATCACTCAGCTAAAACACCAATCAAAAATTTTTTTTTTTTTTAAATCCCTTTATAATTCTCGTAAACATACATTTGGTTTTAGTTTTGATTCAAACTATGACCGGTCCAAAAATTTGATTTAAAACCAGTCTAACTTTTAAAAGATGTATTATTAAAACAAAAATTTCCTAAATAACAAAGCTATGGTAGTTTGTTAATTAAAATACAATAGTATCCCCTGCTGGAACCTATTCCAAAAAAAGTGGGACATTCGAATTTAAAGAAAAACGTCAGATAAATATTCTAGTTATATTTTGAAATTCATCCCCATCAAAGTCGGATAAAATTAATCTTTAAATGTGTCTTTTTTCCTCCGTCACGAAAAGGGAGCAAATCTTAAGACTTTCAAGGCAATGAGTATTTCATTTTGGAAAATTAACATAATTGATTTCCAAATTTGTCCAATAGTAATGGGGCTCCCGTCCTTAAAATCAGAGGATATTATTAGTCAAAAAACAACGATGTCATAAAAGGGATTACAAAAGTTTTGTTGACAAATTTCGGGCTAGATCCAGAATTCACGTAAAAGCCAAATTGTACATAAATCCAACAATTCACGTAGAAGCCAACATTGTACATAAAATCCAACAATTCACATAAACGCCTACATTGTACATAAATCAAACAATTCACGAAGAATCCCACATTTACATAAATCCAACAATTCACGTAGAAGCCCACTTTGTAAATAAATCCAACAATTCACATAGAAGCCTACATTGTACATAAATCCAACCATTCACGTAAAAGCCAACATTGTACATAAAAATCCAACAATTCACATAGAAGCCTACATTGTACATAAATCCAACCATTCACGTAAAAGCCAACATTGTACATAAATCCAACCATTCACGTAAAAGCCAACATTGTACATAAATCCAACCATTCACGTAAAAGCCAACATTGTACATAAATCCAACCATTCACGTAAAAGCCTACATTGTACATAAATCCAACCATTCACGTAAAAGCCAACATTGTACATAAATCCAACCATTCACGTAAAAGCCAACATTGTACATAAAATCCAACAATTCACATAGAAGACTACATTGTACATAAATCCAACCATTCACGTAAAAGCCAACATTGTACATAAATCCAACAATTCACATAGAAGCCTACATTGTACATAAATCCAACATAATCAGTATATTTATAAAGCTCAAGCCATTATAGATAAACACATTAGAACCTCCTGCACTCATTTGTTACTTTCGAGAAACTTTAAGAAAAAATATTTAAATCTGATTACATAACATTTAATAAAATTCCTTAAAACTTATAAGAATATAAGAAACTTTTATGGCACTAAAAAAATCTTAGAACCATCAAATCAAAAATTCTAGAATGAGGAAGAAATTTCAAGAAACTTAGATATATTCACCGATACCGAAGAAATGCCACAAAAAACGGTATATAAATATATAAATAAAAGCTTAAATACCATTAACTTTCACAACGAAAGACAGTTTCAAAAGTTTGATTTCTCCTTGCAACAATAATACAGAAATGCCAGGAAAAATTGAGAATAATTGTTAAAGTTTGTAAAAAAAAAAAAAAAATACTCTTCTGTGTGATTCTTAATGCAAAACTAAATATCTAAAACAAAATGTTCTAGCTCTATGACGTTTTGCATTATATTAATGTAATAAATTTTATCCTTCAAGTAGCTGTCAAGAACCATGACAATAATGTGTATCCGACTGGCCGAGACGCGCTAAGTTCACTAAGAGTCATGATTTTCCGACCACCGGCCTATTCCATTGCGATAGGCACTGTTCATCAGCTCAATTAACAACATTCCCCAAACGTTAACCAAATGGCGTGCAAATGTATATTTAATATGGCTGTAAGATAGACTTCTTATTTCTAAAAATAAATGAGATTCTTAAATTCATGATACTGAATTTTTTTATTTATTTACATAAATCGAATCGAATTAAATATGATAAAATAAATATTCATATAGTTATAGGTTAGAGATAAGTTACAATCTGTTGTTAATTTGAAAGCAAATTTAAAGCATATATGCAAAGTCTTAGGCTATGTATTTTATTTTCTTCCTTTTCTCCATTTCTAGGGCGAATTAAAAAACAAAATGTGTTACACTATATGGTAAAAGGGATTGGACATTAAAACTGTAATATAGTTTAGGGGATGGGCTACCGGTCCAAGGGTCTTCTTTAAAAATATTTATAAAATGTGTGGGTGGGTGGGGGGGGAGGAGGTTGTGATATTTAGATTGTGTCCCAGTTATAGGCAGCACACGATAGGCAAAAGTAAAGTGGGCGTATTTACTAGTCTTGCAATATCTCAAAGCATCAGTAACGTGTACTTATTTACTAAGGTAGCAATATCTCAAAGCATCAGTAAAGTGTACGTATTTACTAAGGTAGCAATATCTCAAAGCATCAGTAACGTGTACGTATTTACTAAGGTAGCAATATCTCTAAGCATCAGTAAAGTGTACGTATTTACTAAGGTAGCAATATCTCAAAGCATCAGTAAAGTGTACGTATTTACTAAGGTAGCAATATCTCAAAGCATCAGTAAAGTGTACGTATTTACTAAGGTAGCAATATCTCAAAGCTTAAATATATTACACATCGGAGATTTGATATTTAAAAACAAATGAAATGATGTATTGGCAAATCTTCCAAAAACACATTTCATTTGGAGGAAAGAGGGTGAACATATTTTTATGTGGATGACTTTATCTTTAAATACGGTGGAAAAAAGGGTAGTTTTAGTTCATATGTACTAGAATATGCATGCATAGCCACACTTAGATTTATATTGTACATAAATCCCTACCTACAGGCAAAGCAGCCGAAACGATGTTCACCTTTGAGTTTCCGGGATGGAAAGATGAGAGCATCAGGAGAAATCGAAACGCAAGTATGGATTCGAACTTTGGCCTCCAGTATGAAGTATATCAGGACACTCTCCTTGGAAAACATCTGGCTTATGTTGGGGGTATTGAGTGCACTTTTTAACTTACAAACATTTTAAGAAATTAAAATTTACACCAAAACAAAACCTATATTTGTTAATAATGAACAATGTGACATAGATTTTTTTTTGGATTAAAAATAAATGTAATGCCATAGTTAAAAAGTCGTGAGCAATCAATATTTCGATCTTTTATTTCTCCATTGATATATACAATTAAGTTTTAATTTGAAAAATCAAGTGGTAGTTAAAATATATATTTTTAAAAAAATCATTTTAAAAAATTGAAAAACAGAAAATATTATGCTTAAAACTAATATAATTGAATTGCGGTTGATATCTTTATTTTAAGACAGTAAAACTAATCCAAATCATTTATCCAAGATTTTTTATTCAACCTGTTACTAGAACACAAATTAAAATTGTAATCATCTTTTGAATTAAAATTTCGGATATCTTACTCTCGTCGGTTTTCTATCGGGATAATGAAAAAATAAAATGTATTTTTTTTTAAAAAAGTGTCCTTTTTGTTTCTTAATACTGATGTTTGTTGATTTCTAGAGGAGATCTCAGCAATAACGCTTCTATCTGAGTGCGGAGCTGACAACCGATCTTGTGAGGTGACCGTCTATGTTATAGATATGTACAGGGAAAAGATCACCTGTAATTTGAGTGTATATGTGAGTTGCACGCTCTTTCTTTACATAGTTTTAAAATGAAATATATTTTCATCATTGGCATCAAACATCAAATGCCTATGAATGCATTTCAATACATTATACCATTGTGCTAAGATTTATTTTGTATGCTGGCATGTGTAAAGTATTATTATATTTGTGTGCCTTTTTAATGTCTGTAAAAAGTAATTTAGTCCTTTTTTCTTATTTTTTTTTTTGCCAGATCATGGACATTTCAAATGCTAGTTTTACATTGCTTCCATGCTTATATAAATACTCGCATTTAGTTATTATTAACATTTGAATATTAAAAAATATTTAATATTTACTTTAAAAGATGAACGCAAATCTAAGCAACTCAATGTGCCAATAGGTTGCCCCAAATTTCAACATGCATTCGAATGGAAATTCTCAAGCGTCTGACAGCGTGCAAGGAGTCCTCTCTGTCATGGAGCGGAGAATGAACTCCAGCTTAGACTTGAATGACCCAATGAAAATTGCACAGCGCGCTGCTGTTTTGTCGAACTCCATAACAGCAGTGGTGAGTTGAGCTGTGAAAGAGTTGGCCCAATACTTAATCTATATGATTAAACATGATGTATGTTGGCGTTATGGTCTAAAATGGCTGGCTTTCATCATTACAAATCACATTGCTTTCCTAAGCAGCCATTAATTAATAAAGCCCCTTCAAAAGCATACGATTTTTTAGAATTAATTAATTTGATTTTTGGAACCATAAAACATTAGGGAATCGTTCAGATACTCTCTTATTATTGGTCTTCAATTGCTCTACATTTCTATCATCATTTTGTTTAAAAGTTTTTTAAAAAATGAAATTTTACAATAAAAAAGTATACATTCTTTAACTAGTCAGTTTGGATTGGAACACATTTATTTCTGTTTTTAAGCGTGCTCTTCTGTTTTTACACATTTGTTTTCTGGGAATACTTAAGTCTTTAATTTGAAATAAAAAAATGTTATCATGTTTTGTGTTGTCTGGTGCAGAAGGAAGCCAAAACATTATTTTCATGTTTCTGTCTTTTAAAAAAAAAATGTTATACACTTTACAGAATAATGCAGTAAGTGGGTCTGTTCAAACAATCACTGTTGACGCCATGAATGCAGAAGGAACTACTACTGCCAACGGGGCTCTTGGTGAGGTAAGCCGCCATTATGTCAGTACAATGTAACGATATAGAATCGTAAAATATATTATCTCTATTAGAAACACGTTTAGCAATGTGATATTCTCGACAAAAACTTTGTGAAAGACATAAAAATACAGAACACAGCGAGATGTCTATTCTGAATGTGCCTTAAACTGGACAATAAATCATATGGTATTATTTAGGTGCGTGAAAACTATCTAAGGTGACATTAACATTTTCAAACGTTAGATAATATTGGGGAGAATTTTTAGAATCTCTTCTTGGTTAGTGCCGGTCAGATGGGGAATTCCTACAAGTACTATGGTGACCTTTCATGGGGTAACATATTGCACCAGGACGAGGGTGGAACAAATGTGACAGTAATTTTTAAAAAATCAACAGTACGGAATGCAGATGCTGGTGGCTATTAAATAAGAAATAGCAACGTTGAGAATAAGAAAAATGTCTTAGCACAGATGCCGAAATACATGTCACTGGTAGGGAAGCGACGAATTCTAATTCGAGGACTTATATACTTTTTCGAGGCTAGTTCAGAACTCAGCCCTAGAGTAGCAGAGGACAGTTGAAGGGACTTAACTCATTCGAAGAGAAAAGAGAACATCGTCTGGGTGTATAGCAGCGCATTTGAGGTACCGACTTGGGCAGTAGGGTGAGATAAGGCGTGAAAGTAAGAGTTGAGTACCAGAGACAGCAGAGCGAATCATAATAGAATAGAAATAAAGAGAACGTTTAAAATGTCGATGACCGACATGTTTTACCTGATTGTTGACCTACGTGTGACGTAGAAATCCAATGATATCTTACAATCGAATGTAACAGAGAGCAGAACTAGGGTGAAGTTCTATACAATGTTACACTTCTAATCAGTGTTTCTCTCATACAATCTTCTCCGGGTGGCATTTCATATATTTGGGTGGGCAGTACCAGTGGCAGAAGCTTGGCTAAGAGGGAAGGGGGAATTTCCTTGGGCTCCAGAGGAGATGAGGCGCCAAAATGGGTTTGTATGATATTTAATGAATGAAATATGTATTGTTATATAATAAACCTTCCATAAGTCGTCATAACGCACATTCACTTCCCAACAACAATAATTCCAACACTGATAGAAGCGACACAATACCTTTTTTTCATTAGGGGGTGCGGGGACGGACCGCACTGGGTGACACAATCTCATTGAGGGGGGGGGGGGGGGTGTACACATAAAATTGAAAAACTGTATATTTACAGAGCACACACTGATCTGTCTAACACAGCACACACTGCTCGGTCTAACAGAGCACACACTGCTCGGTCTAACACAGCACACACTGCTCGGTCTAACACAGCACACACTGCTCGGTCTAACACAGCACACACTGCTCGGTCTAACACAGCACACACTGCTCGGTCTAACACAGCACACACTGCTCGATCTAACACAGCACACACTGCTCGGTCTAACACAGCACACACTGCTCGGTCTAACACAGCACACACTGCTCGGTCTAACACAGCACACACTGCTAGGTCTAACACAGCACACACTGCTCGGTCTAACACAGCACACACTGCTCGGTCTAACACAGCACACACTGCTCGGTCTAACACAGCACACACTGCTCGGTCTAACACAGCACACACTGCTCGGTCTAACACAGCACACACTGCTCGGTCTAACACAGCACACACTGCTCGGTCTGACACAGCACACACTGCTCGGTCTAACACATCACACACTGCTCGGTCTAACACAGCACACACTGCTCGGTCTAACACAGCACACACTGCTCGGTCTAACACAGCACACACTGCTCGGTCTGACACAGCACACACTGCTTGGTCTGACACAGTACACACTGCTCGGTCTAACACAGCACACACTGCTCGGTCTAACACAGCACACACTGCTCGGTCTAACACAGCACACACTGCTCGGTCTAACACAGCACACACTGCTCGGTCTAACACAGCACACACTGCTCGCTCTAACACAGCACACACTGCTCGGTCTAACACAGCACACACTGCTCGGTCTAAACGAATTTCATAAAAGGATAACCGATCCCACGTAAATTGTCCACACATGTAACCAATACTTTATTAAACGTTTAAGATGTATCACCCTTGCAGAAGGGTCACAGCTTCTGGGAGAGTGCGAGGACGAAAACTTGGAAGGTACTGTCTGTGTGCAGCCGCCAAATACCACTGCACTGTCTAACACAGCACACACTGTCTGTGTGCAGCCGCCAAATACCACTGCACTGTCTAACACAGCACACACTGTCTGTGTGCAGCCGCCAAATACCACTGCACTGTCAGACAAAGACTTAAGGGATAAGGACGTTCCCAAAGCAGGAAATATAACTGTTGCTGATGTTCCTGAACAGGTTGAAGTCAAAATGGTTGGCGAAGACATGGAAAACGACACGTTTTTTTTTTTTTGAAAATGAAGGGGATGACGATGACCCGGAAGAGAATCAATCATCAACATGTTTTTGACTTCTGCCAAAACTGCCAAGGAAGAAGAAACGCCCATGTCCTGCGCCATCGTGGATAAAGCAGAAGAATCCAATCTTCTCCAGGACACCAGGTCTGAATGGACAGGCAGCCGGTGTTGCAGAAAATAATCTGAGACCAAACTGAGCCCAACATACTCCTGTGTAACTCTTTGAGGCGTTCTTTTTGCCTGAGATATATGACCTAATCTGTAAAGAAACAGTTCGCTATGCAACTGATTTTAGGAGCGATCATGAATTTTATGCATCAACTAAAGAAGTGAAGGTCTACCTTGGAATTTTCATTCTAACTGGATACCATAAAATCCCATCCGAAGCAGACTATTGTAGTGATGCAGAAGATCTTGGCGTGCCTATTGTCAAAAATGCTATGTCCCGAAACCAATTTCAGAAATTAAATTGTAATATTCAATTCATGGACAATTCACTGCAGGCAGCCACACAAGTGACCGATCATTTAAGGTGAAATCGTTGTTCGACCTTTTGAATGATAAATTCCGTTTATTTGGCCTTTTTAAACATAATATCAGCTTTGTTGAGATGATCGTGAAATATTATTGGAGTAACAGCCTGAAACAATTTATAAAGGAAAGGCCATCAGATTTAGTTATACAAATTGGGTCACATGCTCCAGCAAAATATACTGTTACAACTTCTCATTGTATTGTGGAAAGGAAACAAATGCTACAGATGTGTCACTTGTTCTCGTGTTGTCTTGAATGCTGTACAAAGTATTTTTGATCCATGCAGCTTTACTCCTTACTATGATAACTTTTTTTTACAAGCACGGATCTGTTGTCTCCACTGGCAGATACAGGATTTGGAGCAACCGCTACCCTTAGCGAAAACATTTCCAATGAAGTCATCAAAATATATTTTAAGAAATCAGATCGTTGGGCCAGCGACTATGTCTACGACAGAACGTCAGAGGTACTTCTTGTGCGTTGACACGACAATAATATTGTAACAGTTGCCATTAATCACAACTCTCTCGAGACGATTCATATTGATAAGCGACGTGTAAACGGCCAGAATGAAAGAAGCACGGTCAAAACGCCTAACTTTATAACTAATTACAATTACTGCCATGATATCTAATTACAATGCGTACATGGGCAGTGTTGACCATCATGACTGCCATGACATCTAATTACAATGTGTACATGGGCAGTGTTGACCATCATGACTGCCATGATATCTAATTACAACGCGTACATGGTTGGTAATGACCATCATGACTGGTTTGTTTTAAAAAAACAATCAGATATGTTTGGGACTGTTCAACTCAAGATTCCACTATCAGCAAGTGAAGAAGGGTTATAGGTATTTAATCCAAAATAAATATCTCTATATGAGTTATCAGAATATGAATTTTTAAAGTAAATACCAAGACATAGAAGACACCTAAGGGCAGCTTTTATTAAATTTTACAAAGTCATGGACTGGTCAATATTTGATGGTTTGAAATTCATAGTTGAATGAGACTTCCTAAAACATATTTGTTACTGTGGCCTCATGTGAGCGGAGTTTTTCAAAACTAAGGCTTATCAAGAACTATTTACGTTCTCCCATGGGACAGTCAATGCTTTCTTATCAAGCTCAATTCAATTAAAAGTGACACTGTGAAGGAAATTCTTCTTCTGCTTCTATATTTTGAGGGCACACGATCAATGAGCAAAGGCTGCTCAGCAATGGTATTATGAACTGGGAGTTGGAAGACGGAGGAAATAGACACAAATGTGTCAAGTGTAGTCGCCTCAACGGTTGCTTTTGAAAGCTTGTTCCAGTCCCTTATTGTCTTTGACAGGCATGAGGAGCTCCTTTAATAAGTTCTTGTTTTTATGAGCCGGAACTGCCTGTCGTTGCATCGTCGCTGTCTAGGTGGGGAGATGGGCGAGTTTCTGTTTAATGCTGGAGATGTGGACCAGCCCTTTTTTTCTCTTGCACATCATGGAGAGCCTGGATAGTCGTCGTCGTTCCTTAAATGGTGACCAGCCCAGTGTTTCCCGCATGCTGCCAATACTTGAGGTGGTTCTGAAGCGATTCAGGACAAAGCGTGCTGCCCGTCGCTGGACCACCTCCAACCTGTCGATGCTCTTCTGGATGAATGTGTCCCAGACTGATGATGCGTATTCTAACAGTAGACAGACATGGCTTTATAGGCTTTTTTCTTTTACGCTTGAGTTGCCGATATTCGGATTTCGCCTTAGTAAATATTTGATTTTGATTAAGGGATTGACAATTTGGCATATTGACCAGTAAAATGCAATTTTAAATTAAATTAAATTTAATTCCAAAATAACTATAATTTCACGTTGTGACAGTTCTTACATACATTTAGCCTCTGACCTTTGATTAGTTTGTTATTGTTCATGTCATTGTTATACTGTGGTCTTATTTTAACAAAGGAAATCCATCGTGGAAGTTAGGGTGAGTAGGACTGACTCTATGAATTACCACACGGGTGATATCAATTCTAGCTATGCTTCTGCCGTTATTGTACATTCCCATGGTAGTCATAGCAAACAATCTTTAAAAACAACTCAATTCAGCCACGCAATTCAGTTTAAGCTGCCGACGAACCGTAGCAAGAGGATTACTTGTGATTTGCGAGCACTCATATAGCCCTCTTTCCTTCTGATATGTTATTAGCTGAGAATCAATGTTAAGATTGATAAGTATGGTAGTCGTCAGAGAGCCCAGTAGCTGTTTGGAATTAATAGATTATATTATATTTGTGAACATTTTTTTATATTGATTCGCTAAATAATAAAGTTAATTGGACAGCGCAAAAGATATTAACTGTGATCCAAAATGTAGACTACAAGTAAATTACTATGCCCCAGACAACAATTGGGATTTATGAACTGCCCGTCAGTAGACCTACTTACTGGCGAGGATCTTTAAAAACTAGAGCTTAGATCTACGAGGCACCCCCACGCCCCACCACCCTGAAAATTGAACAGCATAATGCGGCGTGGTAAAGAAATCATGTGCAGTTTTTTTTTTACACCGGGTCCGTGTATTTTGAGAAATAGGCCCACAAACAGTCCTACACCCTACCTGCCAGTCTTTCAACAATAGGCATACAGACACGCCTAAAGTTAGTCCTACTGACTGCACGGAAGACAGTCTTACAGATAGTCCTACAGATAGTCCTACAGACAGTCATACGGACAGACCTACAGATAGTCCTACCCCATACCCGCGGTTCTTTATTGATTAATATAATAGTCGCCTCACCGAAAGAAAAAAAAATACCGAGTTCACACGTCGCGTATGACACACGTTTTTCCTTCAGTACTCTTAATTTTTTTTTTTTAAATGTAGTTTGGAGAGGGTGGTACACGTCATTGGCAGAAAATACATATTTTTTTTAAAAAATGCTACTATTTAGTGTGTCAGTTTTCATTTGTAAAGTATCCACAAGAAGAGGTTGTTGTTTTTTTTAACAACGAAATCTGAGAAATCCTGATTATATTTTGATTCGGTTCTAAACACAGGTTGGAACTAAAAAGTCAATTGATCTGAGTCTCATTGCTGAAATACCCTGCCCCAACCCCTTCCAACCTACCATCCCTAAATCCTACAGTTAGGCCTGATGGCTATTGTAAGCAAAGTGGTAGTTTTATTGCTCTTTGATCATCTTTTATTATTTCCCCATCGCTCCAACCCCCAACCCTTCTCTCCACGCCCATTTACCCAGCACACTGGAGCTACAACTCTGTGTCATCGATGCAGACGACTTTTCAGTTCAGCACAAAGAAGACTGAACAGACCGAAAGGAGGGTTCACCTGTGTCAAGAAAAAATTATGTTTATAAAGTTACTGGACAAACAAGATGGAAATACAAGTAGGATGAACGCCATTAAAAACGCACTCAGCCTTCTCCAAATAGTAGCGGCAGCAGGAGCCCTACTAACGTTAATGAGTGATATCTTAGTTGTCAAATCCTAAAGGGCTCATGACAAATTACAGTTTGATCGCTATGATATCTGGTTACTTTAAATGTGTGTGGAAATTACATTAATAATAAAATATCTTAAGGGGAAAATGGATAGTTTGGGGGCGTGTGATGGGTTCGTTTTAAAATATGAGAAGGGGGCTAATGCCACAAACGTATGCTGCTTAATGCCAATTTTTAACGTTTGATGCTATCATTTTGAAAATCAAATTAAACAACTTAATAATTTGCTAATGTCTGAGCTGTTTGTTTCATGGAAGGTCTCAGTTCCAGGGATAAACACGGAAATTGGTTGAGAAGAAATCTAACATAATATATACAAATATACTAAAAGAATGGTGCTCAATGATACTCTTTACCCTTGATAATTTGTTTTGAAAATTATATCTTCAATGTTCCGTCTCTGACCCAAATTGAATGTTTTCTTATTTTCTAACAGAGTGCTTTCAAGTACGTTGACGCTATTGGAAATGTTATTGATGGAATCAATATCAAAAGCCCTGGACAAGTGCACATTTTAGCAAATTCCATGGTTGTTGCAACAAATAACACTGACGTTATGACTACTTCGTCAATGGTAAGCATATATATATAAATGAATGTCTGTATGTATGGATGTATGTATGGATGTATGTCCCATATGTGGTATTACGCCATTTCCGCGATTGCGATAAAACTTTGGTTATTTGTTGTCCACATACCCGGGCATTTTTCTTGGTCATTACAACCTTTTTAAAATATTCCGTTTTCGGCCGTTGGCCCTAAATTCCTTTTTGTTTTTATTTTTTTAGCTATTAAAAATAATCTCCGTATGCGCTCCTATACCATTTATCCGAAGGCGATAAAACTTTTGAGGGATGCAGAGCGCATGCCCTGGAAAGGTTTTTGAATTATTACAACGATTTTAAAATATTCCGTTTTGAGCCAGGGGCCCTTAGTTCGATTTTTCTTATATGAGCTATATAAATATAATTTCAAACCTTAAGCGCTCCTATACTGAAATATTACATTCACTGAAAAGGACCGAGCTATTGCTCTTTTATGGCCCCGGCAAGTAAGGTACAGGCCTGCCTCATCTGGTGGGCAGTCCCGTAAATCAGACTCTCGACATGGTTGGCTGGGAGGACCCCAGTCACGCCAGACGCCAGCGTTGAGCACTCGGCTAGAAGGTGATCGATTGTCTCCAGTGCCTGACCACAGTGGCGGCAGCTCGGGTCCCGCAGTGGGTGTAATCTATTCAAGTAGCTGCGGGTAGGGCAATGTTCTGTTCTCATCTGGGTGATGAGACTTTGGTGGTGGCGTTTAAGACTCCACCACTGATCGCATTTGCGGTTGTTTTTGGGCATGTTCCGGTAAAGTTTTCGGGCCGTGTTCCCCTGTTCCCATTCTTTTAACCACTCCTCGTGGCAGAGTTCCTTGATCCAGGCTTGGGCCCCCAGTTGGGTCATTGGCCGGTTAGGTTGAGGCTGAGAAGAGCCTTGCCTCGCAAGACAGTCGGCTCTGTCTTGTGGTGGAATCCCCGCATGTCCTGGGATCCATTGAAGGGTCACTTGGCCTCCGTGTGACTGTATGTCTCGCACGAGCTCCATAATTGCATTCACCATTTTCGTGTTCAAAGAGCTCCTCTTCACAATTTCCAGAGCACATTGTTAATCTGTGAACACTACGATGGGTGGAAGTGGTTTGCGTCTGGCTAGTCTACGGCGCACTTGTTTCAAGCCCATCAATATAGCCTCGATCTCTGCATCAGTTGCAGTGCTATTTTTGCCATTTGGGCCTGAAATCTCCTTAGTTGGAGGTATCCATTTAGGATACTGAATGAGTGCACCATAACCCGCCTTCTTCTCGCTGGCGAGATAGGAGCCGTCTGTGAAGACTTGTACCATGTCGTCTCCAAAGGCCTCAATTGTCTCTAGTGCGGCTCCCTTTTGCTCATTTTGGGGGCTCGACTTAGTAACTGCTGTGTGTGACAGGGTCAGACGGACATCAGGTGGTTCGCAACTATCCTGAGGTGATCTCTCCTGGATCGGGCGTATTTTCTCCCTGTTTCCTGGTAAAGGGTGCTTATTCTCGTGTGAATAGACTGCGTCCATGAAGGAGGGTCTCTTAAGCCTTGTCCGCTTTACCCAGCGGTCTTGGAGTTGAAAACAGGGTTCCGTCTTTTCCATTCGACAGTAACGCTCAACGGTCGTTAGGATAGCCTTGTCCCTCCTGATGTGTAGTGGTTCTATATCTGAAATAATTCCCACAGCAGCCGTGGGTGTGGTACGTAACGCCCCACATACAAATCTTAGAGCTAGATTTTGTATCCGATCTAGACCCTCTAAAGCCGTACCGCTTGCGAAGGCCTGGACCGGGAGGCTGTAGGCGCTCCTATACCATTCATGCGATTGCGATAAAACTTTGGTATGTTGTTGTCCACAGATCCGGGCATTTTTTTTAGTCATTACAACTATTTTAGCATAATTAGTTTTGGGCCTTTGGCCTTAGTTCTTTTTTTCTTCTTATATGAGCAATGTAAAAATAATTTCCGTATGCACTCCTATACCAACTATATGATTGCGATAAAATTGTTGAAATGTGCGCACGCCCAAAAAGGTTTCTGAATCATTACAACTATCATAAATATTCCCTTTTGAGCCAGGGGCCCAAAATTCGTTTTTTCTTATATGAGCTAATAAATATAATTTTAAAAAAAAACTAATGCATTGGTGGATGTAAATTTAATCATACAACTAGCGACAATTCAATTAATGTGTGACATAATAAGTAGGTTTGTAAATGTTTATAACCATTTTACAATATTCTTTTTTGGGTTGGAGGCCTTACATTTTTTTTTTATTAATAGAGCAATAAAAATCTAATTTTCAACAGAGCTAATGCATGAGTGGATGGAATTTAATCAAAAACAAAGAGCGATATCTCCGTTTGTGTGTGACATAATTTAGGAGGTTTCTGAATTAGTAGAATCACTTCGCAATATTCAGTTTTGGACCGGGCCCTAAAGTAGTTTTTTTTTTCTATTATGAAATATTTAAATATAATTTCCGTATGCGTTCCTGTAACATTCATCTAACTGTTATATAACTTTGATTAGTTGTGTGCTCACCCGCATAAGGTTTCTGAATAAGTACATGCATTTTACAATATTCCGTTAGGGGCCAGGGGCCTTAAATTCCTTTTTGTTTTCTTATGTGAGCTATGTAAATATAATTTCAAACAGAGCCATTGCATGGATGTGTGGAATTTAATTAAATCCAAACTGACATTTCATTTTCCATGTGACTTGAGAATGAGGTTTCGAATTTAGTATGTTTAGTTTACAATATTTTTGTTTATATGGAATAAATTAGTCATATAAATATAATTTCAAACATACCTATTGCATTAGTGGATTAATCGCTACAAGCGTGTGGACTAGATTTTGAAAATCCATGCTTCTCACATGGACAGCTATCTGTGGCCTTCTCACTTCTCACATGGACAGATGTCTGTGGCCTTCTCACTTCTCAAATGGACAACTGTCTGTGGCCTTCTCACTTCTCACATGGACAGCTGTCTGTGGCCTTCTCACTTCTCACATGGACAGCTGTCTGTGGCCTTCTCACTTCTCACATGGACAGCTGTCTGTGGCCTTCTCACTTCTCACATGGACAGCTGTCTGTGGCCTTCTCACTTCTCACATGGACAGCTGTCTGTGACCTTCTCACGCTTAGAAAAACCACCTAATTAATTCGAACACGCACCTAATGGTAACAAAAATGTGTATATAAAAGTACTTTTAAAAAATGTGTAACACAAAAACTGCATTTCTTTGAGAGGCATTGCAACGCATGCCGGGTACCCGCTAGTGTATTTATAGAAAAATATAATCTAGTTTTTTACTTTGCAATACATATACATATATTTACCTTAAGTATGTCATAATACTATTTTATCCATTCGCTAGGATTCTATAATTACGGTACGCGGACGACAAATCTGGGAACCACTGATGTAGTTTACACCATTTGTTTTAGCCAGTTAATAAAAACACGCCGCTTAGAATTGACTCTTCTAATAATTTGTTTGTTCTTGATTTTGTAATTATGTGATAATTTAGTCCGAAATTGTTGTTCGTCAGTCGGGAGTCGACCATGACAACTTTAATCATCAGATTTGTGCTAGTTCTGTCTGTGGGTGCGCAGATGGCTAATGAAGCCGATTCTTGCACGAAATTTTCTTGTGCAGTAGGTGCAGGGCAATAATGGGACATCTCCTGGAGCAGAGTTAGACCGAGCCTTCCTGGCATGTTTGTTGCGCTGTGCAGTTCTGCCAACTTGATGCTGCGTGTAGCTCCTGTGTAAAGGTTAACGCCATGATGTTCGATCCTTTGCTTTTTCCTCCCACGTGTCTGGGTTTATGTCGAACATTTTCATTGAGGCTTTTAGGTTGTCTTTAAAACGTTTCTTCTGCCCTCCAGAAGACCGCTTCACTTGTTCGAGCTCACCATAGAAAATTCTTTGTGGCAGACGGTCGTCTGAAATTCTTACATGTCCCGACGGGCAAAGCTGTGACTTCGTTAAGATGGTAAAGATGCTGGGGAGACCTGCCTGTGTGAGCACCTCAGTGTCTAGATCACTGTCCTGCCATTTAATGCTGAGGATTTTTCTGAGTTTTGTATAAAAGTGGTTCAGCATTCTTGCATGGTATTCCATCCGAAATTACACACATGGTTTCCCTACAGGGTGAGCGGTAGGAGGGCTGTGGTTAATTGATGTTAGCAACGAATGAGTACATGGGTTTTATTTGAATGTCCCATTAATAAAATGTGGATACGTTTTCTTGTTATCTTAATATGAAGTCAGTTATCGGCATATAAAAACCAAAACAAAGATCTACAAAGAAAGGAAAGAGTAATCTGTATAAAACAAACTCTAAAAGGGTAAAGTTGTTTATTTAAAAAAGCTGTAACGTTTATAAATGTAACTTTTATAGAAATGTAGGCGTTTATGATTCCGTATTATTACTTACAAACATTAGCTAATAATGTACTGTATTTCCTCGGTGCAAGTGATGACTTAACAACACTACCATTTCATTCAACTCCACAGCCGACTGTCTCTCTCTCTTCGCTAAGAAGCAACACTGTCACATAATTAGAGTGTCACCCTTGTCAATGGGCCTAAATTGGGGGGGGGGGGGGGGGGAGAGAAAATACATGTTTTTATCGTGAGAATATGACTTGCGTCCGTGGGAGCGTAAGTAGTGGCGTAGATAGGGTAAGAATCCCCCACCCCCGCTGGGCATGTGAAGATTTGTGGAGCCTCCTTCAATCGAAAAATACTCTGCAGCTTGCACCAAACGCCAACGTTAAATAAATTGGAAATATTTTCACTGGTTTGGACCCCCCCTACCCCACCCTTCCTACACCAGTGAGCTATCGCCGGAAAACGGGGCCTATGGCTAGGGATGTCAAAGAGAAATTTTTGTTTGATTGGAATCATTAATTTTATTACAATCACTGACGATTTACCGCACTGTTAATTTTATCAAATTGTTAAAATATAGTCTGAAGTGGTATTGTACTTCAAAAAAAAGTTTTCTTCTACATATATATATATATATATGTATATATAGCCTTTTTAAAAGCCAAAATAATTTATTATGTATTTATTTTTATTTATAAATTCTGGTATAAACTTTTACTTTACAATAGCACAAAACATTATCATGTCAGAGTAACATTCAGAGGAAATGATTAACGGGAGGCTAGCCGTTGGCAAATAAGAAAAGATAACTAAACGATCAATAATTATGTTTTTAAATGACAATCACATAATTAGAGTGTCAGGGTGAAGGGCGCCCAGTTGATGCGTCAGTCGGGTCTTGAAATCTAAAATATCCAAGAATTCATCTCGGGGACAGAACTTGATTAAGTGATATAGCCTTTCTATTTGCTTAGTTAAATTTAAACCATACTGTCTTGATACACTTAGAAAAAGATGTCATACTTGAGACTCGTCGACTTAAAAAATAAATCTAAGTAAGTTACAAAAAGACATACCTCTCAATCAGACGAAGGGGAGAGTATGCAAACATTACATAATAAAAGTACACAAGTAGATCTTTTGTCATTACCTTTCTCCTATAAGTGATAGAAAGATTATCTTGGTGTCATTAAAAAGCTTAAAGCCAGCTCTTTCCAATGATAAGCTCTTTTTGAATGTCATTTGCATTTGAAAATTTGAGTTGGAGTACCTTATAAGACCTGCATGTAGCCTTACGAATATCATTAGGCCATGTGGGAATAAAAAACTATGGTATAGCTATTTCTTCCAATAGGAAATTAAGAGAAAATGTATGTTTGTTTGTAATGTACAGAGGTTTATAGATATGTTACATTGATTTCCTTTGCGTAAACATTGGAAGCTCCTCTTGGCTCCATCCAACCTTTTTGCCACTGACGGCCGCCATGATCAAACGTGCCTCGCTACGGCTCGAGACATTAGCAAATTATGAAACCATTAATATTATTTTCGTATGAAATGATTAGACAACTTAAAATGTTGATGTCATGAAAAATAATAATCATTCTAAGATAAGATTGTTTTATTAATTCAAATGGTTTTTTATTACAAGTTACATATTCATTTTCAGTTCCATAAATAACAAAAATATTCATACAACAAAGACAAACATTTTTAAACGAGACTAGTTACACATAGTTATGCAAAGTTCAGGACTGTAACACTCTGTTCAATGGGCACGCAAAATAAAAATCCCATAATTTTGCACTATTTGCAATTATTTCATAGTAATTATTTATACTTATTAAAGTTATATGTAGCCTATTATATGTTAAGTAACCCACGTTGATCACGTTTGTTGAATGCATATTTTGTTAAGTAACCTCCGTAGGTAGGTAGCTCACGTATAACTGTCGCTATTGATTGGCAGGTTATTATAAGATATTAAAATAATGAAGGATTTTTCTTTTTAAAAAAATAAATGTTAAAAAAATATTACATTCAGAAAACAGCGTTGTTCATAAATGTGATAATTCAAAAAAAAAAAAAAAAAAAAAAAAAAAAAAAAAAAAAAAAAAAAAAAAAAAAAAAAAAATTTATTTACGCAAATTTCATTTACTGTTAAAGTTTAGACTCTAAACATGAAAATAAAATGAATCATTTATAATTTTGCGCAATCTAACTTTTTAAAACTAATTGTTGTGTGATTCGTTTTTACTCCTCTGGGATGAAATGTTGAATGGATCAGCGTTGGGGACAACACCTTATTCGTACGAAAGCATTAAAAAAAAAAATTTTTATAATTTGCTAAGAACGGAAATTGATTGCAACCAACAGTTTTTACTATTTTCTTGATTCTTATAAATCTTTAGGCTACAGCGTCTGGAGCATTGAAAAAATTGACTGATGTCATGAAGAAAAGCGATGACAATAATGTTGATTTTAGTATTTCTGATCTACGACCATGCCTTGAAAGTAAGCCAAAAGAATATTATGTATCTTTAATTCATCACCGATAGGTGACACGTTTTGCCTTGACTTCTTTAACGGACACAATCAAGAGTAAAAAAAGGTATTGAAATTACCTTTTAGGCTAATGCAGAGATTTGGTGACATTAGGGATACATTTAGGGTTCAGGTTAGGTTTAGTGATACATCTAAGGTTCAGGTTAGGTTTAAGGATACATTAAGGCTTCAGTTTAGGTTTTAGTGACGGTGAATTTTAAAATTTCACGGGTTTTGGCAACCAAAATGGCAGCCTGTGTGATACGTCATGGCACCAATTGTCTGCATTTACCAAAAAATTCATTGGGGGGGGGGGGGGGGGAAATCGACTATTTTTGTATGTCTTGACTACACGTTTTTTTTTTTTTAAATATTTTTATCAGTTTTAAAAGTATAACATTTGACAAGATTCGAATCCTCACTTTTCACATATGCCTCAGATGTTAGAGACCTGATTCACAACATCATCCACGCAGGAAATAAAGCATTGGGCTCTCTTTGCTTGAAAAAAAACTTTCTTGGAGATGGCAGTTTGGATGATGAGTACATTGAACGTTTAATAGAAAATTGTCGCTATGCTGAGTCTAATCAACTGCATCAGGTAATTATACACGCCAGGTTGTTTCTTTAACAATCAGTAGTTTGCTAAGTAAAACTCCAATAAGGATTTCCTGTATATAGATGCAATTATTGATCAAGGGTATGTTGGGCCCTAAAAATTTTTTATATAACCACATAATAACAACTTCAATTTTACCTCAAGTTGTCCAGTTTTGAGGAACACGTTTAGAGAAGTGTTTAGAGTTTTAAACAGTTGTATGATCAATCTCTTCCAAATATTTGTTTTAAGAACATAGCTGAGAAAGTCACCATTGCGATACTCAATGAAGAAATGGATAAATGAAGGAGAAAATATGCCCACTATTCTACTATTTTTGTAAATTCATAGTATATTTTCACGGCGTGTATATTAAAAAAATTAAACGAAGAAATGAACTAAATTTCATATCTTTAAACAGGCAATCAGTATTGCAGGGAACATAACATCAGCATGGGATGATGTATTCACCAGGGCTTTGACTTTAGAAAACCCCGAAGGGAGGTATGAGACAAATACACCGAGCTACACAATGGCTGTTCAAAAGGGAACTTTGGCAGAAATAAAGAACAGGTCAATGTTTAAAAATCCGCTGGGGTTCACATTTGACGATGCACAAGTTGACAGTAAAAGTTTAACTACTATTCACCTTCAGGTAAAAAAATATTTAACTATATGTTTCTTGTCGTTATGAAAGGTTTCAATTAACTGATTATTTTAAATTAATCTGTGATATCACTTTTGTATATGGCATTCTATTTTTTCTTCATTTTTTTTATTACTTTGATACTTTAAAATATTGTTTTAAAAAATGAAAATTGTTTCATCAAGATTACACATTTGAGTTGGCATTGTATTGTTTCTTCACAGGCGGCTAAAAGCTTAAACATTTTCTATGACGGGCTACATTCTGAATATGTAAAAACTATTGTGACTGCATCTGCAGTGGCTGAGAATGGAGCAAAATTTAAATTAACCAATCCTACCATAGTCCACGAGACAGCAGACAGCAACTGCAGCGTGGAAGAAAAATTTGAAGTTCAACCTGCAAAGTTCATTGCAGAAGATGCGTCTCAAATGTTTTATCATACCATAAACTATCCGTGAGTTAAGTTTTAAGTAAAGTATTTGGATATCTTAAAATTTATTTTAGTTTGCTCCTAGATTCTATAAAAGTAACAGCCTGAATATCTCTGAATATAATTTCAGATAACGTCATTTGCACTATTTTTCTTTAAAAAAAATGTTATTTAAAAATCTTTTAGTCCATAAAAGAATTATAATGTTACAAACTGTGCAATTTCAGTGAAACATTTCTCCACCTGTGCTTTAAAGTAAGACCAACAAATCCAGCAATAACATACACACTGTATGCACGAATGGATAAGGAGCCTTCCGACATTACTTATGATCACAAGTATGTTGTATGTGAACCTGTACCGGTTAAAATCTAAATATTTAACTTCAGCAATATTTAGGGAGGGTAGAAGATTTCAAATATTATTTGTACCACAATGACAGGAGATTTTATTTAAAAATTTCATTATAATTTCTTTGATAAAAAAAATCAATAAATCGCTGTTAACAAAATTGGTTACTTCAAGGTTCTTATAATAGTTAAACACAGTCTAAGTCTATAGTAGGCATAGTCTAAGTCTATAGTAGGCATAGTGTAAGTCTATAGTAGGCATAGTCTGTCTATAGTAGGCATAGTCTAAGTCTATAGTAGGCATAGTCTAAGTCTATAGTAGGCATAGTTATAGTCTATAGTAGGCATAGTCTAAGTCTATAGTAGGCATAGTCTAAGTCTATAGTAGTCATAGTCTAAGTCTATAGTAGGCACAGTCCTAGTCTATAATAGACATAGTTTTTGTCTAAATATTTGGCAAGTGAACAAAAAAAGGTGGGTTAGGGTCATATTTAATTGGCAATAACTATTCAGATAAAACTGAATTTGAGGGTTGTCTAATATGTTCTTAATTAGGATCCGTTTAACTAACGAAATGCAGAAGCCTTGCGGAGAAGTTTGCTTTCCTCCAGGAACATTTACAAAACCTGGCCTACTGTACATCGGATTAAAACCTGAACTGGGTAAACTAGATAGCATCTAAAGTTGGATTTGATTATGTTTCAGATACTTTAAAAAAAAAAAAGAAAAATCAATGACACTTGTACATTTCTCTCTGTTTATCACCACAAAGAATGTTACAACTTTAATCTTAATCTTTCATTTGTATTAATTATAAACTAAAGTTTATATCTTATGTGTTAAACGTTTTCGTTGAGTTCGTGCGTCAGTGAGAGATTTTTTCAAACCCTATTTGTAAAGTTTTTGCATAACTTAAGAAAATCGTTTCCACAGTTGAAGGTTATTCAACAAAGCAAAATACAGGGAAGGAATATACGGAAGGTAACTTTTATGTTCTTCTGAAATGAGTGACGGATTTTTAAAATAGTCTATTGCTGTAGTCGAACATTTTCGAGTATTTTCTAGCCAGGTCTGGTAGATGGTACTCTACAACACTGTATATGACGTGAAGCTCAGGCACATAGAATATTGGGACACAAACACTCTATGAATGACTAGGGCTCTTCATTATTACGTTTTTCTGTCACTCAGATTCATGTGGTTACCGTATCTCCTTATAACTACACAGTCTATCCAACACACAAGAGCTATCACTTAGGATCGTCTCCTGACTATGATCTTAAACAATTCTCTCTCTTTCTCTCATCCACTCCCTCTATCTCACGCCTTATGTCCACATACATTTGAATATAACCCTGGTCCTGTCATCCAATGATTATTCGCGCACAATAAAAACACTCAAGACCCAACTGACGGACCCAAATGACGTTCATAATAACAACAGTGATTCTCATATCATTGACAATAATGTTTACTCATACCATTCAATGCTTTCATATAGTATTGACGTGCATAAAGTTAGATGAACTCAATGTATTTAAAAGATATTTCTTTCAACAAAGTATTTACCTCCTTCATGTTTTGATATGACTGAAACCTTACACAAAAAATTCATACTTACCAGAAATTAAACAGAGCCTGCAATCGCCATATGCCTTTGGTGTAACCATAGCACAATGCTTAAGCTTTATTAAAACTAAGAGTGTTTGGGATACAAATAACTGCAAAGTAAGTAAATTGTTATGTGTGAAATATTTAAAATATCCACACAGAGTGATTTCTGTTTTATTGAGAAAAATTCTTAGAGGGTAGGCATCTACTCTAGTAGGCTATTATTGTCAAATATCAAAAGTTATTTGAAATTAAAAGATGGGCGCATCAAGCTTTAAATTTAATCTCGGATATATAGTACGCTTCTGGTATGATTCGTGGATGGCTTCCTAATTTACTGCTTCCATTTCCGGTTTCTTTTCTAATCAACGTTTTTTGGTATTGAGAGTTTATTATAAATAATTCTATATGTTTCAGAGAAAGTAAGGTTCAATAATGAGTTCAATAGCGTGCAAAATATAATATCCGATAACTACGATAAATTAGATATTTTTTCAGTGTTTGGCGCGTAATTTATTTTCTTCGGAAAATGAAATCGTCTCAATTTAAGCATGGAGTAAAAAATATTCGGTCTAAAAGTGGTTGAGACATCAGCATATTTAACATAGCTCATTGTCGTGAAATGAAAAGTGTGCAGTGGCGTTTCATGGGGTAAGAGGTGTAGCAAAAATTGGGATTCTTACATTTTCGTTACTTGAGTTCGTGTCTTGTCAAGTAACTTAAGTTTATGGGAAATTTACGCACTGCTGTCGCCAATGTTTGGCGGGCTGTATCTTGTAGATAGGACGATCAAGCAATGCTGTCGCGATTGTTTAGCGGGCTGTGTCTAGTGCAATAATAACTACATATCGCAAACAATCATCCACTTAAATGATCCTCATTTATGAAATGTAGGTAGCATTATATACATTTTTTTTAAAGTTTCAAAACTGCTATTATTTTAATTTTTTTTAAATCTATAATTTATAGTGATGAGAACTTGAATTTTATTCACCATAAACATAATATAAATGTTGTATCCTCAGATGACAAAATCTAACGGAAGCACCATATGCACATGTAATGATGACACAGAAATCATCAATGGTTTATCCTTTAGTTTTGTACCCAACACAATTCACTTTGGCACAGTTTTCAGCAAGTTTGATATAAAAGGTCAAGGTCTTCTGATTGGTGTGCTTCTTGGAATTTACTTGATTTTCACCATTATTTGTTTGTGGGCGCATTATAAAGACAGAAAAGGGTTGCTACAGGTACAGCCATTGAGATCATAAGAATAATTTATGTTGATATGAATTATTAGGTTTGAATTTAAAAGAAGTCTGTCGTTATCATAAATAATATGTCATTATCAGTGAAACTGCAGCTTATGTAGGGCCCTGACCTGTTCCACCGGATCCTTTTATTCGGATCGGTACCTGGCTTCCCTCTTCCATGCCCGGACCCCCAGCTGGTTTACGCCCTTCTCTACATCTGCAAACCCTCTCATTCTGAGTGGACTGGTGATCCTTCTGCCTCTTTTTTTTTGTCTGTAGATCTTTTTATTCTCTACAATCCGGCATCTTCTCAAGGTGTCATGGCCAACGCAGTCATCCTTTATAAGTGTTTGCAATTATGGGTTGGTCTTCATGCAATTGATATATCTCTTGGTTTTTACAGATTCTCCATCCATCATTGTCTATTGTCAGATGACATTTTTCTTTTTATGATTTTCTTTAAGTTCCTTGACGTCGTTTATTTTATCATTTCTGTTTCTCCCGATAGCACTATGTCTTCTTCACATGGCAGGTACTATGCTGGCTATATAAAGTCCCTGATGGATGTGGTTCTGTAATGGTTCCCTTCTTACTTTAACTATATACTTGTATTACTACTTTCACATGGAAATATATTTTCTACTCAGTAGTAAATTAACTTTAAATATCATTATTGTGTTACACTTACCTGGAAGTCATTTGTTATAGTTTCCTATGTGGTTACATCTCTGTTTCTCATAACTGTTTCCTATGTGGTTACATCTCTGTTTCTCATAACTGTTTCCTATGTGGTTACATCTCTGTTTCTCATAACTGTTTCCTATGTGGTTACATCTCTGTTTCTCATAACTGTTTCCTATGTGGTTACATCTCTGTTTCTCATAACTGTTTCCTATGTGATGTTCAACAATATGCATGATAGTGATACTCCTAGTCTGAGGCCTTGATTTTCAGAACATACCTCGAGTATGCTTCCTGCATTTTGATTCTACTTTTTGAGTTAGCATCGTCATATGTCTAGGCTGTGCAATTTTGTTAGGGACTCACCGTTCTAGTAGAATATCATACTAATATTTCCTGTCTTTCCTGGTAAAAAGTGTTTTGTATTCAGCATATAGTTAGTGTATGTTTGGGGTGTATTCATAGCATTTCTCCGGGATAAATCATATAATAAAGTTATGATCGTTGTTGATCTTTTCTCACGGAATCCACATTCATAGTCCACTACGATCAGTTCACTGTGCCTTCCCAGTTTTATGGCCATTCGTTTCAGAAGGATTGTGTAAGTTAACTGAGTAGGGTGATTTCTCAGAATTCCCGTACTTTTTAAAAAATTTTGTTTTTGTTTTGTTAGTAATAAATACATTTTTATTTTGTGAGTGGGACAACTTTATGTGCGTTCGTTCACTTTATCATTATCCCCCCCCCCCCAACCAAACCCAAAAACAAACACTTCTCGCCTTGGCCCGGCCATCGGGTAGGCCTACATGAATGACTTTCAATTTAAGCTAACAGATAAAATACAGTTATAACAACAAACTTTATCATTACACATTTATTGTAAATAATGTTTGTGAGATGAAATCTACAATTTGTTTCCTTTAGTGGGGTGTATTCCCCCTTGCTGACAACTATGCTGATGATAATTATTACTACCTTGTGACGGTCCACACCGGATTAAGGAAATCTGCAGGCACGCGGTCTCAAGTCTGCTTCTGTTTATATGGAAGGCAGGCTGAAACTGGGGTCAGATTTTTATCAGATGGAGTAAAAGAGGTGAGGTGATGTTAAAGAAAATTTGTCAAACTTTGTTGAGTTTTTGTTTTTGTTGTTGATCTTTTTTTTTTTCTTTTTTTTTTTTTTTTTTTTTGCACGTAGGAACTTTGAAAAATTGTAACTGAATTTATCCGGCAAAATAAATAAGACTTGAGAAAATTGAATATGTTTCTGGTTGGAGCAATATCAAAGGATATTATTATTAGATTTTTTAATATTAATTATATTAAACTTACCGAAATGCCTTGAATGACGAACAATATTGAATTATTTTTTTGTTGCTGAAACCATTTTGAGATAAATTCTGGTAAAACTTCATAATAAACAAATAACTTAAAACAGGTAAGAAAACTCGATTTAGAAATTTCATTTTTATAGATGGAACTTATTTTGCTATTGAATGTTAAGAAATTGATTTTATTTGATTACACTTTTTTATTCATGTAATGACATTCATTTTAACTTGATTTTTATTTCAGGTGCCATAGAAAAGTAAAGCAATTGAAAAATTATTTGAAAATAAAAATAATCCATCATTCTAAGTAGATTTTGTCTTTTATACGTATTATATTTATTAAATTTCTTCTCTTCTCTACCCAGGGCATTCCAACAGGAAGTGTTTGCAATTTCGTTATGGCATGCCCATCAACTCTAGGGGACCTGCAGTGTTTGAGAATATGGCATGATAACTCTGGCAAGGGGGAAGAAGCTACGTGGTATCTGGACCGTGTGGATGTTGTTGATATTCAGACTGGTCGAAGGTAAGCATTTCCGGTAAATTTGGAGATATAGTACCGTGGCCGCCATCTTGGTTGACGCGACCCGCGAACTTATGTCTTAAATGTATCCCTTAATCTAACGTGAACCCTAATTGTATCCTTAAAACTAACCTGAACCCTAATTGTATCCTTAAAACTAACCTGAACCCTAATTGTATCCTTAAAACTAACCTGAACCCTAATTGTATCCTTAAAACTAACCTGAACCCTAATTGTATCCTTAAAACTAACCTGAACCCTAATTGTATCCTTAAAACTAACCTGAACCCTAATTGTATCCTTAAAACTAACCTGAACCCTAATTATATCCTTAAAACTAACCTGAACCCTAATTATATCCTTAAAACTAACCTGAACCCTAATTGTATCCTTAAAACTCACCTGAACCCTAATTATATCCTTAAAACTAACCTGAACCCTAATTGTATCCTTAAAACTAACCTGAACCCCACACTTATACCTAACCTGGGTTTTGACCCTATCGGAACCAGGGTTTTTACCCTATCGGAACCAGGATTGCGACCCTATCGGAACCAGGGTTTTGACCCTATCGGAACCAGGGACAAAATACGCAAATGACGTCAGAGCCCATCTCTCCAAATTAGCCGCATTTCCAACTGACTTATTAAAATTTCCATCTTCCTATGGTCATTATTCATGTCTAAATATTCATTGCAGATGAATTTCGACTGTCTCTCAATTATTAATATCATTGCTTTCAATATGTAACTAATTATAAAAGTGTTGGTCTGCGATAAAGCTTGATAATAGATTAATTAGACACGAACAATCTGTTTCAATATAACAATATATGTTAAGCTTTAATAAAAAAAAAAAAATAATACACACTTAGACGTTTCGGCACATGCCTTCATCAGTACAACTACAAAACATTTAAAATGAAAAGCTATTCAAATGTTACTTTTCACTTTTTAGAAACGTTAAACTTTTAGTTAATATATTCCTTTTAATTTGTATTCATTAGAGACTACTTTCTTTGTGAAGAATGGTTGACACCTGAAGGCAACGCACTGGAGAAGATGATCAGTGTCACAAGTATTGAAGACTTGGAGACATTACGAAGCTTGTTTTTCTCAAATACTAAGCAGCACATAACTGACGAGCACACGTGGGTCTCACTCTTCATAAGACCGCAGAGAAGTCGCTTCAGGTATGTCTATATATATTTATGCATTAGAAAAGAATGTAAAGTCAGACAAAAGAGCTAGGATTAGACTGAAAGCTGTGGCTGAAAAAAAATTGGCCAATATAATTCTGATGCGCCCATTCCACCTCTCCCCCAGCTCATCCCAACTCTCCCCCAGCTCATCCCAACTCTCACCTGCCCATTCTCCACCACTCCTGCCCAGCTCTTCCACACCAAGATCTCTGTGGACCAGATCTTCCCCACCGAGATTTCCCCTGTCCAACTCTCCCCATCCCCACTCTCCCCATCCCAACTCTCCCCATCCACACTCTCCCTATTCCAAATTTCCCCATTCCAACTCTCCCCAAAGTCCACCTCCCCCCCCCCACCCCAAGCCTAGCTCTTACATAAATGCCCTACCTTTAAAGGAGTTCAATGCCGACACTTTTTTTTAAAGTTTCTTTTGCGGTATAGAAATAAGAGTGTGCTCTGGACATGTCCCCTTTTAATATACCAGTTTATATAGCACATTGCTACACACATTATTTTTTGTATCTCCCAAAGTTAATTAATAAAATAATTATTTGCAAAGCTTTTCCCCAAATTATTTTTCCTGATGTTGGGGGAAAACCAATATTATTCAATTGTTAGTATTATCCTTAAGTACTAATCTGCTGAAACCCTCTATTACAGCCGTCTTGAAAGGGCTGGGTGTTGCATGGCCTTTCTTATTCTGGCTATGATTACAAGTGCAATGTTTTACAGTGGAGCGCCCGATGCTGATAGGAAGAGAGCAAAGCTTGACTTTGAAATTGGACCCTTAAAAATTAGTTTACAGCAGGTAATATTATTGTGACTGATTTATTTTCCAGTCTGGAAATCTATTAACATTATTGAGAATTAATCATTTCTTTTCTAAAGCTTCATAAGATTTTTTTTTTAATGTCGCAAGTGTTTTTATCATTAGCTTTATGAAAACAAATTATTATGGATTCATAATATCATTATTTTAAAAATTCAAAGATAGTGACATAGTTTGATCATTACACAAGAAAATTGAAATTTTTTTTATTTATTTTTAAAATAAAACATGGCAGCCTCAGTACGAATTATTAATTGAAAAGTTTAGCTCTTCTTATAATGTATCTTTTAATTATTACATTATTTTGGATGTGTGTGTAACTTGTTCACATCATTGTGTATGGTTCATTCCCAGATGTACTATTCACTGGCCTCAGCTGTCATCACTGCTACTCCAATGATGTTTGTCATGGCAATTTTCAAAAGAGCCAGAACTAGACTAGAAAGTGGACCTGGTTGTTGTGGAAGTAAAGTCAAAGACACTCAGGAAATCTACTCCAAGGAAGGTGCTGGTTTTGACCAATTTTAAACAATATTTATTGTGCTACGGTCATATAAGTTAAGAAATTGGCTTTAAAAAAACAAAATACACAAGATTGCTATTTAATTTCAATAATTGTTTTTTTTAAAAAGTATTTCTTATTTACATTGATGCTAACAATATGATGTATTAGTCTTTTATTCTTGTTTGTAAAAAGCCAATTTAATCCCATTTGTTTTATTGTAGAGTTTATTATTTAACCTTGAAAATAATTTAAATGATGTTATTTGGAAAACAAATATTATCATTAATTACAGTTTTTTTTTTAAATATTCATTTGACTTGAGTGTATGAAATTAAACTGCAGAGTTTTAATAGTTTTATTAAACAGAATTTTCATTATTTTGTACTCTCATTTCGAGGTAATAAATCTAAACGCTGCATTTTTCCTTGGATGAAAAAATTGGAGAGTCAGTTACAAATCTTGGAGAAGTTACTCTTGATTAGACCAGGTAAATCTCAGTATCATCAATATTTTATCATTAAGATTTAACACCGTTCCTCTCCACTACATCACGTATGGGTCAATTAATAAAAATCTGTGTTAAATTTAATCCTTCATATCATAATTTTATTTCCTCTCAGTAATATAGCCCTTAAGAATTCCTCCATGGTCCAAACAGGAAAGTTGTTAAATCTTTTCTCATTTCCATATTTCTGCTGACAAACTATGGAAGTTCGCCCATAGAGAAACGATCATGACCATTTTAAACATCGGCTTCTTGCTGAGGCTAAATCTTTCTGTGAGTGTGCGAATGGCTGATCAGACAAATTCTGGCACGAAATGTTCTGGTGCAGATATGCAGGTGATGTTTGGGACAACTCTAGATACAGCATTAACTTTGGCTTTCATGTGTGTCTTTAAAACATGTCTCCTGTCCCCTCCCCCCAGCAAACTGCCTGCTCTGCTTGAGTTTGTCCTAAAATATCATTTTGGGCATGCGGTCATCTGCTGTTCTCATAACATGGCTCACTCAGCGTAGCTGAGACATTAATTTAGTTTGTTCGCTTGTGAGAATACCTCAGTGTCTTGTATCGTGTCGTTCCATATTGTTGTGAACATGATTTGTTAGTGTGATATCTTGGTATGAAAGGTTGTCCATACATGGTGAGAGTTTGAATGTGAGAATTATTGTTATTAGTGTGAACACTTTTTGGGTGCATGAGTTGTGTTATGAATTGTGTTATTGTGGCTGAATGGTCATTGGTTGAGAGGGAAATATTAATAAACGAGTGCGTGGATAAAAGGGCGGTGTGTTAGTTTTGTCGGGAGGGAGACATCGCGAGATTAGGAGAGAAAGACAGGGAGATTGGTATAGAGAGACCAAGATATTTCTTGAGGAACGTGTGTTAGTCAAAGTTTAGAGTCCTAACTGTATAGTGAGGAACGTCATTATGTATTACTGAACTCTTGGCCACGTGGCATTCCATTTGTGTATAGAATAGAATAAAGGATTGAGTTATGTAACACATTTGTGGACTTAATAGTGTAATTGTTTCATTGTGTGAACCTGATGAGAATCCTAGACAACGAGAGTAGGCCGTACCATTATGAAATATGGAAGCCGTAACATGGTATGAAATGAGGTCGTAACACATATGATGTTAAGGTATTTTCGGAAGCTCAATGTGTGAGATTGTTTAAGTTTCCTAGCATAGCGTTGATAACCTGTCCAGGTTTCACATACACATTGCAGCGTTGGAAGCACAGCTGCCTTAAAAAAACTTTAATTTGGTTTGGATGATCGTGCCTTTTCTTGTCATTACAATCTTTTACGCTTTGTTTGCGCTGGCTCACCTTATCATTGCCGGTTATGCTTTGGACAGTTAGCTGCCAGATTTAGTGTTATATTTTTGAAGATTTAATATTTTTTGAAATTTGGCTTGTAGAAAGAACAATACGTAAGAAAGATTTAGAAAATCAGCATGCAAAGGAAACAATACCAAAGCTGGTGACACCAACAATTTCAATTTAATTATACTATCAAATTTCTATAAAATACAAATTCTAATACAGGAACAAAACCTCTATCAACTTACAGCACAGCAAGTGCAAAAATAATATCGTAAAAGTACACATATTAATTTAAACACACACACACACACAATTACATAACGTCTTTTATATTTTAGTTAATATAGAAAAAAATGTCACTTAAGCTAGGAAAGCTGCCGGCCTATATTAAATCAGACCCATGTAGGAAAGATATTCTACACATTGCGCATCTGATAGCATTCTGTAGAACAAATAGAACGTAAAATGAACATAAACCAGTATTGACCCATCAAGGGAGGGGTGAGTAAGGAATGACACAGCACATTACTCAGTGACGTCAATATCAAAAGCAAAACACAGGGGAGACAAGTCTTAGTGGTGGTTTCTAAAAATAGGCCTACACATATTGGTGTGAGTCAAGCTGTTTTCACTTTCAAGCCTTATGCCAATGACTTTGGTTTTGGGCTGGCAGTAAAGTTTTCACAGAGCTGCTTATTACAGGACCTGTCTTCTTTGTGTCAATGGTACGACCAAATTTTGTTCAGGCATTCGAGAAGTTTGCAACAATGCATAGCATATCGGCCTCTGATTCAGCATTATGGACACATTCAGTGTCTGATGCCGACTTCAATGTCTCCATCTCTAAAAGCGTAAGACAGCATGGCTGAGACAATGATGCTGAAAAGTGTTGGTGTCAGTATGCAAAGTTGCTAGACTCCATTGGACAAAGGGAATTGTTAAGACTACTCTTCATTCTTAGACACCGGGCATTGGCAAAACCAGTCTCACAGTGTTCTTCGCTTCCTCAGCCACTCCAGACAGTTATATTGCAGAGATTGCCTTTTCCTACAAGCTCGGCCTCGATAAGGTCTAACTGTCTATCTTGTACCTGGCTAGCTCATTTCCTATAAGGGATTTCTTCCTCTGGATCATATCCATATTATTCTTTTCTTGAAGTGTGCAAAACATTCCATGGACCGATTTTTATTGGCATAATTTTATGCCCAGTCCATGAGGGTGCTGTTGGACTCCACTACTGACCTTTTACAGTGGGGACTCTATGGCTAGATCCGCCTAAGCTCAGGTTTGTGACTGCGGCTGCCAGTGTACCCATCACTTACCGTTTCGCCGCTTACCCATCGCGACAAAAATGTGTAGATGATGAAAAAATAACAAGGATAGTGGATGTTTAAAATGACTTGCGATATGACTTAGCTTTAGGTGATGACTAGTTGCGGGATTTGCCATCCTCATTCTCTCAGCTAACACCGTCTTTGTCCAGCAGCAAGAGTAGACCGAGACGGCTTGGGACGTTATTGAGTGTAGTGAATGACCATGGCGCTCTACGTATTTATCTTGCCATGCTTATAGCGATTCAGATCGCGTTGCTGTCTCCATTTACCTGATCATGGGCAAACTGCTGGTTCCTCCATGGAATCCTCCAGATAAAGACCGAAGAATTAATATCGTTTGGCTATCCGCGACCTGGCTTGGCTGGCCGGTCGAAGCAGCCTTGCATGGTATGGCTGCGATGCACGATAAACACTAAGGACCTGAGAACCATATGGGAACCAGAGATTCATTATCTAGCCTAAAAGAGTACGACTGCTTCGAAAACACAAGTATTTTCCCTCTATAAAGTGCCCCATACATCATATATATATGTATATATATATATATATATATATATATATATATATAAAAGTCCCAATTTCACCCTTTACTTGATTTTTAGATATATAAATTTTATTTAGCAATGTTAATGTCCAAGTGTTATTTGTTAAAATGTGTACCACATAGTGCACTTTATGCAGAACACCATTTTAGTTACATAACATTTTTTAAAAAGATGCTGCAGAACTGAAAGGAACGTGGCCAAGAACATTGCGATATTTTGCTTGGATTTTGATCATCGTAACTATAGGAGCAAGCAGCTTTTTTGTGATTCTCTACAGCATGGAGTGGGGCAAAGATATTACTGAGGAGTGGTTATCTACCTTTTTCCTGTCTTTTTTGCAATCCTTGTTTGTGGTGGACCCGGTCAAGGTATGGAATGCTTAAAAATATTTATTTAAACATTGTATTTAAAATTTAGTGTAAATTCACATAAGATGAAAACTTTTTAATAAAGGTTATTGATCTTTAAAGAAAAAATAACTGTTTTAATATTGATTTAAAAAAAAAAAATTAAATAAACCTGTCACGTGTTCATAGAAAGATAAAATTCATTTTAAAAAACTAATTACAATATATTCTGTATTGTGTAATTATACATTTGTACTTTGTATCTCCCTTTGAATATATAATTTATCGAAATTGCTCCAAGGCTTATGATAAATTGTGATTTACATTCGCTGCTCATTTAACAAAAAAAACAAACAACTTTTTTTTTCTAATATCTCAGGTACTGGTAATTTCTGTCATGGTCTCCATCCTCATAAGAAAAGCAAAAATCAGAGGTATGGGTGAACTGAATCTCGATCTCATTTCACAAGTCAACAGAGAATACGGCATTAAACATAGTAAGTGATGAGTTTTAAAATTATATATTTGTAATCTGTTTGAGATGTTGTAAAATAATGTTATTTATTGCTTTAAATATCATGTCTTGTTTTCATCACTGCCCACACATTTTTCGATGTTGGTTCATATAGGTTCTATTTCTTACAATGCCACTAGCAACTTGTTTCTTGTAATTTCGCTATACCAAATGAACAGTAAGATATTCAAATAGTCAGATTTTTCATTCGATTACCCTGGTGTACTGTTGGGAGTTTTCTTATATATACATCATGAAATTACCAGCTTAAAATGTTAATGTGCATATATAAAAGCCACATAACACTCACTCACTGACAGCTCACGAGATGTCTTGAGCAACCAGCCTAATGAAGTTAAAATTTTGCATGGTGATCCTCATATACTTTAGGCGTGCACTAACAGGTGTTTTTTTTTTTCCATTTAGCAATTAAGTGACTTCTAATGGCCAATGCCCGAAGCATATAATAAAGCTATGCATGGTCCATTACTACTTTCGTGAACGTATTTTTGGTTCGTGTTTTGATGCACATTTTAATTGTATGTGTTTTCAATGGCATTTGTAAATGCCCAATTTTAGTTATTTTGAATAATGTGTATTCAATAAGAATATTTATATTTAAATTCTTAAAATATTTATCTAAGTTAAAACGTCAACAACTAATTTAGTCACTTCAATCTTTGATTAGTGCTTGAATTCGACACCAATATTTCTTTAACCAGTAAAATTTAAAGTTTGTGCTATATCCCTATCTTTTTGCACAAAAGCCAAATGCCAGTGCACCGACTCACTCACTTATTGATCAAGAAATCTAAAGAACAACAATTCCTACGAAGTTCAAATGCTGCAAAATGTTTTCTTTTATAATCAGAGGTGCTCTGAAAATATTGAGTTCTTTAAATCAGTTTTTTTATTTTCCTAAATTCACCCAATGCCAAAACAATAGTTACTATTAATGATTTGTTGGTGGGTGCGTTCTGAGTGTGGAAGGTTCAGTGACGTATTTCTTTTTTAGTGTTTCGATATTTATTTAGACACTTTATTTTTATATTTTTGTTTGTTTCGTTTTAAATTCTTGTTTCTCGAAGAAAACGTATTATTATCAATGCCTAAATAAACATTTAAGCAGTTTGGCATTTCTTCACCTTTTGTGTCGTATTACGAACTTCAATTTTTACGTCAATTTTAATCGCGAATACCCGAATGAACCATCTTACAACACAGTTAAGCTTTCTCAGTGGGTTCTTCAAAGTAAAAAAATAACACTCTCAACGCTGACCATAGTCAAGTCTATCACTATCTCGAAGCTGTTAGTAGCGTTGAATCAGATACATGCATTTTGTTTCCCATGTATAGCTATAACTTTGTTGGACTGTGAAACGACTGTTCACTCTTCCTCAAAACAGAAAGTTTGAAACAGCCCATTTAATTTGTTTGATGATTTAGGATGAGTGAACCAAGGCTCAAAATAGGGAATAGAAGTATTCAACAGAATCCATCAGGTCTTTCCGAGACAGAATGCCTCATGGGTAGGATTATTGCGTTACTTATCCGTGACTTCAGACAGACAGGCATCTTTCCACGGGAATGCGTGATCATGAGGTCGAAATCTGTCTTAAGTAAACCCAACTAAAGCCTTAATTACGTCCATGTCTGATTCTTGCGAGCCAACTTAAGGGTTCAACTCAAAAGCGTTTCGGGTGATACATAGAATTTCTACTACGTAACATAATCGTTTATCTATCTATAACCCACGATTAATACAGTTTAGAGGTCAATTAATATTTTTTAATTTCACAGACAGCCATTTTGACACTATTCCTGCACTTTAGATTTCCAAAAACAAAAATCTTTATGTTTTAAAACACCTTAACTTATCATATTACTTTGTTTCTACGTTTCATTATCTCAAATATCGTGGCATTGCAAGCTATTGCAGTCAGTTCAATATTAAAAGAACTAGCTTATTACCTAAAACTAAATTGTAACTAAAATATTTTTAAATTTTAAAAGCTTTATTACGTTGTCAGCATGTTATTATATAATCCTGTATGTCCATTTACTTTCAGAACCAGAGATTTCTCGTATTTATAACACTTACATGACCACAATCTCTGAGGCAGACCTCAAAGCTGCAACGATGAAGAGAAAACTGCACGTCATGATCAGAAATACACTGAAAGAATTCGTTATTCATTTTTTCTATCTCCTCGTTGTGTGCAGTCTTTGCTATTCCAATCGCAGAGATGGCGATCATCTCATGTACAATGTGATTTCCGATGCACTAATTCAGAGTACAACAAACGAACCTCGATTTAACGATGTAAGTAAATTAATTTTAATGGGAAATCAAATCAACAATTTTATCCAATTTGTTTAAACAAATATAAATTTAATAATGCTATATGCATTTAATTTTAATTCTTCAATTAGGTCAATTCAAGTAGCGGCTACTTTGACTGGCTTAATTCAACGTTGAGACCATGGCTGTTTCCAGGAAATAATAAGATGTATGAGCCGAATGCTGCAGATAAGAAATATTACACTGAGGAGATGAACCTTTATCGTCTGGGTGAACCAAGAATAAGACAGCTGCGCATGAAGAAAGGTTTCAAATATTTTGTTCTGGTGTGTCTAGTATTGTAAAACAATTAAAAGAATATATATATATATATTAAATAGCTTTCTTGACGACAAATAGTGGATAGTTTCTACCCTTAATAACTGGTTAAAATACAAACAACAACGAATAAAAAAATTAAGTATTATTATTTTAGACAATAAACACCAATAGCATAAGACTAGTAGTAACTTACGCTATTGAGACTTGGTCCCTTACCAGAAAAGCAGAGAATAATCTCAATACATGGGAGAGAAAATCCTCAGAAAAATATTTGGTCCAGTGATAGAAAATGATGTCTGGGGAATCTTTCCAAACCAAGAGCTATACCAATTGTACACAGACCCACCCATAATCGCAACAATATAAAAGGCAGACTGCGCTGGGCATGACATATTGAACGGATGCCGGATTGTAGAGCAGCAAAAGTGATATACAGGCAGAAGCCTAGGGCCTGGCGAATCCCCAGTCGCCCAAAGCTGAGATGAATCGACGATGTAGAGAAGGATTCACACCAGTTGGGGGTTCACGCATAAAGGCGCAAAGTCATGGATCGTTCCGAATCCTAGAATGTGGTTGAGCCTGTATCAAAATCGTTTTACTCTTTGAGTCTCTCGAAAACTCTAACACATCTTTTATTCTAATGACTAGTGTGTTCAATGCCCAACCAAATCGTTGCTGTTTCATAAATATATAAATGTTTCTCATTCAGTATTAAGAAGAAAAATAAAGGAATTCAGTTTCATGTGTGCTCTATTTATTTTTATTTTTTAAAGTTCAGGAAGAAAAATATTTCAGTACCATACATACTAATTTAAGTGGTATATTGAAAATGACTTTACAGAAGACTGCTTATATGAAGGAATCATGCTTCACAAGTGTGTTGCTAGATATGACGTCACTAATGAGGAAACTAGAAATTATTGTTTAGGATGGTCTCCCCTGCCGTGCACGTCTGCTCAGTCTATAAGTTGGTCCGAAAAATCCTGGAATTTTCAATCCGCACAATCCATTTGGGGAATCCCCATAGCTGGTAGTTATGGTCTGTATGGAGGTGGAGGTTATGTCATCGCTTTTGGTCAAAATGTGAGTTAACATTAATATAATATTTATATTAATTTAAGCTATCAACTGGAGTAAGAGTCAAACCTCTTCATAAATTAATTTAGTTGTTTTTTTTTGATAATTGATTTAAAATTAGTATATTACTATTTAAATTTAACAAGTTTACTTACTGTGTGTCTACCATTTAATGAACAAGTTCACTTAATGTATGTCTACCATTTAATGAACAAGTTTACTTAATGTATGTCTACCATTTAATGAACAAGTTTACTTAATGTATGTCTACCATTTAATGAACAAGTTTACGTAATGTATGTCTACCATTTAATGCATCTCCTTTACTAAATTCAGACTATAAACAAGACTATAAATGAGTTCAAAGAACATACGTGGATCGACCGACAAACTAGAGCCATTTTTGTTGAGTTCACAATCTATTGTCCTAACATCAACCATTTTGCCTATGTGATACTTTTAGCAGAGTTTCTAGATACTGGGGCAATTTTACCATTTTCAAAGTGAGTATTGAGCCATTACATAATGATATCTTATATCCATTAGTAACTCATTAAGTTGAGCGGCTCTGGGTTGGTAGTTAAATTATGAAGGAAACCCCATTCTATAACATGGCTATCCTAGTCAGTAATATTCCAACCGCTGTTTACCGCAAGAATCCATCAATTATCTATAGTGAAATAAGCAATCAATGCTATTTTCTAATTGTGTCAGAGTTAACACTGGTTTTGCTGTTTCGTATGAGTTAAAACCTTAGAAAAATATAAAATAATGATTTGTTTTTTTAAAAATTGTATACAGACATTTAAAATTATGGGGACGGGTTTCATGCAGATGAAAGAGGAGATGTCAGAAATACATTATATGTGTCCAAACCATTAAAAATGCGTTTTAAAAGTAAAGTTGAAGTGTCTTGGATAGTTCTCTTCATTTCAGTTTAATAATCTAACTAATAAAGAATAAAATAAACAAAGTCATCTTTAAAAGAAATTATGGATCGAAGCATAATTATTAACATGATGTGAATTAATATAACTATATCTTCTTAAATTTCAGTATTTACCCATTCACGGCCCACAATCCTCCAGGAATTCTTGGTGCGTATTTTCAATTGTGTGAGATTATTGGAATTATCTTTACACTTGTTGGTGTGCTCTATGCTATTTTTATCTTTGGCAAGAAAAAGTGGGCAGCATTTAAGGACCTTTGGTTTGTGGTGGATTTTTCTGCTGTTCTTGTAGGAATTTGTACAGCTTCTATGTTATTGTGAGTATGAGAGTATATTGTAATATTTATTTTTACTAAGTACATATAATTATTTATAATAGACCAATACTTGTTATCAGCTGAGTTAAGTTTCAAATATTTTCTTTTGATTGCTCTAGAAAGTAGTTCAAATGATATCTACCACAATGTTTACTTACAAGTTGTCTTCCCATTGGATATAAAAGATGTTATTAATAGGTTTCTATTTTCCTATATAATCCTATGTGAATACTATGTTTTCTGATAAACTATTCATTTTAGCTTGCGCCTGAGCTACACCAAAAGTGCAATAGCAAAAATAAAAGCAGACAACCAACAGTTTGTTAACTTCTACCAAGTCGTTGTCTGGGATGCCTCTTTAATGATCTGCCTGTCATTGCTGATTGTTATTGGTTGTCTGAGATTGCTCAAGCTTGCTGGCTACTCTGAGAGAACAATGAAAGTATGTCAGCATATATTTTTAATAATAAAAAAGGACAATTGTATCGTTAAAACTGCATATCACAGAGCTAACAATATATTTAAAATTTATTCTAAACGTTGATTTAAAACTAATGCTATGTTTAAATGTAAGGTAGTTCTTATGTTCTTGCTGGTCTCATTGAGAAATTAAGATTTATTTTCACCTATATCTGAAAGTAAAAAAACTGCAACTGATTAGAGAAAATTTTAATCTGATTTTTTAATATTCTATATGCTTAAGTACTTGCTGAACACAGATATTAAAATGAAAACAAGGATATTTGGATATCTTTTAATCCATCTAAAAAATAATTAAATTTTCATTTAAATTACGGTACTACTATGTTTGAAAATTGTGTAAAGGAAAGAGCATTTAATTTAAGTAAGACTTTTGAAACAAACCAATTATAAAATGTCTATTTATGTCAAATGTTACCAAGTAGTCAATATATATTTATTTTTAAGCCCTTAAATTAATTTCCATATTTTAACATAAAACTATAGCACTAATGCCTCTTTCAAAGCTTCCCATTATATTTACAGGTGTACACAGTCTTATCGCTGGCAGTGAAAACTTTGCCCAGTTTTTTCATGTTTATCTTCTTAATTCTTGTTGGCTTTGCTGCCATGGCATTTTTTCTCTTTGGTCGCACCAGTTATTACTTTAATGGTTTTTGGCAAACAGTGGAAACTCTATTCACAGGCCTGCTGGGGCACTCAAGCTTTAAAGTAAGGATTTTTAAAAATTAAGACTTAAATATTATGTCTAGCATAAACAATTTTGAAGTGCATTCAATTATCGTGTATTGAATATCTGCCGGCGTCTTAGTTCACCATCTTTTAGTTTATTGATTATTTGACAACTTGGCATAAAAACATACAGGTTGAGTTCATGTAGTTCAAGGTAGACCCACTGTTATGTAACGCTATATGATTTTGTAAATTAAATCCGATTTAAGATTTAAGCGTTTGTTGAACAATACGCAACTAAAGACTGAAAACCAGAATACAACGAAACAAAATACCAAAGCTAATGATGATAACAAAAGTGAATTTTAGTACCCAATGATATTTAAAAAAAAAAATACAAAATCAATTATACAGAAATTAAAACTGACTTAACTTACAGCCCAGCATGTGAAAAAAAAATATAATCTTAAATGGCTACAAATATTAACACAAACACATGCACACAAATATTGAAATCTAATAAGTCTGGAAAGTCTTAAAAATGTGCAGAATGTCAAAGAAATCTAGCAAAAACAATTCCAAAATACTACAAGCTCAGGTTCTCCAAATCCTGCACACAGGACATTTTGGAATAGAGTATGAAAGAGTTAGCCAAATCATCTGTATACTGACCAGAGCTTGATGCCCAAATAATTGAGATGGGTCGAACTTGCCAGGCATGCGTAGAATACACTATAGACCCTAAAAACTCCAGTACCCATCCATCGATGCTGCTAGAAAAACCATGAATTTAAGTGCATATCGACCATGCCATCAACTTCAAGGGATCAGATTGGCTGGTGATGATAAATGCTAATTAAAAGTACCAGTGTATCCACAGGACAACATCAACATCAACCAAGGCTGTTGACCTTGTGGCTTAAGATTTTGCTCATTTTGGATATCAACACACTATATAGTATGATAAAGCTACTAGCTTCGTAATTGAAAAATTCCAAACAATGGTGCAAAGACAGGGGTATTGTACATCTCGCTGGCACTCCTTAATTTCCCAATACGAATGGGGCTGCCGAACGACTGTTTCAAATTTTTAAGAGCTAACTTAGAAAATCCTCATTACATTTAAGATAATGTCTACAAGACGTTCTACGCCAGTATCGCAGGACATCTTAGACTAGTGGATTATCTGCAATTCCTTAGCAATCGGCATATAATAACTCTTACTGATACTCTAGTTCCATCTCCTACTCATCAAACATAAGAACATCTTAAAGAAAAAGCTGTCTTTAATGGGACAAAAAGTCGTCCTAGTGGATTATTTAACTAGGAAAATCCATGTTGTCAGAATATATTGACCAAAAACCGAATTTTAAACCACGATGGGCTCCCACTACAATCATCCATGGGACCACGCCTTTTTAAGGTGAACCTTCGCCGAATGGATTCACGTGGAAGAGACTTTTAGACCAACTTCAACCCAGGTACGCTACGGAAGAAGGTTCACAACTGGGTTTAAATATAAAGAAAGGAAGGCATTACCCAACCACACAGCCTGCACAAACCTCATCACAGCGAACATATTAAATATGGAGGAAGAGAACTACAAGTTCAGATATATAAACGTATAACTAAAATTTGGCAAGAAGAGATAATTTCAACAGAATGGGAAACAGCATTAATAACCCCAATACACAAGAAAGGCTCCAAACTTTAGTGCAAAAACTGCAGAGGAATCACCCTGTTAAATGTTTCTTTAAAAAAAAGACGAAGCTAATTGCCAAAAGATTACCACCGTACACTGAAGAAATACTAGGTGATTACCAATGTGGATTCAGGCAAAAGAGATCAAAGACTTATCAGATTTTCATCATTAGGTGCCTATTAGAGAAATGTTATAAATATAATATCCCAGTAAATCTATTTGGACTATAAATTGGCCTGTATAGCATGAAAAAAATATCTATATACGACTCTTCAGTATTTTGGCATACCCAACAAACTTATAAGACTGATACATGTTACATTGAACAACTCAAAAAGTAAAATCAAGATTCAAGGAGATTATTCAAGGGAATTTCAGATTAGTGGAGGCCTAAGACAGGTACTCACTGTCTTGTATCTTATTTAACCTAACAATAGATAGAGTTATAAGAAGCATACATATTGACACCCGAGGGACAATAACAGGATACGTTCTGAAGGAAACACAAGACGTACAACCAATGTTGACTCCCTACAATCAACCCCTACAGTATCTTGCATATGCTGAAGATATAGCGCTTCTAGGGAAAGTATTAAAGACATATAAACATCCTTTATTGAAATAGAAAACGCATCACTACAATTAGGGCTCGAAGTGAAGAACCAAAAAAAAAAAAAATACATGACTACAACAAGAGAAGAAAAGACAGGTGAAGCCATTAAAATTAGAAACCAGACTTTTGAAAAAGTAAATCAATTCAAATACCTAAGATCTTAAATAAATGAAAGAAACGAATACAAACAGAAATTAAAGAAAGAATATCAGCCGGAAACAGGACATACTTCAGTAGTCAGAAAATACTCAAAAGTGAAAACAATACAACAGAAACAAAAAAACTATTAATAAAAGTGTAATCAGACCAGTTGTAACATATGCAAGTGAAAATTGGACCCTAACAAAAACGGCAGAACACCTGTTAAGCACATGGCAAAGAAAGTTCTCAGCGAAATATAAGGACCAAAAAATAATGAATATGGATGGAGAGTACGAACCAACAATGAATTGCACAGTCTATATCAAGATCCCACGATTGTACCAGAAATAAAAAAGGACAGGCTTCGCTGCGCAGGACACTTAGACAGAGAATGCAAAATAGCTGAGGAGTGAAGAGGCTTCATCAGCAAAACCCCAGAGGAAAACGGTTCAAAGGCAGACCTAGATGGATGGATGATGTGGACAAAGATCTACAACAAATGGGAATCCAAGCAGGGAAAAGCCAAGCATTAGTTAGTTCTGAGTGAAAAGAAGTAGTGAGGCAGGCCAAAGCCCTACGTGGGCTGTTGCTCCACAGGGAGGGATTACATTTAAGACCAGATAGATATGGCATAGACATATGTTTTTGTTTTGATTTTGATGTGTTTTTTAGTGTTAAATAAAATATTTCATAATTCAGCTGGTGATGACCATAAGTTTTAATTCCTCATCAAATCTCACATCTTCATGTCTCCATTATTTCAGGAAACAAATGTCCCAGCTGAAGACACTTGGATCAGTATAGTTTTTTTCTGCATGTTTGTGGGCGTGGTGGTCATTCTACTCACAAATTTTTTCCTCGCTGTCTTAATGGACTTACTTAATATCGCAAGCAATCGCCATTGTAAAAGCGAGGACACCAAAATTTTCATTGTGTTATGGGACATGTTCCTGAAATCAATGGGAAGCAAAAGAGATCCACTTGACCGGCTGAAAATGGATGATCCTGGTGAGTTAGAATGATTGTTGACAATTTGTTGTTAAAATAAAATAATAAATAGCTTTTCATTTTAAACCATCTGGACCATAGACTTAACTGGTTCCTTGAGTTCTTGTAACATTACAGAAACATGCGTGATAAATTCATGAGATAAACTCAAAAATTCTCAATGAAAAAATAGTATTGTCATTTGGACTCGGTTTGTTTTTTTGTTTTTTGTCCACGTGGACAGATCGTGTGCCGATAGCAGAATATCAGAGCTAAACATTGCCTGATAGAGTGCATAACAAACTATGATTGCACATTTTTTATACAATTGTTTTACACGAAAATATGTTTTAAAATTTAGATTCAGAAGATGATATTCAACTTTATGAAGATGTAGAAGAATTCATGTCAAGATTCGAGGCCATTTTATCAAAGTAAGTGTAATTTTACAATTAAATGCGCACATTTGAAAATTAAAAAATATTATCAAACTATTTTTAAGTAGCCTAAAGCAACAAATAAGCATGTATTAAATATATATTTTGATCCTTGGAAATTTATCTCAAAATTAATTGCAAAAAATTGTTATGAGACATTAGTTATTTTTTATTAAATAAAATATAGTGAAAGAATTTGGTAGAACAAAGTACGGAAGAATCAATATTTCACGATACTTTTTGAAAGAATTTAATGGACCAATTTGAATAAATAAAAATACAAAAGTAAATTTAAATAAAATTGATGAATATGAATAATATTTATTGATATAGCTATCAATAAAGTAGTATCTTATTAATGTATCTAAAAATGGAAAAATTTATACTGGTCTTAAGCATCAAAACACAGGATTTTTTTGCAGGGTGTGCCAAGATGATGATGATGTTGAGATTATGGATTGGTCCAGAATGACAAAGGGAAAAAATAAACAAAAAGGATTATTCAGTGACATCAGCCCGTCAAAAACTAAAACAAATGGAAGTGAGGAGCTCTATAATCAACTAGTGAGACATAATTATTAAGGAACTTGAGAACTGAGAATTCTAAAACCTGCAAGATTTAGCCTGAATAAAATATTTTTTGTTGTTGCATTTTTAATAACAGTTTTAAATAACTATAACCACATAAAAATTATATTTTAAATTAATCATTTCATTCTTTTATAACTCGTGGTTGTCTTTTCTCTATCTGTATATCATTAGCTTAGAACTATTTACTATGACGAAGACTTTAAGTTAATCAAAACTCCTTTATCTATAGTTATGAATCTTTGAACCAGATTTACTCTGATGGTTAGCAAAGTGATTTAAAATATAAACTACATTGAAAACACGTGAATGTATTCATTATTTTCCAATTTAAATTATTAGTTATTTTATTTTGTAAGTCGACATTTAATAGGCATACCTGGCTTGCAAGGCCTAGTAGTGCCTTTAAAGTAATGTTAAAAAAAGGAAATCGATCTGAACCTACACAAAACACGCACAACACACCCAACACGCCCAACACACCCAACGCACCCAACACGTCCAACTCACCCAACACGTCCAACACACCCAACAAACACAACGCTTCCAACTCACCCAACACACCCAACACGTCCAATTCACCCAAGACGTCCAACTCACCCAACAAACCCAACACGTCCAACTCACCCCACACGTCCAACTCACCCAACAAACCCAACACATCCAACTCACCCAACACACCTAACAAACCCAACACGTCCAACACACCCAACACGTCCAACTCACCCAACACACCCAACACACCCAACACGTCCAATTCACCCAACCCACACAACACGTCCAACTCACCCAACACGTCCAACACACCCAACAAACACAACGCTTCCAACTCACCCAACACACCCAACACGTCCAATTCACCCAAGACGTCCAACTCATCCAACAAACCCAACACGTCCAACTCACCCCACACGTCCAACTCACCCAACAAGCCCAACACATCCAACTCACCCAACACACCTAACAAACCCAACACGTCCAACACACCCAACACGTCCAACTCACCCAACACACCCAACACACCCAACACGTCCAATTCACCCAACCCACACAACACGTCCAACACACCCAACACGTCCAACACGTCAAACACACCCAACACGTCCATAACACCCAACACGTCCAACACACCCAACCAACCCAACACACCTAACATGTCCAACCCCATCAACACGTCCAACTCACCCAACAAACTCGATCGGTTTTATAAGTTTGGCGATTGGCCTTAAATTGTAGGTACGCGAATTTTTTTTAGCATCCTTGAGTCTTTGACCGACAGTACATACTTTAATAATAAACCAAAGAGCAATTTTAGCCTTTAATTTTATGATGGAGCTTTCTGCTTTGTAGATTTCGGGTTCTGGCCGCACGGTCTAAATTGAGCCAAGTCCAAGCTTGTGGACATGAGTTTAATCCTCAGCAAAACGTTTAGACAGGCGAAAACATCACCAGCAACCCGGGACGGTTGGGACTCGTTAGCCTTGGGTTGCGAATCGTCTCAGAGGGGACACCCTCTGAAATCAATCCCGGGGATGGAGTCCCGCAATTTTTATGACCTTGACTCAATGAAAATTCCGACAACTCCTGTGACATAGAACGCTTAAAGAGCACAATGAAAAAATCAGACTCCCGGTCACCTACTGCATTCTGGTTTATTTGCCAGTCGTCTTGACTACGTATATTAGTGACCTGACGACTGTCCTACTTTCACTTCTTTTAAAGCATCGTAAAACAAAAATGCTTTTATCATCAGACTATTAATAAGTAGTTTTAATAATGTGATGTTGTAAATAAGTTTTAAAAATTATTCTAAATAAAGTTATTTTAAAATATATTTCTTTAAGCTATATGTGCGTTTTCCATAACTATTTATTATGTTGTCGTTTTCAGGTCCTTTAATTATGCTATATATAGTAGTTTTAGACAAAGTTTTTTTTTAATATATGCTAAACACTAAAGTATACAAAATTATAATAAGTCTAGAGTAGCCTAGATTTTTAAACTGCCTACAGTATGTTTAGACAATTACGTTTTATTATACAGAGAGTCACATTTTCACGTCTGCCCTTGTAATCTAATTGTTAAAAACATGAAAAGAACCTTTTTTTTTTCCTTTAATTTCTTAAATTTTAACTTGGTAAATATAATCTCCACACTTTAAATACAATGCATTTGTAAACTTAAGATCACAGGATGTGATGAGTGAGTGTGTTCAGGCCGCTTGTCTTGTCGTTTATGACCAAGCCTAAACATATCTTGTTTCAATATTTATTTACACTTAAGACGTTGCTATTTGTGTAAAGTAAAAACCTATCCATGTCTTAATGTGTAGATCAGCCATTTACAAGTTGATGACATATCGATGGCTTTGTTAAATTGGAAAAAATCATTTTAAAATAATCATGATATTAATTATGTATTATATAGTTTTATTTTCTGACAATAAATACATTGTTTTTTTTAAAACTTATTCAAGGTACAAACTCAATTAAATTTCTAAAAAACTAAATTTATTTCAGCAAAATTTATTTTAAAAAGACAACAAATTGTGTGACTTTTGAAATCGGTGTCATCTTCTTATATGTTTATCTATTATATTTTTTTAAAATATACATAACTGAAATAATTGTTCAATGTGTTACATAAGCGATGTGATAAATATGTGATTGGAGAAAAAACAACAGACCAAATCAGTTAAATGTATATATAGGCCACACTCCAAACACGCTGAGGACTTCTGAGGCGGGGGGGGGGGGGGTAAAGTGCAACTCATTTCAATCAGACTTAGGAAAACGTCACAAGACATGATAAAGTCTCGTGAAGTTGCATAAAATTATTTATTAAAAATACCGATGTATGCGAAAAACGAAAAGTAAGATTTGGGCTTTTGATCAGTAGCGGCCAAATTTCAAAATAATATGATATTTATAATAGAATTCTGTAAGCATATAACAAGATTAACCTGAACGATATGGATCATCACAATATATATATCGAGCAAAGCGATATTTTATTGGTTCCTATAATTGTAATCGATGAAAGGCATCCATTTCTATTACTTAAAAAAATGTGTAATATTGCGAAATAAAATTAAAATCAATTTGTTCAAAATAATCACGCAAATGACATTATGGCACAAATTGCCGATCTAGCCAAAACTCATAAGTTCTCTAATTTAATAACCACGAATGACAAAATTGATAATGTATTTTCCCCAGTGGCGTAGCTAGAGTGTTTGGCGCCAGGGAACAAGATTCGCGCACGGGGACAAAATTCATTTTAAAGCGTCCTTTTTTTCAACTCTCAAACCCATTATTTTCGTCAATAAAATAATACCAAAGCACATTTTGGCGCCCCTAACTAGCTGGCGCCCGGGTACATCTGTACCCCCTGCCCCCTCCTACGCTACGCCTCTGATTTACCCCTTCCTAAAAGTAAAATTAATAAATATGATTGCTTTTTAAATTACTAAAATTTGCTAGAATTAAATATAATATTGGCTTGTGAGTGAGCGCATTGACTATAAAAGTCTGTCCCTGACGTGTAGCTGTATAGAAGGTCCTGCAACTGTATATCTCAAAAAACTGATTTCTAAAAATGTATCCATACAGAACATGCACTCTTTAACACAGTTCTTACTGAGAATCGCCACAATCTTTGAGGGGCATTGAACATTATAAAAAGTCATTTAAGTACAATTTGAAGACTTTAAATTTTTTTTTAGATTTAACGACATCAGAACGAAGTGAGCATTCTAAAATAGCATGGACACAAGCACTATAAAAGTACTCACTCATCATCATCATCTAAGATTTTTGCTGCCCTTTCAACGAAAAGACACTGTTGTTGGACAAGTATGACGCCTCACCAAAGTTAAAACGTCGTTTAATGTAGACTAACTACTATTAACGTAACGATTCTTAACATAACATATTATAATAATGAAATAAAAATTATTTCTAAACCCGACTCCTAAAAATGAAATGAATACTATCGGGGGAAAACAAAAAGAAAAAAAAAGGGGGGGGGGGGGTGTTAAAGGGTCGGCCCATGTAGAATTTCAAAGATTTTTCTCTGTACCAAGCAATTCATCAACGTATTCCTCATAAACAATGGTTACATACAAAAACACCGCCATGTTCTGTACCCACAAACAAAGATCTGCTCTAAATCAAATACTTGACGCAAACCACACTTAGATAGCAGATAACTTACTGTGAAAGCGTATAGAAATATCTGGCAGGTTGAAAGAACTCCGTCTGATAGAGTAACCACACGACTATTTACAGATCCCCATCGGAAAGTTAATTCATTTTGATTTACTGATTCCGACCAGTAAAAGAAATGTCACGAGTATTTCTATCTTGGGAATGGATTTAGTCTGTCCAGTCTGCCCTTCAGATAAGGGGCGATTTCCTTTGTTTTATCTGTCACAGAGTTAATGTTACGCATTGGTCAAAGTGCTATCCACAGGTACACCACTATCGTGTGAAAGTAACAGACACGGTATTGCAGTCCCTTGTGGCTGTTATCAAAAGGGGAGGGGGGCGGAATGTACGAATGCGAGTATGTACACAATTGTTTGTGACTTACATCAATATGTCTTGCCGCTTGTCTGTGACTTACATCAATATATCTTGAGGCGTGTATGTGATTTACATCATTATGTTTTGAGGCTTGTCTGTGACTTACATCAATATGTCTTGTGGCTTGTCTGTGACGTACATCAATATATCTTGTGGCTTGTCTGTGACGTACATCAATATATCTTGTGGCTTGTCTGTGACGTACATCAATATATCTTGTGGCTTGTCTGTGACGTACATCAATATATCTTGTGGCTTGTCTGTGACGTACATCAATATGTCTTGTGGCTTGTCTGTGACGTACATCAATATATCTTGTGGCTTGTCTGTGACGTACATCAATATGTCTTGTGGCTTGTCTGTGACGTACATCAATATGTCTTGTGGCTTGTCTGTGACGTACATCAATATATCTTGAGGCTTGTCTGTGACTTACATCAATATGTCTTGTGGCTTGTCTGTGACGTACATCAATATGTCTTGTGGCTTGTCTGTGACGTACATCAATATGTCTTGTGGCTTGTCTGTGACGTACATCAATATATCTTGAGGCTTGTCTGTGACTTACATCAATATGTCTTGTGGCTTGTCTGTGACGTACATCAATATATCTTGAGGCGTGTATGTGATTTACATCATTATGTTTTGAGGCTTGTCTGTGACTTACATCAATATATCTTGAGGCTTGTCTGTGACTTACATCAATATGTCTTGTGGCTTGTCTGTGACGTACATCAATATGTCTTGTGGCTTGTCTGTGACGTACATCAATATATCTTGAGGCGTGTATGTGATTTACATCATTATGTTTTGAGGCTTGTCTGTGACTTACATCAATATGTCTTGTGGCTTGTCTGCGACGTACATCAATATATCTTGTGGCTTGTCTGTGACGTACATCAATATATCTTGAGGCGTGTATGTGATTTACATTAATATGTCTTGAGGCTTGTCCGTGACTTACATCAATATATCTTGAGGCGTGTATGTGATTTACATCAATATGTCTTGAGGCTTGTCCGTGACTTACATCAATATATATTGAGGCTTGTCTGTGACTTACATCAATATGTCTTGAGACGTTGGTTCGTCGTTGCCAGAGGACAGGACTTTATTGCTATCGGTGTGGACATTGGCGACTGCAAGGCGTCGTGGTCAGACGTTTGAGAGGGACGAGGGGGGTATGTATAGCGACAGTGAATTTAGCAAATTGACTGACCACCAATCCACACATGACACTTCTCTCGTGAGTGTGTGTAGGTTTTGATGTGGACCTAAGTTGTATCATTTTCGCCACAGTATCCACATAGAGAGGAAAGTATATGTACATTGTGTGAATAAGCGAGCTGTACGGTAGTTCGTATGATTGATAGTTACGTTATGTAGACGCTTAGTATTTTGGAAGACTACGGTTAGTAGCTAGATAGGGCTTAGTATAGATCTGTAGTAGCTAGATAGGGCTTAGTATAGATCTGTAGTAGCTAGCTAGGGCTTAGTATAGATCTGTAGTAGCTAGCTAGGGCTTAGTATAGATCTGTAGTAGCTAGGTAGGGCTTAGTATATATCTGTAGTAGCTAGCTAGGGCTTAGTATAGATCTGTAGAAGCTAGCTAGGGCTTAGTATAGATCTGTAGTAGCTAGCTAGGGCTTAGTATATATCTGTAGTAGCTAGCTAGGGCTTAGTATAGATCTTTAGTAGCTAGCTAGGGCTTAGTATAGATATGTAGTAGCTAGCTAGGGCTTAGTATAGATCTGTAGTAGCTAGCTAGGGCTTAGTATAGATCTGTATTAGCTAGCTAGGGCTTAGTATAGATATGTAGTAGCTAGCTAGGGCTTAGTATAGATCCCATGGTGAAGGTGATTTATTCATATATTTTAGTGGTAGTCACCCTTAATTAGTATTAACAGTATTAAGATAAAACATCACATTGTGACGGTGTGCTTAAAGATTCCAATACAGAGCGACGACGAGACGCAGGAAAGAGCCGATGACAATCCTTGACCATTAGGACAGATTCTACGCAATAGAGAGGTGACAGTCATACATGACTTCGCTATATCGGGTGTAGCGTACCGCTTGAATCATAAGTCAGAATTGCCTGAATTGTTTCTTGCTTATACGCTGCAGATGTTCTTTGAATAATTATATTTATATGACACCCATCCATATTTCATAGTATATCCTCTAGGATAGTTCTTAAGCATATATTGTGCATACATATGATATCTCATAGAATATTTGTCGTACATCGCATAGTATAATACATAGTGCATTAGATAATAAATTAGCTTTTCTAACTTTGAGTTAAATTGACTTTTTATTTTATTTATTGTTTTGTTACTGTGTTTCTTTGGGCACATCAAAACCAGGTGGTGTCAGAGGTATTTTAGAAACTAGACTAAGTGTCACTGATAATAAGTTCCAGACATAATAGTGTCCACATTATTGTTTGCCCCGGCTGCTAGATGTCATACATAGGGGAGACAGGACGAAACTCTCTTAGAGGTGTTCCAAGAACGTCCGTAAAATTACGCAAGATAAGCAGTGGCCCGTCTCTAAACAGGTCAATTGGTGTTGGTTTTTACTATAAATGCGATCGGGACCTGCACAAATACACCAAGCCGGATATATTTGGAAAACAAGCAGATCCAGATTTATGGAACTTTGACACCACATGCTATGAATTTCATGAGCTCATTCACTTGCTTCACCCCTCCTCGTCACGACCAAGTGTAGTGGTATTAATTCTCTTTTCTCTTACTTTTTGCCTATATTTAATATCTCACCTACTTATTTTCTGTCACAATCTTTTTGCTGCCCTTTTGGATATTTTTTTTTTTTTTGGATATTCCTCAAGCACAGTGCGGTGCCCTCTTCTCTTTCTCTGTCACATAAACGACCTCCATGATACTGTAAAATCTCAAGTGAGGCTTTTTGCAGATGACTGTCTTGTCCACAGTGAGATAAACGTCTAGGATGACGACAACCACCTCCAAGCAGATTTGAATTGCCGTATGAGTTGGGCGGACAAATGGGGCAGGAAATTTAAGGAAACAATGTGTAAAATGTTTCTATAATTTGTCAATCCCTTTTTTTTAAAAAAAGAAAGGATTTACAAATTATAGGAAAATTTTATAATATTTTAATTGTATTAATTATTTCTATTTTGAAAGGGAAATTTAAGGTAAGTTATTACATTTTTAGGTACTTATTGTCAATGTGATGTTACAAATAAGTTGTCCAAACATATCTCCATCATATAAGTTATATTTATTTTTTTTTCCAAGTGATTGTCATTAAACCTTGTTGTTGGCATAACCAATGTTAGTGCTTCCAGGGGCGGGCCAAGATAAGTGCTTCCCGGGTTGGACTAAAATAAGCGATGCTCGGATCGGGCCAAGATAAGTGCTTCCAGCGGCGAGCCAAGATAAGTGCTTCCCAGGTTGGACTAAAATAAGTGATGCCTGGATTGGGCCAAGATAAGTGCTTCTAGGGGCTGGCAAAAATAAGTGCTTCCAGGGGCGCGCCAAGATAAGTGCTTCCCGGGTTGGACTAAAAAAGTGATGCCCGGATCGGGCCAAGATAAGTGCTTCCAGGGGCGGGCAAAGATAAGTATTGACATGTTTTGACACTACACACACAAAAAAAAATATAAAAAAAATTATGTTTATTAAAATAACTTTAAAAGAGATATCCCACCCCCCTCAGTTTCGCACCATCTTTCTACGCCAATGGACTGTCGATGATGCAAAATCAACTGTAGCTACAACAACATTTGATTCAGCATTTTTTTTCTCTATATCAATAGGTCGTTTTCCAAATCTAAGGATAAAACCCATATCTGAAACTCTGGCGAGGTTCATAATGCATTTTTAAAAAAAAAATGTTTTTCTTGTACACACGATGTCATGCAAGAAATCACAACAGGACGTCCTTAAATGTGTACAGTCAAGACAATGCCTGGATGTCAGAGCGTGGGTCCAGTGGCCCCAGGGACCCTCATATCTGTATGGGACATAGTTGTGATGTGGACCAAAAAAAAACTTAATGCAGTGCACATAAACCGTTAAGTAACACAGTAATTTCTGTTCAAAATTTTGTTGACTATTCGATTCAGTATTGCAACTGTAAAAAAAAAATTCCTAAAATTAAATCAATTTAAACATATTCAAGCGCATATTTGACTCGAATCTATGGTTATGGTGTCATTTGAAAATGATGTTAACAATACACTAAATTATGAAGGTAGCAAGATAAATTTTGCTATTGCACTTAAATGTATTGCATAATGAAAGTTGGAATTTGTTTTTGTCATATTCTCCAATTTTCAATGAAAAAAAAACATAATTTCGAATATTACAGTTTTTAATTTTTCTCAATAAGATCTAAATAAACATTACGTTTTATTTGACTGAATAAGACTTTGCTCTAATTGTGAAATGCCAAATAAAGTTTAGTTTAACTTTCCTTAAGAATTAATTATAATTTCCACCCCCCCCCCCCCACACACACACATTATAATACAATTTATCTTAAAACCTTGAATCAATGTAAGCAACTAAATAGCATCATCTAATTAGCAATAGCAATACATAAAATGAGATACATTTCAATCATGGGAATAACAAGATAAGCACTGCCTGAAATCCAAGCCACGCTGTTGCAGGGTGCGTTCTTAAGAAGCAATTCGACACACTTTGATGTTGTGCGCTGGTTGAACGTAGAGTTTACAACGTAGGGCATCGGGTACACGCGATAGGCCGTACATGGTGTGTTCTTTCCATATGGAATTGAGTTTATGTACTCCTCATAAGGTGCGTTAGTTGTCTTTTCCGGCAGTGCGTAGAGCCAACCACATGACACCCTGAAAAACGGGGCACTCTGTTTTTCCGTGTTGCTGACCCTGGTCCTATTTTTAAAATCTCTCGCTTCGCTCTTTAAAAGAATCGTCTTCAGATCGACTGAACTCACTTTTAAAATAATATCATTCAAGATATAATCCATGTGCGGCATTTCTGGATGTCCTATGTTGTAGACCAAAAAATTGAAGAAATGTATAACGTACGGATCTGTTGACCGATGACGCGGCCCCTCCTTCTCTACTGGCCACCATTGATTCGCGACGTCAAGCAGCAGTTCGTGTTTCAAGAAACAGTTTATGACGCGTGCAGTTTCCAATTGTTCCTCGGCTGACATCTTGGAACGACTTGCGGGAATTCCCAGCTTCAGAACGTTGGTCACTTTACACGCATTACCTTCTGTCATGGAGAAATTCGAATGCGCGTTACACGTTTCAATCGTGCACTTCAATCCGTTGCAGGATGCGGAATGCCACGGCAGAAACGTTGCCTTGTCGTGTAGAATCGTAAAGTGATGCACCTTGTTTCGAACAAGAACGGCAACCTCAAAATGCAAGGTACAATTCAAATCGGTGTTTCGTATTGATCGCATCTGGTCCAGCTTCAATGGGACCACGCTGTAGTAATAAAATATCGGCAGTCTGCAAAAGAGCGAAGCAATCAAAGAACTGCAGGCATTTGAGCTTTCCTCGCGAGTGTTCTTTAGTTCTGGGTGAAATATTAAAATTCTATTTGGCCCATCATTGACAAATAAAGAAAAAATAGTACCGGAAGTAGTGATGCACATTTGTAGCTCCGTGTCTGAGATTTGTGTGGCGTTCCAATTATTTTCTACTTTGTTCCAACCTCCAAAGCTGTGTTTCGCTGTGCGGAATTCTCTGCCCTTGAAGCAATCGTCATGTAATGGATGGCAATTGTCGTTTCTTGCTAAATTATAAAACGCCAAAATGCCATCCACGCACTGAGAGAAAGAACTATTCTTTTTATTATCAGGATAAGGTTTTGGGGTAGTCGTAAAGTTTAGTAAGATGTTTAAAGGTCTAACTGTAGCAATTCCTCGAGGACTTTCGATGTTACACTTACAGTTGTAATGAGCCGTACAGTTGACATCAACTGGTTCAATGTCGCTGGAAACATCTAGATCAACGCACGTCTGCCTCACTTTAACCGTTACGACCAGCTCTTCATCATCGCACAAACACGCAGAATCCGGCATGGGCAAAGCTGACATGAGTATCACGGAGTCGCGACTACAATTACAGTATCGCGTCACGGCTGAGCAGCATTTTGACGCCATGGTGTAGTCTAGTGATTTGTAGCACCTCGAGCGAGCCACCATGGCAGAAGTGAAACTGAACGGTGTGGATTTCTGTTTGTCACACCTGCGTTCGTCACATGTGTTATTATAACATTTTTCGGAAAACAGAATGTGATCGGAGTATGAATAGCTGCAGCCAGGTCCTGAGATAATCTCTAGTTGTGTCGATGTGGAGTCGATCCCTTTAGAGATGTCGCAATCCACAACTGCGACCGCTCGACTAAAAAGAACACATACAAAAGTCAATACTGTACGAGTCTTTTGAAGCATCTTCGTGTACGTGTTCTTTAGAAACTATTGAAACACTTAGAAGCAATTAACAAATGAAAGTAATATTAGAGGGGAAAAAATAACATATAGATGATGCCAAGGTAGAAATAATACAAAATATTCGTGAAGGTAATGCACAATGTTAGAGATTCGTTTTGTCGAATCGAGAAAATTCTGTTTAATCCCTAATCAAGCAGGAGAATGTAATGGTTTGACTACCAGGCTGTTGACAAAACTACGAATAGTGAGACTACATCGCTCACTATTTAAACTTTTTATACCTTCAGTGAAATGGGACAAGAGAGATGACACTTGAATAATGGAATTTATGACAATATCGTGTCTCATAAATCTGGACATCAGAGAGATGGTGGTTATTGCAGAAACTAATTAAACTTATTCAATAGTTCATTTAAATAAAAAGAATTTGGAATGTTTAAAAATTGGATCGCTTCTTCAATAGATTTTGTAATCCATACGTACATTAAAGAAGACTTAAATGTCGAATTTTACATGAAATAATGATGTACTATTACTCGCGCCCTACACCCCTCCCAAGCGGGCCTGTCAAAGCAATTCACAAGTGCGTTGATTAGTCCCTGTGTAGTGGAATAATATTCAGGTGGGAGACGGATTACCGTCTGATAGAACAAAATCAGGTGTGGAAATGGACCCCTGTCTGTTAAAACAAATATCACGGACCTGGCACATCGCTGTATCATTATCAGTGGTATGAAGTATTCTGTGTTTTGATTCAATCATCACAAAAATACGCTTCAGTTTTTTTTAAAGTTTCTTTGTCATTCATAGCTTTAAATCTTGACCGTTGAATTCTTCTAACTGAAAGCTCTGAAAAGTAATCGTTTTCATACTTAAAGTATTGTATTTAGATTATGACGAAATTTTTTTTTTTACCCAGGAGTTTTCATTAGACTTTTTCAAATACAATACTTTCCCCTTGCAATAAGGATAGCATAGCTGAAGGTAATTTTGTATATTGCTACAATGTGTTTTATATGTATTGTTTAATTATGTGATAAAATATTGCGTAATTTTTGTTATTTTAATTATAATTTAATTTTGTGATTAGATATATTTGTATATTGGTTTATAAGTTGATTTAATTTTTTTTTCATTTTATTTTAATTATATTTTGCTATTTTCCTTTTTATTTGACTTTATTTTATAACAGTATTAACAGTTGATTTGTGTATGGTGGCCAGGTTCTTGTGGTGTGGATAGCTGTGATGATATCAGATTTTTTTTAAAACATATCATAAAAATTATCACATTAATCACTGAACTTGTACTTGACAACCAGCATTTGTTTCAATATATCGACTTTGACAACCAGCATTTGTTTCAATGTAATCAACTTTGACAATCAGCATACGTTTCAATGTATCGACTTTGACAACCAGCATACGTTTCAATGTATCGACTTTGACAACCAGCATACGTTTCAATGTATCGACTTTGACAACCAGCGTATTATTCAATGTATCGACTTTGACAACCAGCATTTGTTTCAATGTATCGACTTGGACAACCAGCATTTGTTTCAATGTATCGACTTTGACAGGACCTTTCGTGTTCGCCGGGACGAGTTATGCGAAAAAATGGACTGTCCTGGGTAAACCAAGAAGGTCGGTCACCGTTGTTTATGCTTCTTAAGATTATATTTGTAAGTAGGTTTTATTAGATTATATTTCAAACGTTGTTTTATTAGATGATATCTGAAATTAGTTTCTAATGCGGCGTTAAAAAATAGTAAATGTTACGCAATAGATTGTGACCTGGGTATTTATTGATAATTAATATCTCTTTGTTCGCTTAAGAAACATAAACTTCTAAAAACATCTAGCGGATATATGGAACTCCAGTAGAGGAACTAAATCTGGTGTCAGAAAAGGCTGATGAGAGAGCTGCATAGTGATGCCGGCATTACACTTTATAAGAGAAAAATTACATGGAAACGTTTGAATAGATTGATCAAATAAACTGTGCAATTTGATACAATATCTAAAAGTTATTTTTAAAAAATAGAAAATCCTGTTTATCTGTTTTCCTTTGGATTATTTTTTCTATAATTTTTTTTTAACGACATTAATCCTCTGTAGCCCGTTTGATCTCAACTCACCGAGCCGTAAATACCTTTTGAACTTTTGAACTTTAGAATTGTTCCCCCAACCAGCCCCTGCCCTCACCCTTCATTACCTAGATAACAACAGCGTCGGCCTTTACAAGATGTAAACCATCGCGAAAGATGTAGAGACAGGAGGAGATATGCTGAAAGATTCTTTGAAAAGAATCAAATAGGTGGACGTACTTGATTGATATTTATTTATACGTACTCTTTCAGTTCTAAATGAAAACTAGATTTGTTTCTTCTACGTTTTTTTTTATTGAGAAAGAAGTCAATTTTAAAAAATGGAAGTGGGTTTGTATTTTCAGAATAAGCTGTTATTTATTTATTTTTTATTTATATCACTAGTCATAAAGTTGTGTAACTCAAACGCTTCATCTCATTCCATGCCGTTTTGTTGTATACATTTTTGTCAGCCCGCTTGTATCGGCATTGATTTCTCTCCACAGTTTTACGAGACCCTATCCGCTAATGACCTACTGAAACTGAAAAGTTTCACTGTGACTAAAACTCGCATATTTTTCCCCTTTTTAAATACTGTAGAGAACCTTGTCTCGTCTTTGTTCTACCTCCTTCCTATGTTAGTTGTTTGGATGATAACACTTGCTTCAACTGTCGCTCGTATTTCCACATACAAGTAACTGACAACTCGGCGATGGTTATAGTCTTTGCTTTTTTTTGCTCAGCTATTTGTCTCATATTTCTCTCGTCTCGCACTCAACTCTGACTGTCCCGGTCGTCTCTCTCTCTACTGTCCAGACTCGACTATCCTTCACTCCTATCTGGCGGAGTTCTCCCGACTGTCCGCTTCCTGTCCGGCTGAGCTTTTCCTTGTCCCATCTATCGATCCCCTTTTATAAGTCCACGAATTGTTCTTGGCACCTCTAGAGATTCATTCCTGGTATACTCTATTTCTACTTCTCTGTTAATCGAATAAACCTAACTCTTCCCTTCGTCTAAACTGAAATATTACATTCATTGGAAAGGGCCGAGCTATTGCTCTTTTATGGCCCCGGCAAGTATAGTGCAGGCCTGCCTCATCTGGTGGGCAGTCCCGTAGATTAGACTCTCGACATGGTCGGCTGGGAGAACCCCAGTCACGCCAGTCGCCAGCGTTGAGCACTCGGCTAGTAGGTGCTCGATAGTCTCCGGTGCCAGCCCACAGTGGCGGCAGCTCGGGTCCCGCAATGGATGTAATCTATTCAGATAGCTGCGGGTAGGGCAATGCTCTGTTCTCATCTGGGTGGTGAGACTCTGGTGGTGGCGTTTACGACTCCACCACTCATCGCATTTGCGGTTGTTTTTAGGCATGTTCCGGTAAAGCTTACGGTCCGTGTTCCCCTGTTCCCATTCTTTTAGCCACTCCTCGTGGCAGAGGTCCTTGATCCAGGCTTGGGCCCCCAGTTGGGTCATTGGCCGGTTAAGTTGGGGCTGGGAAGAGCCTTGCCTCGCAAGACAGTCGGCTCTGTCTCGTGGTGGAATCCCCACATGTCCTGGGATCCATTGAAGGGTCACTTGCCTCCGTGAGACTGTATGTCTCGCACGAGCTCCATAATTGCATTCACCATTTTCGTGTTCATAGAGCTCCTTTTCACAATTTCCAGAGCACATTGTGAATCGGTGAACATTACGATGGGTGGAAGTGGTTTGCGTCTGGCTAGTCTACGGCGCACTTGTTTCAAGCCCATCAATATAGCCTCTATCTCTGCATCAGTTGCAGTGCTATTTGTGCCTGAAATCTCCTCAGCTGGAGGTATCCCCTTAGGATACTGAATGAGTGCACCGTAGCCCGCCCGCTTTTCGCTGGCGAGATAGGAGCCGTCTGTGAAGACTTGTACCATGTCGTCTCCAAAGGCCTCAATTGTCTCTAGTGCGGCTCCCTTTTTCTCATTTTGGGTGCTCGACTTAGTAACTGCTGTGTGTGACAGGGTCAGACGAACATCAGGCGGTTCGCAGCTATCCAGTGGGGATCTCTCCTGGATCAGTCGTATTTTCTCCCTGTTTTCTGGTAAAGGGTGCTTTTCCTCGAGTGCATAGACCGCATCCATGAAGGAGGGTCTCTTAAGCCTTGTCCTCTTTACCCAACGGTCTTGGAGTTGAAAACAGGGTTCCGTCTTTTCCATTCGACGGTAGCGTTCCACGGTCGTTAGGATAGCCTTGTCCCTCCTGATGTTTAGTGGTTCTATGTCTGAGATAATTTCCACAGCAGCCGTGGGTGTGGTACGTAACGCGCCGCATACAAATCTGAGAGCTAGATTTTGTATCCGATCCAGGCTCTCTAGAGCTGTACGGCTTGCGAAAGTCTGAAACGGGAGGCTGTAGTCAATGGCACCTCTTACACTCCCGAGATAGAGAGCTCTCAGGAGTCTTGCATCGGCTCCCCAGGTAGTGCTGGCAAGTTTTTTGACCAGGCTGAGTTTCGACGTGGCTCGAGCGCCGAGTTCCCGTACATGGTTATGTAGCTGGAGTTTCTGGTCCAGCTTGATTCCCAGATACGTGGGTGATTTGTCCCATTTTAATGACTTCCCGCAGATGTGAAGATCAATTTCTTCTTTGAGCACTTTCCTACCGTTTGTGAACAATGTGTATACGGTCTTCTCCGCATTCACCACCAATCTCCATTTCCGAGCATAGGCCTGTATCTCTGTGAGGTCTTTTTGCAGCCGGCTCTGCAACTGCTGGACGGATTTGCCAGAGCTCCAGATTGCCAAATCATCTGCGAACATTGTGTTCTTTGTTACCAAATGTGACTGCAGGTCGTGCACGTACGCCAGGAACAAGGTGCAGCTCAAGGCCGACCCCTGTGGGAGCCCGTCCTCGAGTGCACGCATGTTCGAAACCTTGTCCTCTACACGGGTGGATATCGTACGATTTGATAGAAAAGAATGAATCCACCTGTGCATGTTGGCTGTTACACCGAGCTGGTGCAACTTGTACAGCAGACCTGCCCTCCAGACTTTATCGTAGGCGTTCTGGAGGTCAAAGAACACTGCGACAGTATGGTTCTTCATCTGAAGCTCATTGGTGGTGCTTTGGATAAACTGGATCACTTGATCCATAGGCTGCCTCCCCTTGCGGAAGCCGCCCTGGTTGGTAGGGATGCTCTTGGTTCGTTCCAAGAACCAGTAGAGTCTTGCGTTCACCATTCGCTCTGCTACTTTTCCCAAACACGATGTGAGGGAAATAGGCCGGTAGCTAGACAACTGGTCACTTGGTTTCCCCTCTTTGGGAATAGGGACAATCACCGCTTTCTGCCACGCCTTTGGCAAGGCGCCTGTTGTCCAGGTTTTGTTGACAAAGTCTAGTAATGTTCTTTTTCCCGTTTTGCCCAAATGGGTGAGCATTTCATTACAGACTTTGTCGGGTCCTGGAGCTTTACCTGATTTGCACTTTCCTAGGGCCGTTTGCAACTCGGCCATTGTAAAGGGTGCCGTGAAAACCTCTTGGTGTGGGCCCACTCGTTGGGCTCTGCTTCCAGCCTTTCGGAGTTTCCTGATGGTCCGGCTTTCGTCAGTGTCTCTGGCACTTTTGCTCACCTTAGCAAAATAACGGTTAAGCGCTTCCGCGCGCTTAGCACAGCTAGCTTCTGTGCCAGTTGGCGTTTTAAGGGGGCGGATGTTCCGCTGCTTCTCCATGCCAGAGAGATTATCTAGTAATCGCCAGACCTTCCTTCCGTCCGAAAGGTTGAGGTTTCCACACGTAGTTTCCCACTTGGACTTTTTTGCCCTAAAGACTTCGGCACGGACTTGGGCCGTCAAAAGGTTATACGCTGCTCGAGCTGCAGGTGTTTTACTCTTGGCGGCTTTCTTCCGTGCTTTCGCTCTTTTCTCCACCAGCGCCTTCAGAGTCTTGTTCCAGTACGGTCTGAAGGTTTGTTTTCCGTTTGTTCTCGGAATTGCTCTCCTTGCCGCCTCGAGAATCTTGCTTATGAGGAGCTCGTACTCCACATGTAGATCATTCGGTCTTGTGGCATGGGTTTCAGCCAAGCTGGCTTCGACCTCTGTTTCGTATTGAGCCCAGTTTGCTTTACGAAACTGATAGTGCCTTTTCCGAAGGCGTGCCTTGGTGGTAGCTAACAAAATTCGTAGGAGGATCGGTTTATGATCGCTCCCAACCTCATCCAAGACCTCCAGACTGAGCTTGGACTCAAGGTCCGCTGAGATAAGCGTCAGATCCGGGCGGGACTCCGTACTTAGTCCTGTATGCAATAGTGTGGGCACACTATTTTCGTCTTGTAAGCGAATGAGGTTGGTAGTGAGGCACAGATCCTCCACGTAACGTCCCGATGCGTTACGTTCAACATACCCCCAGTCCGGTGACTGGGCGTTGAAGTCCCCAGCAATTATTTTCCTTTGAAAATTTATATTATCACCGATCGGAAGACTGATCGGGTTACGGGGTGTGTTGTAAACATTGGTTATTTCAAAGAACTGTCTGTTTTTGAATATTTTGATGGTGAGGGTGTCAGTGCCTTGGCACGACTTCGCCTCAAGCAGTTCCATCGGTAGGGAATTTTTGACTGCTGTGGCCAGACCTCTGCAATTTCTGCACTTGCATTGGTAGAGGGAGTAACCAGTAATATGAAATTTCTTACCTTTCAATAGAGTTTCCTGGAAGAGCGCCACGTCCACGTCCCACTCGTGGAGCAGCTTGGTGATCTCTCCTCCCTTCTGTCTTATGCCACAGACATTCAATTGTATAATCGATAGGTAAGTGGGGGGGGCGACCCTTGGCGCCACGCATGCCACGTTCAGTAATTTTGTCCCCCGTCAGCCTGTCCCCCGACGCTGACGGAAGAGGATTTTGGATTTCCAACCCAGGGGCAGTGATCTCGTCCCCCGCTAGCCTGTCCCCGGACACTAGCGAAGAAGGCAGTGACTGAGTTGCCAGCTCCATGTTTGATAATCTAATCGTACTACACATACTTGCCATATGACTTGTGAGTCTGGGAAGAACGCTTCCCACCCCCTTAAGGGCTAGCTTTGCGTCGCTAGCCCTCTTTCCCAAGGGGTCATTCGGTCGGGACGTTAGGCATTGAGCCGGGTTGTTTGGTTTCAGGTGGTCACGTCCACCCTACTTGTCTGCCACGCCACGTAGAGGCACAACCCTTGTGGACTCCTCCGAGTTTCCTCGAAGACGCTGCCGCTTACGCAGCACAGCTTCGTCTAAACTAGCCACTCCCATTGCATTCTAATGTCTTGATTTATTCTAGTGTCACTGTCCAAGTCGTGCTTTTCTCGGTAAGTGTACAATCTGATAAGCGTGGTAATTGGTCAGCCATCGTACTGCTGGTTTCGCAATCACCCATGTACCTGTGACCTCGACCTTCCAATGTCTTTGTTCACTTTGCTGTCACTGTAACATGTCGATACATTTATTGTCATTTAGAAGACATAAAATGTTTACAAAAGACATCTTATATTTATTAATGTGTGTTTTTTTTAGTGAAATCGTATAAAAATAAAGTTTAAATTTTCCAATAATCAGTTGATTGAAATGTTTATTTGAAATTTCCTCTTCGATATACTTTAAGGTGTTATTTGTTTGTTTTTTTGCTTGTTTCAAAATTAATAAAGAAGATTCTTTTCTAAAACGAGAACCAACAAAATTGGAATTGTCATGTTAATCGAAAGTTCATAAATACTTTTTTTTAAATTTCTTATGGATTCTTATCGTTTTTTTTTAAAACATTTTTTTTTAAAAGTGCGAGCACATTATTCTTATATTTAACAGAGAAAAGCTGTCGGGAATTTAATAAATATCTGCTAAGAATTTTGAAAAAAAACAAACCAACTCTTGTTAGTCAGGAAACTGTGTTATCAAAGTAGCCTACTTAAAGAAAACACAAACGATTTCGATTTAAGAGTAATTAATAAAACCTGCACTAGGCCTATTTGTATATGCCTTTTAAGTTGTTCATTTGTCAATAAACTAATTATTAATTTTTTAAGTTGTCATTTTATCTAGCTCAACACACATGGAATCTAGTATATTAAAATTTATTATAATAATAACTAAATTTTTAAAGCATGATGTCTTCATACAATTTTTAATTAACACCTATCAATACTTTAAAGTGATGCTTTATAATGAAAAAAGAATGTGAAAATAGATTACACATGTTTTATACTTAAGAAATACATAAATATTTTTTAGCAATTTCTCTTTGATATTAAGGGTAGTTTAATTCAATTCTATTGAACAGTTGAAACTCATGACTTTGCAAATAAATAAATACATTGAAAAAACGAAATATGTTGACATCGTGAAGTAAGAATTCGGGTTATACTCAGGAATGGCAAATATTCAGTACTGAATAATCGAACAGTACAAGCCTCCAGCGAGGCAATCACTAAATTATTAATGCAATGTCTAGTAAATTAATGTTTAATTAAATTAGTAAATTAATCTTTAATGAAACGCTAAATTAATTAATCAATGTCTACTGAAACACGAAATTATTAAATCAATCAATGTCTAGTGAATCACTATCAATGTTTAATTAAATTATTAAAATAATGTTTAGTTTTATAAGCAATTATTAAATCAGTGTTTGGTAAATTTCAAAATTAGTAAATTAACATTTAGTGTAACACTGAATTAGTAAATTATGTTTACTGGAAAACTTAATTATTAAGTCAATGTCTAGTGAATCACTAACTTAAAAAATACAATGTTTAGTGAAACAGTAAATTAGTAAATCAATATTATAGTGAAATAGTAAATTAGTAAATCAATGTTGTAGTTAAACACTAAATTAGTAAATCAATGTTGTAGTGAAACACTAAATTAGTAAATCAATGTTGTAATTAAACACTAAATTAGTAAATCAATGTTGTAGTGAAACACTAAATTAGTAAATCAATGTTGTAGTGAAACACTAAATTAGTAAATCAATGTTGTAATTAAACACTAAATTAGTAAATCAATGTTGTAGTGAAACACTAAATTAGTAAATCAATGTTGTAGTGAAACACTAAATTAGTAAATCAATGTTGTAGTGGAACACTAAATTAGCAAATCAATGTTGTAGTGTAACTTAAAATAGTAAATCAATGTTGTAGTGAAACACTAAATTAGTAAATCAATGTTGTAGTGGAACACTAAATTAGCAAATCAATGTTGTAGTGTAACTTAAAATAGTAAATCAATGTTGTAGTGGAACACTAAATTAGTAAATCAATGTTGTAGTGAGACACTAAATTAGTAAATAAATGTTGTAGTGTAACTTAAAATAGTAAATTAATGTTGTAGGGAAAAGCTAAATTAGTAAATCAATGTTGTAGTGAAACACTAAATTAGTAAATCAATGTTGTAGTGAAACACTAAATTAGTGGACAGCTCATTCAAATACCAAAAAATACCTCCGACATCCACAGTCTCCGGCAACACAGTTAAATCTCACGATATTATTTGATCCACGAGTTAACAAGATGTCGGGTTTGCAAACACTTGGCTTCAGTTGACACAGGGACGGATCTCCAACGCTTGCGTGGCTCGACTCCATCACATAGACCACGAGACGCTGATCCTTGATAAGCCATCACAGCTGAGGGAATTTTTGTCTCCGCGAATCTTTGACCCAGCGTCCCAATCTGAAGCAGAAAACAGTTCGGTTGTTGTTTGTTAGAGTGAATTTGTTTTTTATTAGTGTGTTGGTTTTTTTTGTTGTTGGTTTTTTTAAATCTAGAAAGCATTTTGATGAACATATGATGGAATTTGTTCATTTCCCGCGCTTCAACAAGTGAACTTTGTATCTTAATATTACCTTCTGATGCTTGGGGCTTAATAATCAGGTTTTTACTGGGAAGTTCGTCTCTCTCCACAGGAAAGTAAATATTTTATTCAAGGCTAGTAATTTATTTCTCTCTGTCTCTCTCTCACAATGTACAAAATATGTATTACTAAATGTTAAGTTTCATTATAGAAACATTTTTAGTATCATATTCCTCTCTCTCTCTCTCTCTCTCTCTCTATCTCTCTCACCCTCTCTCTCTCACTCTCTTTCACTCTCTCTCTCTGTCTCGCTCTCTCTCTCTCACTCCCTCACCACCCCTCTCTCCCTCTCTCTCTCTCTCCCTCCCTGTCTCTTTCTCTCTCTCTATATATATATATATATATCTCCCCCTCTCTCTCTCTCTCGCTCTCTATATATATATATATATATATATATATATATCCCCCCTCTCTCTCTCTGTATATATATATAAAATAAATTAAGTTATTTTGGATTTAATCATTTTAACAACACTTAATTCTGAACGTAGCGATTTCAAACATATTTTAAAAGAAGGTTTTCGGTGCGCTTTGTTGTTGGTTTTGTGCAAGCATTTCAAATAAATATTTATTCCGTGTCCTCTCAAAAAATACTTCAATTAAATTTTTTCAACAAAAAAAATTACCTGTTTAATGCAATAAAATTATTTGATTATAGGGAAATGGATGTTGTACCATTTGTACAACATTCGTTGCGCGATGAATTGGGTATTGAATATTAGATTAGAATTATCCCTCAGTTCAAGTGCGCATGTTAAGAAAGCTTTGTCCTATCTAGGGTCTTACAATTATAGAGGTTCTTTTATTAAATTTTAGTACCAACGGTATTTAGTAGATGTATGCGTGTTGGGGTTGGGGGGGGGGGAGAAGAATAGCTTCAAATGAGCACTTAATAAAACTACATCACTGAACGGGTGGGTGCATTGGTCTTTGTGTTGTTTTTTTCTTAAGAATTGACGGGAGGAAATTTCAGAAAACTGTTTTTCGTGGGTAAAATGGGGGGGGGGGGGAAGAGGATTTGGGACTGACCCAATGTACGTCACTGATTAAGATCATAAGCTACAATTATCAAGTCCATGGTGGAAAAAATATGATTAAATGTTAAAATAAAAAAATATTGTGAACTTGACCGGCCTTTGGTACACGCAAAGCAGGCACCTGTCTGGGGCGCCAAAGTCTAGCAGCGACTTGACCGGCCTTTGGTACATGCAAACAGGCAACTGTCTGGGGCGCCAAATTCTAGGGTCGTCATTTTGATCCTAAAAAGTGTAAAAACTCAATTCATTGAAAATGTATTTTGTATAATTAAAGAATCCGATTCTGTTGATTGGCTATACAGTGACAATATTTTTTTACAACCGACAATGCTGAGTGGTATAACACTTGTATTTAAGTAAAATCATAGGACAGCACAAACAAATTGGTTAGACATGTTTTGACTGTTTAAAATAATAAGTGGGAGTTTATTCACACTACCTTTAGTGGAATGCTGAATTTTGTGGCGGCTGACTACAACCATTTTAATTTGAAGACTAGGGAAAATGTATTTAAAAAGAAAAGAAAAGGATAATTAATAACAAGGACATTTTAAAAACACTTTATGGAAAGCCCTCACATCTCTTTAAGTGAGTTTTGTTTCTTGGCTACAGTTAGCGAGCCGATTGTATAGTTTTTAAATTATTTTTAAAAAAATCATAAACCGAATTTTAAGTATGACAATTTATACGAACATTATTATTAACTATTTAAAATTTGAGGGGGGAAATTAAGCTACGTTTTAAATTATTTGAGGTACTTATTGTCAATGTGGTGTCACAATTATATTGTCTAAATAAAACTAATTGATCATTTTTTATATTAAACTTGTTCGAAGTGAGTTTTATTAAGTCTTGTTTTTGGATAACCAATGTTAGTGCTGTCTGGGGTGAGCCTAGATAAGTACTGCCAGGGGCGGCCTAATGTTAGTGCTGTCTTGGGTGGGCCTAGATAAGTGCTGCCAAGGGCAGCCTAATGTTAGTGCTGTCTGGGGTGGGCCTAGATAAGTGCTGCCAAGGGCAGCCTAATGTTAGTGCTGTCTGGGGTGGGCCTAGATAAGTGCTGCCAGGGGCGGCCTAATGTTAGTGCTGTCTGGTGTGGGCTAATATTAATGCTGTATGGGGTGGGCTAATTTTAGTGCTGTATGTGGTGGGCCTAGTTTTGAAACTACCCATACAAATGAATAAAATACAACAACTCTGCTGTTTACCAAAAACACTTTTAAGGTGAACCACACCACCAACCATTGTCGAACCGTGTTCCTACGCCAATCGACTGCCTATAATGAAAAAATTCACTGTAGCTAAAACAGTGTTGAATTTAGCAGATGAATTTTTTTCTCTGCCTCAATAGGTCGTTAAAAACATTTTGAAAAATCACTTTTCCAAACTAAGGGTAGCATCCATATCTGAAACTCTGGCCAGGTCTATAATGTATTTTTTTTATTTTATTATGTTTTATGTACACACGCTGTCATGAAAGAAATCACAATTTAACGCCCTTAAATGTGAACCGTTAAGACTATGCCTGGATGTCAGAGCTTAGGTCCTGCAGCCCCTGCAGTCCCAGGGAGCCTCGGATATTTAGAGGCCAAAAGTTGTGATTTGAGAGGGGAAAAAAGTATCAACTTTGAAATGCAAGGGACATATAACCGAAAAATAATAGAGTAATTTATTTTCAAATTTTATTGACTTTTCTAAACTGAAGTGAATTTAAATATATTCAAGTGGAGATTTGACTCACATCTATGGTTATGCTGTTAATTGATGTTAACAGTCTACTTGCTTTTGGCGATGGCATCGGAACTTATTTTGCACGACATCCAGAAAAATTTTGCCATTAGAACATTGCACTAGCTATTGTGCAAATTACAAATATAAACAATTTATTGCTTGCTGAAATTCGGAATTTGGTCTTGTCAGATTTCCACATTTTCAATAAAAAGCCTCTTTAATTACAACATTATAGTTTTCAGTTTTTCTATATGAAATATACCTAATAATTACATTTTATTTTTTAGATGCATTTGTCTGAATAAGACTTTGCTATATTAGGACTCCTTTCTTCAGTCTTCTCCAGCAGCACATTTTTTAATGAGGAATGGGCGCTAAAATTTAGAACTGACTGGGGCGCCAAAGTTGCTAAACCCGCCTCTGATTGTAAAATACGAAATACAATTGATTTTAACTTTGCCTTCATGGTTTATTATGAATTTTCTCTTCACAATTTATTGAAATTTGCCTGAAAACCTTGAATCAATGTAAGCAACTAAATAGCATCATCTAATCAGCAATAGCAAGACATAAAATAATATACATTTCAATCAAGAGAATTACAAGATGAGCACTGCCTGAAATCCAAGCCACACTGTTGCAGGGTGCGTCCTTACGAAGCAATTCGACACATTTTGATGTTGTGCGCTGGTTGAACGTAGAGTCTACACTGTAGGGCATCGGGTACACAGAATAAGCCGTACATGGTGTGTTCTTTCCATAGGGAATTGATTTTATGTACTCCTCATAAGCCAACCACACGACACCCTGAAAAACGTGGCACTCTGTTTTTCCGTGTTGTTGACCTTGGCCCAAATATTTAAATCTGTCGCTTCGCTCTTTAAAAGAGTTGTCAGATCGACCGAGCTCAGTTTTGAAATAATTTCATTCAAGATATAATCCATGTGCGGCATTTCTGGATGTCCTATGTTGTAGACCAAAAAATTGAAGAAATGTATAACGTACGGATCTGTTGACCGATGGCGCCGCCGCCCCTTCTCTACTGGCCACCATTGATTCGCGACGTCAAGCAGCAGTTCGTGTTTCAAGTAACAGTTTATGACGCGTGCAGTTTCCAATTGTTCCTCGGCTGACATCTTGGAATGACTTGCGCGAAATCCCAGCTTCAGAATGTTTGTCACTTTACACGCATTACCTTCTTTCATGGAGAAATTCGAATGCACGTTACACGTTTCAATCGTGCACTTCAATCCGTTGCAGGATGCGGAATGCCACGGCAGAAACGTTGCCTTGTCCCCTGCATTTATAAAGAGCTGTTTCCGGTTTTGAACAAGCACGATAACCTTAAAATACCAGCTGTATTTCATATTGATTTTTGGCATTGATCGGGAATGGTCCAGCTTCAATCGGAACACGCTGTAATCATAAAATATCGGCAGTCTGCACAAGACCGAAGCAATCAAAGAACTGCAGGCATTAGAGCTTTCCTCGCGAGTGTTCTTTAGAACTGGATGAAATATTAAAATTCTATTTGGCCCATCATTGATAAATAAAGAAAAAATAGTACCGGAAGTAGAGATGCACATTTGTAGCTCCATGTCTGAGATTTGGGTGGCGTTGGAATTATTTTCTACTTTGTTCCAACTTTGAGAGCCGTGTTTCGCAGTGTTGAATTCTCTGACCTTTAAGCACTCGTCAAGTGATGTATTGCACGTGTCGTTTCTTTTTAAGTTATAAAACCACAAAATGTTATCCACGCACTGAGAGAGAGAACTGTTCTTTTTGTTTTCAGGATAAGGTTTTGGGGTAGTCGTAAAGTTTGGAAAGATGTCTAAAGGTCTAATTGTAGAAATACCTCGAGGACTTTCGATGTTACACTTACAGTTGTAATGAGCCGTACAGTTGAGATGAACTGTTGCTGTGTCACTGGAAACATCTAGATCAAGGCACGTCTGCCTCACTTTAACCGTTACGACCAGCTCTTCATCATCGCACAAACACGCAGAACCAGGCATGGGCAAAGCTGACATGTGATTTACGGAGTCTTGACGACACTCGCAGTATCGCGTCACAGCTGAACAGCATTGTGACGCCATAGAGTAGTCTAGTGATTTGTAGCACTTCGAACGAGCCCCCACGGCAGAAGTCAAATTGAACGGTGCGGATTTCTGCTTGTCGCACCCGCTTTCGTCCGGTTTGTGATTATGACATTTTTCGAAAAGCAGAATGTGATCTGAGTGTGAATAGCTGCAGTCTCTAGTGGGAAAACTGTTTGTCTTGACATTTCAGAGATGTCACAATCTATCATTGAGACCGCTCGACTAAAGAGGACAACTAAACAAACCAATACAGTGTCAGTCTTTTGAAGCATATTCGTGCACGTATCCTTTACAAGTTATTGAAACACCACGAAGCAAATAACAAATCAAAGTAGTATTAAAAGAAAAACAAATTGATCAGTGATTCTCAACCTTCCTAATGCCGCGACCAATTAATACATTTCCTCATGTTGTGGCAACCCCCACAACCACACAATTATTTTAGTTACTACTTCATAACTGTAGAGCATATGTGTTCTCCGATGGTCTTAGGTGACCCTCGTGAAAGGTTCGTTCGACCCCCAAAGGGGTCACGACCCGCACGTTGAGAACCGCTGATATAGATGATTGCCAATGTAGAAATAATACAAAATATTCGTTAAAATCATCCGGGTAATCTTAGAGATTCGTTTCGACGAATCGAGAAAATACTGCTGATTCCCAACATGAAACAAGAGAGAGTAATGGGTTGACTACCAGGCTGTTGACAAAACTACGAACAGTGAGGCTTCATCGCTCACTATTTAAACTTTTTACACCTTCAGTGAAATTGGACAAGAGAGATGACACTTGAATAATGGAATTTATGACAATATCGTGTCTCATAATTTTGGACATCAGAGAGATGGTGGTTTTTGCAAAAACGAATTAAACTTATTCAAACAAAAAGAAGTTGTCACGTTTTAACACTGGATCGTTTAGTAATCCATACGTACATTAAAGAAGAGTTAAGTTTCGCTTTTTACATGAAAAAAGGATGAACTTTTTCTGTCGCCCCACACACCTCCCACAATGGCCTGTCAAAGCAATTGACAAGTGGGTTGATTAGTCCCTGGGTGGTGGAATAATGTTCAGGTGTGAGAGTGATGACCGACTGATAGAACAAAACCAGGTGGAGAAATCGACCCCTGTTCTGTTAAAACAATTTTTTTTTTGTCCTTGATAGCTATGAATCTTGATCGTTGAATTCTTCTTAATGAAAATTCTTTAAAAATGTATGCTTTTTAAAACCTATTTAATACTTAAATTTTATATGTATTTTTTTATGACATGATAAATTAGTGTGTAAGTTCTATTATATTATGGTAATTTCTCTTTTCTTATTAGATTTAATTGTAGTTTGCATAATTAGGCAATAGAAACGTTTTTTTAAACAATTCATTTAATTATAAATATGTTTTGCTATGTTTGCATTTTATTTTACTTTCTTTTATTAACAGCTGATTTATGTATGATTACATGATTTTTATGGGGGTAACCTGGGACAACCACTATTTCTGTGTAGATGGCTATCATGACATCAGGATTGTTTAAAATAACATCTTAAAACTTGTCACAAGAATCACTGAAGGTGCAATTTACAACCAGCAAATGTTTCAATGTAAGGACTTTGACAACCAGCAAATGTTTTAATGTAAGGAATTTTAGTTGCGATTTATCTGGTGTCCACATGTTTCTTTAATCAGAGAAAAAACTCTGACAATGGGTGCATGTGTCCCTATCAAGGGAAAAGTAAACAATACATCGGAAAATGCAAGAGGCCGGGACATTTCCTGACCTTTCGGGGACACCTGGGGGGGGGGCACGGATGCGAAAACAGGGTCTGTCTGGTCACCGTATGGTATGCTTTATTAGAAGTTATATTTCGATGTTGTTTTGTTAGATGATATCTGATATTAGTTTCTAGGCCTGCATTAATACAATAGTAAGAGTTACACAATATATACTGACCTGGAACTTCTACAGTCTACAGCCTTATAATTATTCCGATCCTGGTGGGCTCTCAATCCCGTCGGTATCACGCTCTCGTTAGTATACCGTTTCCAGTCGGTATTCCCATCCAGGTGGTATCTTGATACCAGTGGGATAACGATAGCTGTCAGATCCCGATACCGGAGGCATACCGGTCTAAGCCTATTGATATTTATATATAGCTTATATACGGAAAAATTTAATGGGGCCCCCGGCCCCACATATATGGACATTATAAGTTCAGTACCCTTCGGTATATTTGAATATGGAGAATAAAGTGTATGTTTACTAAGTTTGGTCAAGATCCATCTACTCATGCAGTAGTATTTGTCGGTCACTTTATTTATATAGCTCATATAAGTAAAAATTAATTTCGGGGCTCCCGGCCCCAAAAAGGAATGTCATAAAATATTCATAACCCCTTAAAAGTTATTTCTGGATAATGATGGTGGTATGTGCCAAATTTGGTCAAGATCCATCCAGCCATTTAGGAGTATTAAGCCTATTGACCTTTAGAACTTTCTGGAACATTCTAGATTAAATGTATTATCAATCAATTTCTAATCAATTATTCTTCGAATACAAAAATTATACCACTAAATGCATTTGTATGACTATAATACAGCTAAGTTGAAAGAGGGACCCAGGGGCCCATTCCATAATTGTGCAGAATTAGTTTTGCCTGAGATGGGGCCCTCTAAAAATCATTCAGGTAAGCTATGACGTTAAAATTTTAAATTTGTCCAATTAAAATCTATTTAATAATGCCATAGATATAGCGTTTTATAATTATCGAACTATCTGGAAAGTTTTAGATTGGATATTATTAGTTTTAAATCCACCGATGTTTAAGTACGGACAGTGAAGTGCATTGCTACCACCCGAGGCCTATATCCATCAATTCACATAGAACCTATAGTGTTGTCTACGCCAATTGATATTTATATAGCTTATATAAGGAAAAATGAAATGGGCCCCCGGCCCCAGAGGAATGGATATTATGAGTTCGGTACCCATTAGTATTTGAGTATGGATAATCAAGAGTATGTGTACTTAGTTTGGTCATGATCCATCCATTCATTTAGGAGTATTAAGCCTATTGAAATTTATACAGCTCATATTAGAAAAAAACGAATTCGGGGCCCCCTGACCCACGCGAAATGTTATTAAAAGGTCTCAATCCCTTAAGAGTTTCTTCTGAATAATGATGGATATACGTGCCAAGTTTTGAACAAACGAATTTATACTTCGGTCCTATCTTTGAGGGAACAAAAGACAAAAGAATGTGTCCGTGTGTTGGTCCTAGCCTTTAGGGAATAACAGAATGTTCAGATCTTTCGGTACTAAAATTTGAGGGGAAAAAACATTAGAAAACGTTATTCTTTAACACAAGATCGCCTGTGAACCCCCCCCCCCCCACTACCTATACTTCTGGGCCTATTTCATGAACAGTAAATGATAAGATAATCGGATTCTCACTTCAGCGTTTCCGTTTCCGTGGCAAGTCGTCTTCCCGATGACAATGAACGATTGGGAAATAACACTTTAACCAGAAGAAACGTTCCCACTGACCTTTAACGTGTTTGTATTTCATGGGCGCCATGCGTGTACATAGTCATATGTTTTAAAACAACTTCTCCTATTACATCCTCCAATCAGGGCCGAAATTTCAGTATTTTCAGGGGGTGTCAACTTCTATACTCCCGGATTGGATCTTTCAATCAAGTTCTTCCACTATTTCAATCATTAGTGAATAACTCAAGTCCTTTTAGTAAATATAACTTTAATTATCAGGAACACAAGCACACATCTCTCTTCCCTAAGGTTCTACACCATAACTATTCAACATCCTCTTGTTCAACCGCCATCTACATTCCACTCTCCACACAACACTCAACTACCGCGTCACTTCCCCTACCCAAATACGTCATAACATTCACAATATACAACGCTACACCTATACTCTCTAACTCAACATGATTTACTTACAAACATAACTACATTGATTTCATACCCTTGACAGGGGGCTGGGGGGTGGGGGGGGGCTGCTTGTTGAGTTGTTTATTACTAGAAGGGTCACACTACATAGTAAATTAAATAAAACCTAAAAGCATGTACAAATTCTTCCTTAAAAGGGACGCTTGTTCAAAAATTTTACTAAAACTAATAAAATCAATGTTACCGAAAACTAAGAGTTATTACAATGCTATGCTTCAAAAGCGTTGATTATTCCAGAATTCAGTCTTTCTATTAGGCTATTTGATCAGGGAAGGAATTTTTTAGTGTCCGTACGAGGCATTACGGCATCCAGTCCCATATGTTATGTAGGTAAAGTGTTTTGAGTTGAGACACGCCTTCCTCGCTTTCCCCGTGCATGACCTCTAGCAGACAAAACCTTGAGGCCACGTTTTGGGGTGTGGTTAGCAAAATTTAACCTTGTTTATAGCAAGCTTAATTATTGTCCGTTACATTCAAATATTGTCGAATGATCTCGAGAATGCGGGAAGCAGTTACAATGAGTAATCTATTTCTAGAATGATCATCTGGAACAGAGTATAAAAGGCTGAAAGATTGAAAAGAGAGAGATCCTTTATCACGAGACGCGGTGCGTGTAATATTACAGTTCTATTTTACAGTGTCTTATTGTGTGTAGATTTTCTTTCAATGTATAACTTTTGCTCGTTGTATTTTATTATCAACACAGTACCTGTACCAGCCAAACTTTAAGTTAATAGTTTTAACCATATACTCTTGTTTTTTGTAATTCATTGATATTCACACATTAAAAACTTATTAATTGTAATTAGCTCTGGCTTTGAGTATCGTATTATTTGTTATTATATTTAAATATTGGTATCGTCCTTTGTTATGGACTGTATTTGGAACGAGCCATAGCCTAAAATAAGAGATAAAAGTCTCCATTAATAACAGTTCGTAATACATACATAAAATTGAATTTAATTCATTATGTTGTGACACAGGGTAATCATAAGTCAAATAGATCGGCATAAGGGAAATGGGAGGTAGAAATTGAAGGGGCTGTAGACTATCGAAGGAAAGAGAAGACCCCTGGCCCCTTAGAAAATGTTCGATGAATTCTAAATGCAATGATGCATTTTACTCCATTACGTTATATCCAGTTTTGGCGCTCTTGATGGTCTGCTCTAGTCTCGCCTCTTAAATCTATAAAGTAAAATTCAAAAAAAGTCAAAATGCAAGAATGCATTTTAGCACACACCTGAATATAGTTTTGAATCATTCTGCACTTAATCGGAACGCAAATGGAGAGATGTTAATTAAAAAATGCTCCTGTCACGACATTAGAGCCACCGTTTGGACCAGGGAACCTTTTAATATTTTAGTAGCTTAAAGTTGTGATGTGGGTACATTTTAAATTATCAACTTTGAATGTAAATTTGGGAAAGGGGGGGAGGGGACAAAACCGAAAAGTGGCAGAGCACATCGAAAATGCGAGCGATGACTCTGCTTGACCCGCTTGTGTCACACACATTATTTAAAGAAAATTAATTTTTTAATAGCGATGTGGTATGATTTTTGTATTTACACTCTATATTTCTTGTAAACTACTTAATTAATCGTTGAATTTTCAATTTGTAAAAAACAATAAACAAACAATCCTTCCAAAAAGAATTCCATCATGAAAACACTAGTAACATCATGTTTGTTGATGAAAGGAAATGTAAAAAAAAAAAATCAAAATAGTTACCTTTTCTAAATAGTTCCAAGTTTCATAAGAGTCAAAAATAAAAAATAAAAAAACTGTTCCTTTTTTTTTTGTTTTGAAAGTTCTATACATTTTTATGGATTTTGAAAACTGTTCATCTTTATAAATCGTAGATTAAGGTATAAACCTTGTAAGAAGACATAAGATGTTTACAAAAGACATCATATATTTATTAATTTGTGCTTGTTTCTTTAGGTAAATCGTATAAAAAATAAAGTGTAAAGTTCCCAATAATCAGTTGATTGAAATGATAATTTGACATTTCAAGCTATAATAAAGTTATTCCTTTAAATGACAAACTGCCTCTTCGATATACTTGAAGGCTTTATCTTCTTTTTATTATTATTATTATTTTATTTAACCCAATCCCAGAATTTATTTTTTGATTTAAAATTAATAACCAAGATTCATTTCTAAAACGAGTACCAACAAAAATGGAATTGGCATGATAATCGAAAAGCTGGGTCACAAATACTTTTTTAATTAGATTTCTAATAGGTTCTCATCTAAGAAAGACATATTTTTTTTAGTGCGTGCACACTGTTCAGTGTTCTGATATTTAACAGAATAAAAAGGCAGTTCAGAATTTAATAAACATAGACTAAGAATTGTTTTAAAATATCTGTTATTCTGGAAACTGTGTTACAAAGGAAAACACTTAAAGAAAAAAACAAACGCTTGCGATTTGAAATAAATTAATAAAAACCTGTCTTAAGCCTATTTGTATTCAACAATAAATTAATAGAAACCTGTCTTAAGCCTATTTGTATTCAACATTTAAATGGTTAATTTGGGGTAAAACCAATTATCAATTTTTAAAGTTTTCATGTTAACGTGCTCAACATATATGTAAGATAGTACATTTAAAATTATTCTAATAATAATTATAATTTGAAAGCATGAAGGCCAACATATAATTTATAATTAACACATATCAATACTTTCAATTGATTCTTAATGATGAATAATAATTCGAAAACAAATTACACATGTTTGATACTTAAGAAATACATACAATTTTTAGCAATTTCTATTTGATTTTAGGGTAGTTTAATACCGTGCTATTAAAGTCTTAAAACTTGTGGCGTTGCAAATAATTAAATTAATAAAAAATACCGATATATGTTGACAACGCGAAAGTAAGAATTCTACTCATACTCAGGAATGGTCAATTTTCAGTACGATATTTGTAATCGAACAATACAAGCCTTAAACAAGTTTAGCCTTTAATATACGGATTATAGGTATCGCAGTTTTCACAATCAGTTGTTTGTATCCGTTTTCTGATACAAAAATCTCCCAAATTGACATTTCAGTGAGTTGTCTTTAAACACTTATTTGGAATATATCTTCTTCGTTTTTAAGAATAATTATATTAATATAAAATTAAAAGCGAACTGCGTACTTTTATAAGTTTAAAAAAAAATAGTAGTCGATTCCTTAGCTGTTTTTTTCTTTTTGTTATTTAAATGTAACAAAATTAATCACTACAAAAAATATATAGTTAGTGTCAGTGAGTCAAGTTTTCGTGACAGTAGGGGTCCGATTTTTTATATTTACAGTTTGAGAGCCGTCGTCAAATGAACCCAAGAGTTTATTAAATCAATGTTGTAGTAAAAAGCTAAATTAGTAAATCAATGTTTTAGTGAAACACTAAATTAGTAAATCAATGTTTTAGTGAAACACTAAATTAGTAAATTAATGTTGTAGGGAAAAGCTAAATTAGTAAATCAATGTTGTAGTGAAACACTAAATTAGTAACTCAATGTTGTAGTGAAACACTAAATTAGTAAATTAATGTTGTAGGGAAAAGCTAAATTAGTAACTCAATGTTGTAGTGAAACACTAAATTAGTAAATTAATGTTGTAGGGAAAAGCTAAATTAGTGGACAGCTCATTCAAATACCAAAAAAGTGCCTCCGACATCCACAGTCTCCGTCAACACAGTTAAATCTCACGATATTATTTGATCCACGAGTTAACAAGTTACAAACACTTGGCTTCAGTTGACACAGGGACAGATCTCCAACGCTTGCGTGGCTCGCCTCCAGCACATAGACCACGAGACGCTGATCCTTGATAAGCCTTCACATCTGAAGGAATTTTTGTCTCCACGAATCTTTGACCCAGCGTCCGATTCAGAAGCAGAAAACAGTTCGGTTGTTGTTTGTTAGTGTGAGTTTGTTTTTTTTTGGTTTTTTAAATTCTAAAAGCATTTTGATGAACATATGATGGGATTTGTTCATTTCTCGTGCTTCAACAAGTGAACTTTACATCCTCACTTTTAGCGTACGTTGTTTCAGGACTTATTACATTTACTATTTTGACTGGGAAGGTCGTCTCTGTCCACAGGGAAGTAAATATGTCTTTTAAGGTTAGTAAGATGATTCTCTCTCTTTCTCTCTCTCTCTCTCTCTCTCTCTCTCTCTCTCAATGTACAAAAAATGTATTACTAAATGTGAAGTTGTATTATAGAAAACAATTTTATGGTACATTACTCTCTCTCTCTCTCTCTCTCTCTCTCTGTGTGTGTGTCTCTCACTCTTTATCGCTCTCTCTCTCTCTCTCTCTCTCTCTCTCTCTCTCTCTCTCTCTCTCTCTGTATATATATATATCATAGTTCAGTAATTTAATAAATATTATTTAAGCCAGATGCATAGCTAAGGTGAAAGGTGACATATTTCACTCACCAGACGTCAGACTATTAAGGACCCCCCCCCCCGGTATATCATATATGAAAATAATGGGAGTGGAGGTCCAAACGTGAATCTTGTCACCGGCCGTGAGGCACACTAGCTACGCCTCTGAGTTCAGCAAACTCGCGTAACAATCTTTTAGCGTAAATGATTCACATCCACCGAAAACAAAAAAAAAATTAGGCAATCAGATAATTGTTTTAAAAACGTATGTTCATCTGTTTAGCCCAAATATATCTGTTGATTGTTTAACTTCGGTGACGACTCCACTTCTGAGTCTTACCTGGCCCGATCTCTTTTCCCCCAGCCACGTTTTAGCACCCTTTTTTAACATTTGAACTTTAGAATGTTCTCCCACCCCCCCCCGAGTCCCCCCCACACTTGTTTATCTAGATACGGCGAGGCGTTCTTTGGACTCGATACACAGTGTCAATATGTGTGTCTGTGGTGTCCGGGTCACAAGACACATCTTTTAAAATGTTTTAATTTTCTAATGGATACTAAATTAAAAAATATACTCACTACGGATGTTATTCATTATGGTACATTTCAGTTTAAAATATATATATATATATATAGGGTTTTTTTCTTGTTTACATTATACGATGTTTAGGAATAATTGTAATTAATGTCTGTGAAGAATTTTTATTTCTGTTTGAATAATGCTTAAAACTTAAAGTTGATGAACGAAAACAAATTTCTTTAATAGTATTTTACCTCAAACAATATGAGGTATTCGATGACAGGATCCCATCACTGGGGCTGAATGCATTCGTCCCCAGGTGTAAGTGGGCACATTTAGTTTAATAAAGAAACATCAGCAACACCCCCCCCCAACCTCCTTTTTCATAACATTATAGGTACTAATTGTATTTTTGCTAACACATCTCCCGGTGTTATACTCAGTGTCGCGTGTAGGTGACTAACATTGTTTGTTGAAGTAGGCAGTGGCGCATTCATAAAATAAATGGTAATGGGTTCCTTTAAATGCGCATCCCAAACCAAATGATTAGATGTGTATTCATTAATGAAAAACTATACAGCATCGCATGACTGTCATATCTTCATAACATCTAGTTATAACAGACTTCATATAACACTAAACAACAGATGCGGTGCCATAGGCCGCTTGCAAAATTCCCAAATAAGAACACATTAATAGGAGATCATCCTCGAATCCCTAATAAGAACAATAATGCATACACGGAGTCGTTATTTCTATGAGACAGGGGAGCCATGTTGACATTGACATATGTCAAAGCGGCAACCTGGTGCGCACACACTAGACCAACAGGCATGGGGAGCAAGCAACGTTTAAAGATCTCAGAGATTTACTATATATTCTACATGAAATAGCAATTGATAGTTTTGTATTTAAGCCAAGGTGAACTAGCTTAGGAACGGGCGGGGGTGACACTTTTTGTTCTATATATATTAAGGGGGTAGCCAACTGTAGAGTTTTTCCTTGGTTGTAAGGGGGGGGGGGGTGGGGCTGCAAAGCTCTAGGTCCGCTCCGGCTGATACAAACTCTATCTACGCCACTGCACAGGTGTAAACTCAAGGCTACATACCTACATGCTGCAGTGGTGCAACACACTTAAAAATAGATAGCCAAACATGCTATGTAAAATGATCCTTAAAGTCTTCCCCCCACCACCCATCCCCCCACCCCCGGTCATTAATGATGCGTCTCGATTGTTAACTGTTTTCTGAGCTGGATGCACAACATGATCACATGACACGTGTCGCTATTTCAGGACCTCAAATTTAGGTCAGTCCTTCAGAGCGTTATCATTACTCATCTACTCTATACAGTTCACGGGAAAGGTAAGTTGAACTTTAGACAATCAATTTTTACCTACAGTTCTTAAGTGCGTCTCAACCTAACAACTTGTTTGAATTATCTCAATTTCTTATTTAATTCATTTCTACTTATCTTCATTTCTAAGTTAAAGCGTGTTTTATTTTTGATTATTTACATGAAACAGGGTATGAATTTTAAAAGGAAAAAAAAAACCTTTTTTTTTAAATTGTACAAAATGAGTTATTAGAATTGAATGAGAAGTGCATTGGGCTAGATTTAGAAATAGTGTGTAATTAGATCGAACATTTTTTACACTGGGACACTGTTGAATATATAACCATCAAAACTTGGTATAATGTTATGCTTTTTTTCGACGTATCTCATCACTATTTTAGATTTAGGCATAAATCCCCAAATATTTGGTGATGGCTTATGTATATAAAAAAGACTTTTACAATAAAATCATGCAGCTAAATTGTTTTAAACTAAATAATTGGATTGCTGGCATCTCGCTGTAAGGACACGCATATAAAGACGGAAGGAGGCCTAACAGTTCGTTGGCCGGCTGCCCCGCTCATTAATGAGTCTAGTCATTTTTAAGACGTATTCACCAAATTACGAACGGCTCTTACGTTACTCCGCATGGGTACAATCGATACCAAGGAAACGTGCGTGCATGTCGTCGTAATTGGGGTCACGTTAGTTCTCGTGGCGACACGTCAGGGTCATTACGCCACGTGAGGAATATTTGAGTAAGGCGATGAAAGTTAGATACAAGCTTCTCAAACTGTGGTACTTTCTGTTGCGTTGCTGTGGTTGGTGGCGCCTGGGGTGGCCAAGATGTTTGCCGCCCTGCAAGAAAAAAACATGAATTCGGCACAAAATGCCAGCCATCCATATAAAGAAAAAAGTGCCGTCTGGACTAGACCGCCCCCTCCACACCCCAACTTCCTACGACACTGGTTGTAAATTATATTTGTTCCAGTGATAAAAAGAGATCTAACAAAATACATTTATTGATATCCAGTGTATATTTTGCTAGCATCCGTCCGTCACAATATGACGATAGTGTTGACTTCGCTGGACGACATCACAAAGCCTGGGATTTTTCGTTATAGGAAGGTTGGCTGGTTCCGTTGACAGCAAATTGCCTCTCTTCACGTACCTCGATAACCGAAAGGGAACATCACATGTGGATGATACATCAGTAGTGTCGCAGGAGTTGCCGGAATACCAGTGTGTCAAGGTTATCGGCCAACGGGGCTCCATCTCCGGGTTTGAATTCGGAGTCTGACTTCTCATAGATGAGTTGCCGTACCAGGTTAACGAGTCCCCTCCACCTGGTGTGATGGTGATGCGTTTGCTTGTCTGTGCCACAACATATCTAATGCCAATAATGAACATGGTCGTGGTAAATATTGTCAAAAAAATTTGAGAAGCTCGGTTCTAGATAACACGCAAAGTAAAGTGACCAAAGCGCAGATATTGTATCTGATGTAGAGAAATTATGAGGATGCTTGAAGAGCATTACGTGAGGACGATCTCCTCATAATCTCTAACAAACAAGTCTGCGACACACCGATTTTTTTAAAAAATAAGGTTACTTTTGTAATAGACAGAGGTGACATGAGTCTTGAATTAATATCTCACACTTGAAATAAAGAAATATCGTATATAAACTAGATCCTCGCATTTCAACTCTGTTTTTCGCTGTACAAACAAAAACGAATTAATTCAGTTTTCGACTCAATTGATGAGAATAAAAAATAAATATCCGTTTTAGAGCTTTAGCCAAACACATTATAATAGTTATGCGTTCAAATTTCCTGCATAACTTTAAAATCTTGCTATAAATTCAACTGGCTGCGAAACTCGGGTTTCATGTTTGCAAATTGTCCATAAATTTATTGACAATCCTTAATAAATTTGAGCAAAATGACTTTCATAAAAGTCCTTACGGACTTAAGGGTGTCCTTTTAAAAAAATGAGATATATTATCAAGCATATTATCAGGGTTTTAAATCGAAACTAAACAGGAATTTTCAACGTTTGTAATTTCTTCATAATTATGATCATGGTGAGTCTTAATTCACCGCACCGGGTGACACCATCTTAAGAGGGTGACATCAAATTGAAAAACTGCATTGTTACAGAGCACACACTGCTCAGTTTAACCTACATTTATGAAAGGATAACCCATCACACGTTAAAGTTTCAATACATGTAACCAATCAAAATGAGTGATTTGTTACAATTTCAAGGCTGATTCGTCAGAAATGAGGTGTCCCTATAATTATCTCAGAAAAAAACCACGATTTGACCAAGATTCAACGCCGATTGAAGTGCTCGGAAAATTTCGTATTTTAAACTCTCTTTGAGAACTGCAGAGACGTTTGTGAAGGAAACTCGTCTGCAAGGTCCTTATTAAATCTGCATGCCGACATCTGGGAATTCCTCAATGAAGGGATCTTTTATAAATAAAGCGAAATAATTATTCTTTTAAAAACCCTTGACGTCATTCTTAAGTAGTTCACAACGATTCTATTGCATATTTCTAGTTTATGTTGTGACATATTATACTGGTAGTTATGTATATAATCACACTTTAGTCTTTAGACTTGTTTGTAAATAAGCTTATTTGAATTATTATGCTTTTCTGTCCTCTGTGACACGTTTTTTAAATATGTATTTAAAAAAAAAAAAAAGACTTGACACTTGTACCCAACACCGTATCCTGCAAGTCTCTACCTGACGGAGTCACTCTCTCCGATCCCAAGGACTGCTCCAATTTCATCAAGTGAGTGCGTCACGCTAGTTTTCTTGTGTGGTAATAAATCGATAAGAGGTTATAGCTGGGCACCGTGTAAAGAAAGACCGTCCACAAATATGCACATTCAAGGAGAAAATAATTTTCATCAAAGAAACGGCTCGAAACGTTGTTTCGGTTGCTAAAACTTACTGTCAGCGGACTCATTTACAAGCATATTTATATATGAATGCTGTTTTACTGATGAAGGCATATGCTGAAAAGTTTACATTTGTATTCTGTGTTATCATTATTAAAGCTGAGAGGATGTTCTTACATTTACAAACATTGTTTGTGTCTCCTTAAGAAGAAATATCTTGTTCCACTACTTACTGACTCATTTACAATAGATTCATAATCCACTGTTCAAACTATTCATTTATTGTGTAACGGCTGGTCATAAACGAATAAATCTGCATCACATTAGTTCATTTTATCAGATTTTTTAAAGTAACTTATTTACCCTGCATCCATTTTTCTCCATCAAATTCTACCCTTCAAATCGCTCAACAGATGCGCCAATGGCCGGGCAGTTGCACAGAGCTGTCCAGTGGGGCAGTACTACAACCCACTGATATATCAGTGCGATTTCTCTTCAATAAAATGGTGTTTGAACACACGGGTGAGTCACTGTATAACAAAAAAAAGGATATTTGATGAATGGTTTACATGCAAGAACAAATATTTGGTTTTACTAAAAACTTATGATCGTTCTGTCAATAGGATAGTACTGAGAAAAGGTGAAGGAAGTGTGTGCGCTTTTTCAGTTCATATATTGAACTATTTCAACAGGACATTGAATAACATGTATGTAGAAGAATAAAAATGAAATCGTTTTTAAATATGTCTTTAAAATTTAATTCACGTATAGGAGGACTATAGACAAGGCGGTGTTCTTAAATTAAAGAACAGAAACATTTTTAATCTAAAAATTGCTCAAGCCGCTCTGAACAAAAGCTCTTCACCGGATCCCAGACGATTATCCAAGATCAAGAAGACGCCATCATTCGGCGCACCGCTTTTGTTTACCAAGTCACCGAGAGCGCCCTGGAAAATAAAGTATTTAAATGTGAATTCCAGTAGAGAGCGAAAACTTCTTTTTCTGCTTACGAATAACAAAACGAATATCAAATACAGAGAAGAATTCCCAGTCAAGTGGGCAAGTGACTATAAAAAGTTATTGACGAAAAACAGTTCGAAACACGTGACTGGTCAGAGTGACGGACACGACCGCTTTAAGGGAAGTGACGCACTTAAGAAAGAAACCTCGAAACTAGATGGTCAGAGAGGCACATCTCGAACCACTAGAATATTGGTCAATAATAGTAAGATTACCAGCCAGCATCAGCCTTATGTGGGGAAACAAGGCATCTGGTATTTCAAAACGGGCAATGTTGAATCTAAGGGAGGACAACCGGCTTCACTCCCTGGCTTGAAATGGGTTGTTGTCAGTAATGTTGGTGGGAACAGGAGACGGGTCCTGACAATCAACAAAAAACAAACCGCGGAGAACCATGTGAAGAAATTCAACGATGGCAATTTACTAAACCCGCATCTCATTGGGTTCACAAAATCAAAACAGGGAGGAAACCTTAATAGCAGCAGAAGTAGCTCCATCAGAGACGTATTGAAAGATATTGTTCTAAAGCAAAGACTGCAGGCGTTAAAGCACAACAACACGACTTCTCGCACAATTTTAACCAGCAGGGTAAAAAGTTTGCTAGCTGGTAGCATCAAATCGACCCTACCAACGAGTCTGGTCAAGATCACCAAGCAGATCACGTCAGCAACGCCCCGGCACCGAGACCAGGCGGGCAAAATGCTCGTCTGCTACTACACCAACTGGGCGCAGTACCGTCAGGGCGCCGCCAAGTTTCTGCCCGAGGACATTGACCCAAACCTCTGCACCCACATCCACTACGCCTTTGCCAAGCTGAACGAGAGCAGCGAGTTGGCTCCCTTTGAATGGAATGACGAGAGCACGCCATGGAGTGTGGGAATGTGAGTTTTTTTTCTTATAAAACACATTCTCGGCGATAGGTTTTTACATTGACGAGTTTACCTGTCACTTTGTTGTGATTTGAAAACAAGTTTACCTGTCACTTTGTTGTGATTTGAAAACAAGTTTACCTGTCACTTTGTTGTGATTTTAAAACAAGTTTACCTGTCACTTTGTTGTGATTTGAAAACAAGTTTACCTGTCACTTTGTTGTGATTTGAAAATAAGTTTACCTGTCACTTTGTTGTGATTTGAAAACAAGTTTACCTGTCACTTTGTTGTGATTTGAAAACGAGTTTACCTGTCACTTTGTTGTGATTTTAAAACAAGTTTACATGTCACTTTGTTGTGATTTGAAAACAAGTTTACCTGTCACTTTGTTGTGATTTGAAAACACGTTTACCTGTCACTTTGTTGTGATTTGAAAACAAGTTTACCTGTCACTTTGTTGTGATTTGAAAACAAGTTTACCTGTCACTTTGTTGTGGTTTGAAAATAAGTTTACCTGTCACTTTGTTGTGATTTGAAAACGAGTTTACCTGTCACTTTGTTGTGATTTTAAAACAAGTTTACATGTCACTTTGTTGTGATTTGAAAACAAGTTTACCTGTCACTTTGTTGTGATTTGAAAACACGTTTACCTGTCACTTTGTTGTGATTTGAAAACAAGTTTACCTGTCACTTTGTTGTGATTTGAAAACACGTTTACCTGTCACTTTGTTGTGGTTTGAAAATAAGTTTACCTGTCACTTTGTTGTGATTTGAAAACAAGTTTACCTGTCACTTTGTTGTGATTTGAAAACGAGTTTACCTGTCACTTTGTTGTGATTTGAAAACGAGTTTACTTGTCAATTTGTTGTGATTTGAAAACGAGTTTACTTGTCAATTTGTTGTGATTTGAAAACGAGTTTACTTGTCAATTTGTTGTGATTTGAAAACGAGTTTACTTGTCAATTTGTTGTGATTTGAAAACGAGTTTATCTGTCACTTTGTTGTGATTTGAAAATGAGTTCACCTGTCTTTGTTGTGATTTGAAAGAGGAAATGATTCAGGGCCGGTATGTTTTAACACGTTAAAGGTATGTATCGATTGTCATTCTTCGGCTATAAAAAATTTTTTTTTTTTTTAAAAAAAAAAAAAAAAAAACTATGGTTATGCTTTGAACAATGAGAAAGTTTTTAGCTAAATTCACCTGTCTCAAGAACAGCACACACTAATGTCTCTATTACAGTACACACTAATGTCTTAATTAAAGCACATACTAATGTCTCAATTACAGCACACACTAATGTCTCAAGTACAGCACACACTAATGTCTCTATTACAGTACACACTAATGTCTTAATTAAAGCACATATTAATGTCACTATTACAACACACACTAATGTCTCAAGTACAACACACACTAATGTCTCTATTATAAAACACACTAATGTCTATATTACATCACACACTAATGTCTCTATTACAACACACACTAATGGCTCTATTACAGCACACACTAATGTCTCTTTTACAACACACACTAATGTCTCTATTGCAGCACACAATAATGTCTCAATTACAGCCCACACTAATGTCTCAATTGCAGCACGCACTAATGTCTCAATACACATAATATAGAAAATGCTGACTGGATGGTTTATTAAAACCACGAGGGAAAATACGTTTTCAGAAATAAAAATGTTTATATTTTAATAATTAATATAACAAGGATTTTATTTGCCGACAATACATAATAAGCATCTCCTACACAGTTACATTGAACTGTGACCGTTTTATTCACATTGTGTAGAAATATGTCAAAATGAAATCTCTAAACCAGTTTCTTACAAGCCAAGAAATATTGTAAAGTAGAATTACTCGAGAGTTTGCGCTACCACATTAAAAAAAATAAAAATTCTTCGGGCAGTGAAAATCTCGGAGGCTAATTTAGAACACCTAATTTAGGAGGTAATACCATACGTAAGAGCGCTTTTAAAAAAATTAGATAAGTAAAGTTAACGTTCTCATCAGGTACGACAGAGTCAACGAGGTCAAGAAGAAGAACCCGACCCTTAAAGTTCTTCTATCTCTGGGTGGCTGGACCATGTCGTCACCTCCATTCTCCACGATGGTGGCGACAGATGAGACGCGGCGGACTTTCATACAGGTAGAGATAGTTCCACTGGTAAAGACGACAAGCGCATGACACAGTGGTGGGTCAACCTGCGGCCCGCGGGCCACACTCGTCTCTGGGTAAACGTTGAAACGGGCACCTTGGGATTCATGGGACTGGGTCAACGTTTTCGTAAAGTGTGAACAATGAGAATGCTGTACTGTAAAAGTCATTGGTAATTAATAATGGCAGCATTCAAGGCTTAAACTGGAACAATCTTCTAATAATCCGGTCACTAAAGTTTATTCAAATTATTACAAAATGAGTTCAATCTATTGTATAGAACGCTCCGTGCTGGATTTCGCTATAGGCTTAATATGGTTAAGCCTAGGGCTTCTAACATCTAAGGGGACTAAAAAAGTATATGTTTTACCAACATTTTATAGATTCCACCCGTTGATAAAATGTATACATTTTAAAAACAGTGCGGACAGTCTTACAACAATCCTAACGACACTATGACCCTAATGTGTTGGAGAGCTACGGTGCTATCACTGATGTCTATGACCCTAATGTGTTGGAGAGCCACAGTGATATCACTGATGTCTATGACCCTAATGTGTTGGAGAGCCACAGTGCTATCACTGATGTCTATGACCCTAATGTGTTGGAGAGCCACAGTGCTATCCCTGATGTCTATGACCCTAATGTGTTGGAGAGCTACAGTGCTATCGCTGATGTCTATGACCCTAATGTGTTGGAGAGCTACAGTGATATCACTGATGCCTATACACGTATACTCGGGTGTTAATGGAAGAGGTGATGTAAGATTTCAAATCAACGCCCTTTTCCCAGAAAATGGAAGAATTTGAGATGTGTGCTTACCATAACACTTTGGCCAATAAATTTATCGGAACTGTTTAGAAAAAAATAGAGACATTGATGAACTTGACATGCAGTTATTTTTTTACTTATTTATGAAGCTATATTCTGAAACAAACTATTTAATTTAACATTTCCTCTTCTTATGTACGCTTATATCGGTTATGCGCCGCGGGGGTTGTTAAATGATAATTAATATATTTAGTAATATTTAGAGCTGCACTTTCAGGTACACACTGCCATCTTATGAACACATTATAGGTTATATATAGAACATTAAACCAACAATTGTGTGTTTGAGTGTAAATGTAATTTAATGATTTTTTAAAATTGATTTTAAAATTAATACTTTTTAGGGGGTAAGGGGCTTAAAATGTAATCAGCCTAGGGCAGTGGCTCTCAAACTTTAACATGCCGCGACCCTTTAATACAGTTCCTTATGTTGGGGCGACCCAAAACCACAACATTATTTTCGTTGCTGCTTCATATCTGTAGAGTATGTGTTTTCCGGTGGTCTTAGGCGAACCCCTGTGAAAGGGTCGTTTGACCCCCAAAGGGTTCGCGACCCACAGGTTGAGAACCCTTGGCCTAGGGCCTTCAGATCGCTAAATCCTGCGGTTAGAGCGCGGAACGCTAGGTTCTTAGAAAAGTATCATCTAATCCGCACGAAAGAATTTTTTTTCTACGCGGGCCTCGCACATAAAAGATTTACCAATCCTAGTATGGCAATGCTTTGTCCTCCTCTCAATCTTTCTGTTTGTATCTTTCTTAGTCAGCGTTAGTCTTTTTACGACGGTGGAATTTTGACGGCCTTGACCTTGACTGGGAATATCCTGCAGATCGGGGGAGCCCGCCAGAGGACAAGCAACGGTTCACAATCCTAGCTCAGGTATGCCGTGTCGTGCTCTGGGGAAAGTCATGCATTGGACTAAGTTGGTCATGTTGTAATCTGGTTAAATCACGTCTTATAGGTGTCTTTGTAATTCATGTGTAGTATGTGGCTATAGTTAAGTGATGCATTGGTCTATGTTGGTCATGTCGTAATCTGGTTAAATCACGTCTTATATGTGTCTTTGTAATTCATGTGTAGTATGTGGCTATAGTTAAGTGATGCATTGGTCTATGTTGGTCATTTCGTAATCTGGTTAAATCACGTCTTATAGGTGTCTTTGTAATTCATGTGTAGTATGAGTCTAGGTAAGTCATGCAGTGGTCTAGGTTGGTCATGTTGTAATCTGGTTAAATCACATCTTATAGGTGTCTTTGTAATTCATGTGTGGTATGGGTCTAGGTAAGTCATGTAGTAGACTAATAAAGATTTGAAAAGGTGAAGAGACGCTGAAAGATTGATATCATATACACAGGAAATTATGGATGCCTTTAAAGCTGAGAGTGTACAGTCAGGCAAGCCGAGATTGCTGCTGTCAGCTGCTGTATCTGCTGGTAAACCAACGATCGACGATGCGTATGAGGTCCCTCAAATTTCCCAGTAAGGAAGAGTTTTTGTGTGTTTTGTTTACTATCTTTCTCCATCATAAATAAGGTTTTCATTCTTTGGTTTTATTCACAGTCATTGAAATGAAAGAAAGCTTCACAGTGCCATCTTCATGCTCTAATAAACAAACCATCAGTTTCTTGGAGTCCTGAAATGCCATTGTAGAGATTCACAATGCCATTCTAGCGATTCACGCCATTCTAGAGCTTCACAATGCCATTCTAGTGCTTCACAACGCCATTCTAGTGCTTCACAATGCCATTCTAGAGATTCACAATGCCATTCTAGCGATTCATGCCATTCTAGTGCTTCACAACGCCATTCTAGTGCTTCACAATGCCATTCTAGATCTTCACAATGCCATTCTAGCGATTCATGCCATTCTAGAGCTTCACAACGCCATTCTAGAGCTTCACAACGCCATTCTAGAGCTTCACAATGCCATTCTAGAGCTTCACAATGCCATTCTAGAGCTTCACAATGCCATTCTAGAGCTTCACAATGCCATTCTAGAGCTTCACAATGCCATTCTAGAGCTTCACAATGCCATTCTAGAGCTTCACAATGCCATTCTAGAGCTTCACAATGCCATTCTAGAGCTTCACAATGCCATTCTAGAGCTTCACAATGCCATTCTAGAGCTTCACAATGCCATTCTAGAGCTTCACAATGCCATTCTAGAGCTTCACAATGCCATTCTAGAGCTTCACAATGCCATTCTAGAGCTTCACAATGCCATTCTAGTGTTTCACAATGCCATTCTAGAGCTTCACAATGCCATTCTAGAGCTTCACAATGCCATTCTAGTGTTTCACAATGCCATTCTAGAGCTTCACAACGCCATTCTAGAGCTTCACAATGCCATTCTAGAGCTTCACAATGCCATTCTAGAGATTCACAATGCCATTCTAGCGATTCATGCCATTCTAGAGCTTCACAATGCCATTCTAGAGCTTCACAATGCCATTCTAGAGCTTCACAATGCCATTCTAGAGCTTCACAATGCCATTCTAGAGCTTCACAATGCCATTCTAGAGCTTCACAATGCCATTCTAGAGCTTCACAATGCCATTCTAGTGTTTCACAATGCCATTATAGAGCTTCACAATGCCATTCTAGAGCTTCACAATGCCATTCTAGAGCTTCACAATGCCATTCTAGAGCTTCACAATGCCATTCTAGAGCTTCACAATGCCATTCTAGAGCTTCACAATGCCATTCTAGTGTTTCACAATGCCATTCTAGAGCTTCACAATGCCATTCTAGAGCTTCACAATGCCATTCTAGAGCTTCACAATGCCATTCTAGAGCTTCACAATGCCATTCTAGAGCTTCACAATGCCATTCTAGAGCTTCACAATGCCATTATAGAGCTTCACAATGTCATTCAAGAGCTTGTGACACAGTGTTCAGATTTTAGTTTTAGTTGACAAATGCTGTGGATTTTTTTTGTACTCTCCACTCCGCATTTGAACACGTGTTTCCGATGTATGATAAACAAAGCAACAGAGCTTCTTTTTGTGTGTGTGTGTTCTTTCAGGATATTTGACTACATTAATTTAATGAGCTACGACTTCTACGGCAGCTGGGACACAGTCACCGGACACGTTAGTCCACTGTACCCGCCCAGTGATCCTCAAGATGAGAGGGACAGGACTTACAATTTGGTAATCTAGAATGTGACTATTTTTGTATAGAGATATTATTTCCATTTGATAATGTTGAGACGTAGAAGAATTAATAGTGCAGATATTTATGTAAATGGAATTTACACTTCATTAAGAGTTAATAAAACATTACAATAAATCTTTTACAATATAAATGTGAAAGTAAGAAACAAGGCCCTTAACCCGTTTAAAGAAAAAAATCTGATGTTTGGTCGAAAATGCGCCACCTCCATATAAAAGGTGGACCAACCCTTTCAGCCCCCCCCCCCCCAATCCTACGCTAGTCATAAGGCCATATTGAAATAGAATTGACATTATTTTTTATGTCCACTCGGATACTACATTTCAGCCAAGTGTTTTTTTTTCCCCATTTAATTCTGTTTTTACTGTTGATTGTTCGCTGATGAAGGCTTTTTGCTAGCACGTTTTTTTTTTCTTTCGTTGTTGTGGTTTTTTGTTACGTTTTTTTTTTCCCAGAGTATTTCCTACACTTTGTTTCGCCCATTAACTGATTGAAGTCTCCAGCCCCCCCCCCACCCCCCACCTTTAATACCCTTGAAGTAGAGGTAGAGGCGAGGCCAAAAAAAAAAAAAGTAGCTTTTTTTATTTGCTCAAACTTTAATACATTAAGTGTGTTGATAAAAAGTATAAACCTTTGATATTATACGGATCATTATTATCAATATTCATACATTTTTTTTACCACCAAAAATTTTTAAAGGGTTTTTTTTTTATTCTCATTGCATTCAGTAGGGGCAGAATTCATTTCAGTTAAGTAAAAATACTGAAGTACCTACACCAATTACAAGCATTGCATTCAGTATGGGCAGAATTCATTTCAGTTAAGTAAAAATACTGAAGTACCTACACCAATTACAAGCATTGCATTCAGTAGGGGCAGAATTCATTTCAGTTAAGTAAAAATACTGAAGTACTTCACCAATTACAAGCATTGCATTCAGTAGAGGCAGAATTCATTTCAGTTAAGTAAAAATACTGAAGTACCTACACCAATTACAAGCATTGCATTCAGTAGAGGCAGAATTCATTTCAGTTAAGTAAAAATACTAAAGTACTTCACTAATTACAAGCATTGCTTTGCCATAATATGATATAAATGAGTGAGAACTGAACATGTCAGAATATTTTGCAGTTTTTTGCTGCAACCTATTGGGTGAGCCTGGGATGCCCACCAGAGAAGCTTGTGATCGGCCTAATTACTTACGGCAGGTCATTTACACTCACTGACCCGAATGTGTCTGGACTGAAGGCGCCAGTGACCGGCCCTGGACAGCCCGGAATGTACACGGGAGAAGCGGGGTTTCTTTCCTTCTACGAGGTAAAACAAACCATTACTCTCTTAATATTTTTTTCCCACTTGTTTTAAGAAAAAACTTAAAGATCAAATTAGTTATTTTTACCTCTGCTTAGGAATTGGAAAAATAAATATTATCTGTAAATGTGAGGATGGATTATTTATATATAATTTACAAAACCAGTAAAGCCTTTAAGAGATTTTGTTAAAATAGTTTTGTATTTAGAAAATACAGAGACAGCCGGCTATCTTGCAGTCTGTTTAATACATATTTTACTAAACAAAATGGCAGGTGTACAAAATGATACAGCAGGGCGCCAAAGTGAACAGACTGGCAGACGAGATGGTTCCTTACCTTGTGTTAAACAGGCAGTGGGTTGGCTACGAAGACCAGGAGAGCCTCAAAACAAAGGTATTTGCTCAGTTTATGGGTTAAAATGAATGCATATAATTATAGCGTGGAAAAAATATGTGTGGGGGTAAACAATTATGAAAATTATTCTTTTAAAAAAATAAATAAACCCATCTTCAAAAGTAAACTTATTTGTTGGTATTTTAGAAAGTTAGTATGTATATAGTGTTAGTTATTTTTGTAGTAGCATAAATAAATGTTTTGTTATTGAGAGAAAAATATGTGTAACCTGAAAGATAAATGAGACAAATTTTTACTGAGTTACTGATTGACTCACTGACTTCTGACTCACCGACTGACACTCTCACCGTTTGACTCACTCACTGACCGAAGGGATCACTGACCGACTGACTGACTGACTGACTGACCGACTTACTCACTCACCGTTTGACTCACTCACTGACCGATAGGATCGCTGACTGACTGACTAATTGAATGACCGATTGATTGACTGACATAATAACTCACTTACTGACTGACACTTCTACCGTTCACTCCAAGGTCCAGTTCATCAAAGAAAAGAAGTTTGCTGGCGCCATGGTCTGGGACCTTGACCTTGACGATTTTAACAACAAGTTCTGTGGCCTGGGCCGTTACCCACTTATACAAACTATTCACGACAGTTTGCTCAGCTAACCATTTAAACCATATTGCTAATGACGCTTCTGTTCCTTTGTTTTAATGATTGTCGTAGAGCATTCAAGTACAGAGAGCTTTTCTTAGTGTTACTGTGTGCTTTGTAAACAAGTTGATTTGATTTCTTTGTAATACATTTGGTCTGGAGTGATGAGTGATTTGAGAAAATAATACCTTGGTGTAGATCTTTAAAATGAAATAAATGAATTAAACAAGATATCTGGCCGTGTTTAGTTTAAATTAACAGAAGTACTGAAAATGAACCTGTTTTTTTTTTTTTTTTTTTTTTTTTTTTGTGTGTGTGGGGGGGGGGGGGTTTAAATTGACAAGTTTTAACAAATAATCCGCCTCCTTTTGGAAAAGGCGTAAATAAATAAAAGTTTAAAGTTTGCATTGGGACTTTCAAGAGTCAAACTGTATCAAATATTGTGTAGGTCGTGTGCAGCCGTAGTTGGTGATTGGTTGGTGACACCATTTGACCCTGCTCTCGGCGCCAAAAACTGTGGTCGTGTGGTGGCTCAACGCTGATCTTTTTATATATATTTAGTTTATAAACTCGAGAAATTTTGTCCTGAGAACTACAGCCTTTTGTTAGTGCTTCGGGCGGTGTATAAAAAGGGAGTGGTCCAAGAACCATCTGAAAAAAAAATGTTCTAAGAATATAAAGGTTTGTGACGAAAGTGGCACACTTAGGGCTGCGATTAAAAGTTTGAATGTTTAACCCATTTGTATGCTCCATATCAACAGAGCTGCCCGAGCATTCGAGACGTGCTCAAGAAGATTTGCAGATAAATGTAGTAGTGCCCATTTGGAAGAAGACTGGCAGGGGGATCCCAATTAGTGATTCCCAACCCCCCCCGCACCCCTAAGGCTCGCAACCGCACATTTTTTACCCCCCCCCCCCCCCCCCCCGAACTATTAATATTCCAATGACCCACCGGCTTTGACCTCGCATATTTATTTTACCAACTATATGGAATCGGAAGTAGGGCAATTACCCGTCCAAAGATTTTGCCACCCAGCCAGCCACAAAAAAAAATCGAAATTGATATGACGGATTTAAAAATCTAGAACAACAACCCTATGAGGCTGTAAGTTTCCGTAGTGATTCCTCCAATACTCTAGGCGTGCACTCATTTAAAAAAAATAATTCAGCTTTAAAGTGGCCTAAAATGACCAAAGGCTGCAACAAATATGAAAGTAACTTTTTTAATATATTTTTTTTATAATACGTTTTTTGGCTTATGTTTTTTTTTATATCACGTTTTTATGTATCTTGCACTGTCATTGTTCTCCCTCTGTTATATGTTTACGAATGGTGCGCCACCAACAAGAATATTTTACAGTTAAGTGGTCAAACCAGGCATCTCGGGTTAGATATCACCATAAAATGGAGATACTTTTATCTTTCAAAAAAAAGATTGATTAATTTGTTGAATTCGACAAGACAATGTTTATTTGTTAATCATTTTATTTTAACATTAGAATTGTTTTTGTTTTCTTTTTCATTTGTAGGTGTTTGACATTTTGTTCAGATGTCAATGCTAACTTGGCTAACGATAAAGTGTCACACACGTTAATTACGTCACACCAAAGTGAGACCAGAGCAATAAGATGCAGCTTTCTAGGTGGGTAAGGATAAATAAACGACCAGTGGTGTTGGGGACAACGTAATGTCGAGAGTGCTAAAAAAATCCCATTAAGGTCGAGTTGGGAAGGGTAGGTTGTAGGCTACAACTTGTAGCAATGAAAGAAGAAATGAATTAGTTAAGCACTCATACAAAAATGTTTAGAAAATTCAAACTTGCTACCGGGAAAGTCAATAAACCTAAAAATAAAAAGTACATGACCATAGGGTTTCACTCAATTGATTTTTGGTGAAAAAAAATATCAGATTTGACGGCAATTTCATTGACCAGTGCGAAGTTACTGTTTGATTGCTTCATGACGTAATAAAAGATAAGACAATTCCGACTTCTGTAGCTCCCTCGCGTATAGCCTAGATTAACATGTGTAGAAGCCTTGTTGGACGGTGGAAAGACTGCTCACTCCGATTTCAAACTGCCTCTCAACTTAAACCATTATATGGTTACATTGTGCAATTTTTTGAAACAGCGTGATACAGACAGTTTAGGTACTTCGTGAGTCCAAGATGATTGTTTGGGATGAGTGCACCATGGCTGACAAACCGGGGAATAGAATCATTGGCAAAACTCTTCGGGATATCCGGAGAAGCAAAGGTACTTATGAGTGGGTTAAGAATTCTACTGGCCGGTGACTTCGGGTAGACACACCGCCCGCCTTTCTTTGGGAACGAGTGCTGATGAAAGTCAACCAATAAGTCATCTCACCTATGGCATTAAGCTAAAGCAAGATGATGACAAGGTAGTCCCTCGGGGTAATCTCTGTGAAGTTGTCAGATATATAAATACATTGAGAGAAATGATATATTCAGGTTTGATAAATTTAAAATGGAATAATGAATTTGATTTAATGAAGGACACAGCTATTCTTACAAACAAAAAACAACACAGTTAGCAAAACATTAAAGATTCTTGTTGGTTTACTTTCCTACAAAGAGCGTTAGATATCAGTCTGTGGTCTCTGTGATTGAGTTAGAGGACATTTCATTACATGTTCTTTCAAACCCTCAAACCAACAGGGATTCCACCACAAACTATGTCTGAAATTTCTTCCTCCAATCATGCTGCAGTGCAATCGAAAACTCACTTCATTTTTTTTTAAACGGAACAAGACTACATGATAAAAACGAAATAAATGTCATTAAATTTACCATCTTTACAGGCTGTGTTGCGGGAGAAACAGTTTTAACAAACCCGACTTCATATGATTCCGTCCGACTACCGCTTTCAGTTTAAGCGACTGGAGTTTTATGCCAACCTCTGCTTCCCCGTGAATATAAACAAAGGTCAAGGGCAGTCTTAAAGTATCTGCAGTGGATTTAAAGTATGAATGAGTCTCAGTATCATTTTTTTATAGTCAGTTTTGAAAAGTGCTGCATGATAACAATCCATACACATGAAAATTTAAAACAGCAATTGAAAACATTGTGGAGTGGACATGAAATGTGTGATTCATCTGAACAGAAAACCTGCAGATGGCCATATGGGTCAATGCTACTACCCAACAACAAGCGATGTAGCTTTGATAATTCTGGGGTTTGAGTGAGAAAATTGAGAAAATTATTATTCTTGACAGCAGAAATGCTAAGTTGATGTGGAACATGGGAACTCATCGTGCTCACGGCGCTCTCCAGTTACTTCTCATGCTCTACTGTGGAGGAGATGATAACTGCAATAGCGACCCCCCCAACAGCCCCCACACCCCCACACCCACAACGTCATCAAAATTCAAAATTCCATTATTATATTTTTTAAATCCTTCTACCATCGTACCGATGCACGAATACCAAGCCAGTATTGTCTATAGCTCTAAAATTTTAACTCAAACTTAATTGTAAAAAAAAAGATTATCATACAAACGTAAGGGTCTAAATTAAAGATTAAAATACATAATGTTTTCAGTGACGATAAGAGTGGCAGTGTTTTTAATGTGACAATTAGTCGATTCATGTGTTATTTTAATCAAAACAATCTTTATGGAAGAATTCACTAGCATTAAGAAATATTTTTGTTTCGTGGCTTAATTTACAAATAGTTTATCAAACAATTTATCATTTAAGATGGAGAATTATTAACTATTATAATAGTCAAATTTAATCAGGTAAACGTTTTTTAACACAGAAATACCAATAGTTCATGTCTTTTCTTTTCAAGCTTAACATATCTTGTTCCACTATCCATTTACTTCAAATAACCTGAACTGAGTACCTCAAATATTACAAGTATCAAAACACAAAGATAAAAGACAAATGAGAGATTGTGTTAATCATTCTAGAACACACACAAAAATAATTAAACCGGGACGCGTCAGGCACGCGATGATTGTTTGAACAAACATAAGTCTACGTAACACCCGACACTGTTCTATCAGGCGGGGATCACCAAACCAACCCCCAGACGCGAATTTTCGACTAAGCCACAGAAAGTCATAATTTATCATTGAAGATCAAAGGAACCCCGTCAACATATCTGTGACTTATGTCATATGTAATACCAACCTATCTAGGTGTGGGCACAGTGTTATAGACTTTTGTTGATCTAAGCTTCTCAGAACAAAGCAAACAACTGTAATTAGTCACGGAAACAAACACGATTTCTCTTTAAAAGTTTTTTAATTTATGGGACAGAAAATTATCGCAATTCCAAATTATTGTGGGGTCATCTCTCTTGTCCGATTTCCCTTAGTGTATAAAGGGTTTACGTATGGAGCGAAGGAGCCCCACCGTTCGCGGTTGTGTGGACCGAATAGTGGTCAGCTTAATATGAATTCATGCCCTTACTAGTACAAGTTTTATATCTATTCAAGTCAGACTTAATGAATTGCAAATAAAGTAGTTTGAAGGCATTTCGAGACGATTTTTAACATTGTTCAAATATTAATCATTTATTTGTCACACTAAAAATTGGATTTAATTTACACTTTAATTCCGCGGAAACTGTGGTTTGAATAATGCATCAACAAAATATGTGAAGATGAAACGACAGACTCGTCTACTGTTGTTTTGTTTCGTTCCACTCTGTAGTCGGGTGGTCGCAGTGTTCAAATGTGATGCCTCTAAACGTTTTGACATCTCAGCCGAACCACATGAGATTATTTCAGGACACGGCTGTCACACTTCACACAAAGGTAACACTCTGTATTCAGAAAAATGTGACAATCACACTTGTGACGATCGCCGATGTGACAAGCAGACATCCGCATATGTGTACAACTTTACTTTTCAAACTGTGTTTCGCTCGGACTGTCAAAAATCAAATGCTGCCGCTGGGTTTTCAAGATGCTGCGTAGCGTCAGTAAAACACTGCCAATGTGTTGGTGACCCCATGACAAACATGCCGGTGTCGCCGACGCCAGGTTCTACGTGTCTGTGTGATGACCAGGAGATGGCCGTAACGGTTCAAGTGAAGCAAACGTGCTTTTATCCAGTCTCCAACGACACAGGAGCACTTACTGTCAACTGTACGGCACATTACAGTTGTAAGTGTAAGATCGAGCCTCCTCAGGGCATCGGCACTTTTAATCCTCGTGCCAAAGACCCCTTTGGTACGCACAAACGCAGTTACCCTGCCGAAAAAGAGAGCAGTCGCCTGTCTGGGTGTGTAGATACTACTTTGTCAAGGTATACATTTACGAGACGCCAATCGTTCGATCAATCGAAGAACGTAACGCCAAAGGAGCTGAATTCGAACACAGGAGGATATAGCCGAAACGCTTTGGGCGCACAGGAATACGCCTCGGACGGTTCGGAGAAAAAAGAGGGTGAATCTACCGCATCGTCAATCTCAGACAAAGTGATGGACATGTGCGACTGGGCTATCCTTAAACTGTCATTCCAGTTTCTAACTGACGGGCCGCGCAGGATTGCCTTTTCTCGTGTTCCTGTAGAAAACAATCTCGGCACCAACGAGAGTGCATCTGTTTGTTCTTCGTGGGTGGCATCGCTGGTACGCAATCTGCCATTATTTTACGACTACAGCGTGGCTCTACTTGACGTCGATTACCTCCGGGCGTTACCTTTCGGAGATCAACCAGAAGTGAACTGTCAGTGGTATTTCGATGTTAAAGCTGTTGTTTACCGTGGTGAGACGCACTTCATGCTATACAATTTCGCTGTGTTCCTGCCGTGGAAAAGTGCCTCTTGCGACCTAAATTCGACTTGCACAATTCTAAACTGCAACACAGTTTCAAAATTCGCCATGAAAGAGGATAGTAAATGTAAACTAACAAACGTGTTGAGGCTGGGAATTGCCGTTAACCATTCCAAGATGTCCCCCGTAGAACAAAATGAAATTGCACACGCCATAAACTGTTTCTTGAATCATGAGCTGCGGCTTGACGTCACGAATCAATGGTGGCCTGCAAACGAGCAACTGCATGATCAGGCAACAGGTATATATAATTATTTGTTCAGTTTTTTGGTTTACAATATAGGACATACAGAAATTCCGCATACGGATTATATCTTGAATTACATTATTTCAAAACTTAGCTCAGTCGACTTGGCGTCAATTCTTTTTTTAAAAGAGAAAGCGAGAGATTGTCACAGTGAGAAACATGACAAGAATATAGAATCACAGAATGGACAACTGAACGCGCTGACTACGTTCTCCAGGGTTTCTTACGCTTGTGTGTACGTACTGCCGGAAAAGGCGATTAATGAACCTCCCGAAGAGTACATGAACACAATTTCTATGGAGAAGCACATACCGTGTACGCCAAAACAGGCTGACCCGACGCCCTACGATGTTAACACCACGTCTAGTTGGCGGCCATCAAACTGTGTTGGTTTTCTCCATAGCCACCCAACCGTCAACAGGACTTGGAGTACAGGCAGTGTTCATAACGGGATAATCTCGATTAAATTGTATTTCATCCTATATGTTGCTTTCACTGGTTAAATCAGCGGTTCTCAACCTGTGGGTACGACCCCTTTGGGGGTCGAAACACCCTTTCCCAGGGGTCGCCTAAGACAATAGGAAAACACATAATATACTCTACAGTTATGAAATATCAACACAAATATTTTATGGTTGGGGGTCGCAACAACATGATGAACTGTATTATGGGGTCGCGGAATTATGAAGGTTGAGAATCTCTGGGCTAAATACTAATCAATATCTTACATTGCTGGTTAAACGTTCATCAATGGTTTACATTGCTTCACTTTTTTTTTAATAAGATAAGTTAAGATAAGATGATAAGACAAGAGGATAAAATACTTTTATTGATCTAAATAAATTGAAATAGGTGTTTGTCAATCATCGAACATATTTGTTTCAGTATTGAAAATCCTTGTTTGAATTTTTCGCTGTTCCTTAAAATTCGTGTGTAGCAAGACCTTCTTAGGAGCATGGTGGGGTAGGAATACTTGTTGTGTTCTGAATTGTGAGTTGTAATTTTAAATGGCGTCTTGGCTTTTTCTTTGAACGGAGTTCTCGTTTACTTTTTCCAAGATCGTGGACACTCTTGATTTATGTAGCCAACCTGTCTTTGGGTGGCTGTCATATGCCAGAAAAGATGATTTGAAATGAGAACAAAAATGACTGGTGCCGGATAAGCGTAATCAGTCAACCACGACATGTCTAAACCACACGCTAGAGGCCACGGCCTTGTGAAGGTGGTTGAAGATGGTCCATTTCATGGCAGTATTTGTTTCTATATATCAGTAAAAGTGAAAAAAAAAAGTACAAGAAATGAAACAAGCTCTAAAAACAAAAATTTTAATGAATCCTTTATAAATATAATATCGAGCAATGTGGGGGGTGTGGCTGAAAATGTGAAAAAACGTGCATACTTGTAATGCACTTTATAAGTATCCGGATCAGTGCTTCTCCCCCCCCCCCCCCCGGTTGCTCGCAACCGTCCATTTTTTCTCGCCCCTGAACTATATTGACATTTTAATGACCCACCCATTACAAAAAAACTCTCCAGAAAAAACTCTTCACCTGCCAGATGATAGATTTAATAACGAGCTGCTGGTAAAACAAGAAGGGACTAGGGACCACATTCGGAACCAGGAATAAGACAAGTGGTTTCTGCCATACCAATCCAGCAGTATTATGACCCAACGACAAAGTAATTGGTTTGGCCCTCTGGTCAGAATACCTGTCAGTCGGCCAGCATCGCAAGCCTACAATAGCAGGCACTCGTGTTTATGGACCAGATGAAGACCACGTCGGTAGTGGATCGACCTTTTTTTAATATGCAATTCAGAGCCTACCACAAGAACCTTCATGAGACCCTTTCGGCAGACAAATCGTCAAAGGTACCTGCCCGCAACGTCCATTTAAAAAAGGGAAAGAAAAAGAGACTAGAGTGGAAAATTTGCTAATGCCTTTATAACTAAAAGAATTCATGTTTGCTTTTAGCCATAGCTTCTGTTCGTCGTAATTAGCGTTCTTTTATCTCTAAGGGGGAGCACTAGTGTCGCATTAGGGGAAACAACGAAATACTCAGTAGTCTCCCTTTCAAGCACCTGTATCTAGTGCAGGGGTGGGAAACCATCTACTAGTATCTTTATCAACATCAGTGAAGGAAACCATCTGCTAGTATTTTTGTCTAGCGAAGGATAGGAAAACCATATACTAGAATCTTTAACTAGTGCAGGGGTGGGAAACCATATCTTAGCATCTTTAACTAGTGCAGGGGTGGGAAACCATATACTAGCATCGTTAACTAGTACAGGGGTGGGAAACCATCTACTGGAATCTTTGTTTAGCGCATGAGAAGAAAAATCATATACTAGCATCTTTAACTAGTGCAGTGATGGGAAACCATCAGCAAGCAGCCTTATCTATTTCGGGGTAGGGAAACTATCCGCTAGAAAGAGATATTAGGGAACCGCATGCCATTATTGAGCTGCGGGTTGCCAACCACTGATCTGGTTGAATCTTAAACAATTAAGAAAACTGACGTTTTTTTTTTTGTTTTTTTTTTTCCTTCCGGCATTGGTTCCAAAGATTTTTCAACAGTCGGTGTCTTTGATTGAACCCTGTTTCCCTGTGTCAAATAATTTGGTTAATATAAAAAACGTGGTAAAATAAAATAATAAAATACGTATTTAAGACCACGGGAATAATTTATTAATGACTTATGTCCCCTTAAAGAAGTCTTCAACAAGGTGTGTGGCAAAAATATTATACTCTTTTAAAGTATTGATGTTCTGTGGGCTATCAAGTACATGAGTGGGGAGTTCGTGATGTTTTGTGAGCTATCAAGGAGAGAAGTGGGGAGAAATGATAATTCATCTGAATCTGAGCAAGAGAAACAGACATTACAAATTATATTAATACTATGTAGTTATTTCATATAAGGCTACATCAAGGTATATTTTATGTTTTATATAGAAGACAAGTTCGTGGTATTTTCAAGCTGAGTGTTGTGGAAATAAAAGAGACTGTGCAGCTAGTCTATATCATTAGTATTTGACTGTGCAGCTAGTCTATATCATTAGTATTTGGCTGTACAGCTAGTCTATATCATTAGTATTTGGCTGTACAGCTAGTCTATATCATTAGTATTTGGCTGTACAGCTAGTCTATATCATTAGTATTTGGCTGTGCAGCTAGTCTATATCATTAGTATTTGGCTGTACAGCTAGTCTAAATCTATAGTATTTGGCTGTGCAGCTAGTCTATATCATTAGTATTTGGCTGTGCAGCTAGTCTATATCATTAGTATTTGGCTGTGCAGCTAGTCTATATCATTAGTATTTGGCTGTGCAGCTAGTCTATATCATTAGTATTTGGCATGCTTTCTGATTTAGATCAGCTCTATGGTTGCCAAACATACGTAAATCTACGCACAGTCCTAAAAATTTGACTTACAAAACTCCCCATTAGTTTTTATGATTTCATTTTGTTTAATATAAACTTATATGATCCTATTTGGGAGACATCACATTCCTTGATAGCAAAGACTGATGAGAAGTCCTTGATTGCAAAGACTGATGAGAAGTCCTTGATAGCAAAGACTGATGAGAAGTCCTTGATAGCAAAGACTGATGAGAAGTCCTTGATAGCAAAGACTGATGAGAAGTCCTTGATAGCAAAGACTGATGAGAAGTCCTTGATAGCAAAGACTGATGAGAAGTCCTTGATAGCAAAGACTGATGAGAAGTCCTTGATAGCAAACACTGATGAGAAGTCCTTGATAGCAAAGACTGATGAGAAGTCCTTGGTAGCAAACACTGATGAGAAGTCCTTGATAGCAAAGACTGATGAGAAGTCCTTATTATAAAACACTGATGAGAAGTCCTTGATAGCAAAGACTGATGAGAAGTCCTTGATAGCAAAGACTGATGAGAAGTCCTTGATAGCAAAGACTGATGAGAAGTCCTTGATAGCAAATACTGATGAGAAGTCCTTGATAGCAAACACTGATAAGAAGTCCTTGATATCAAACACTGATGAGAAGTCCTTGATAGCAAAGACTGATGAGAAGTCCTTGATAGCAAAGACTGATGAGAAGTCCTTGATAGCAAAGACTGATGAGAAGTCCTTGAGAGCAAAGACTGATGAGAAGTCCTTGATATCAAACACTGATGAGAAGTCCTTGATAGCAAAGACTGATGAGAAGTCCTTGATAGCAAAGACTGATGAGAAGTCCTTGATATCAAACACTGATGAGAAGTCCTTGATAGCAAAGACTGATGAGAAGTTTTTGATATCAAACACTGATGAGAAGTCCTTGATATCAAACACTGATAAGAAGTCCTTGATAGCAAAGACTGATGAGAAGTCCTTGATATCAAACACTGATGAGAAGTCCTAGCAAAGACTGATAAGAATGACATACAATATACTAGCAATATACAACGTGCTCATGTCACTGTGTAAAAGAAAATACTTTTTTTTCGGTTATTTAAAATAGAGTCATAGGAACATAATCGTACGCATAACGGATATTTTATACGTATCTATGTATATGTTACGGCCAAAGTCCGAAGTTCAGCCAGTTCCCGATTTAACCAGACTTTTCGCACCTTGGCCGAGACGCGCGACCGATGTACTGGAAATGTCCAGTGTATATGCTACTTTGGTCAGCCAATTCCCGAAGGGCCGGGAAATCCCTGGCCAATATTCAATGTGCTGATGCAAAACTGTCCGGAAGGGTACGGAGGGAAAATTATTTGTAGACTATGTCATAATAAAATAGAAGTCCGTAACAAAAATTCAGCAGCTCATGCTATTTTGCAAACTCAAGGTGACAAGATGCTAAAAATATTCAGATGCAAACATTCCCACCAGCGAAAATTGGAGATAATGTACTCATCCGTTTACAGATGTTGACAGAGAACGCAGTGATCCACGTGGCGTCCTTCCAGCTGTCATAAACGTCGAGTGCGCTTTCTACAAGCTAGGAACAGAACACGGTGATCTCAAGCAACAGCATTCCAGAAGTGAGTTTTCACTTCTGCAACTGCTCACATTGGCGTCCGTGGGCACAGAATAAAAATCCCTACGAACAGTGGCGTTTTCACAATCACTGACCGGCGGTCAAGGTTACACTCGATGCCAAGTGCTCGACAAATCATTGCAAATGTAACTATAACAAACTGCTGTGTAATTCGAAATGTCATAAAGTGCATCTTGTAATAAGTGGTAAATGTATTGATAATTTACTGTTTAATTCAACTAATTCGACTGTTTAGGTAATTTAGTATAATTAATAATCAATATAATGTGACTATCATTACGGTATACAAACACCCAAAATCTGATCATGGCCTTTTTCTCCCGACTTTGGCCGATCGCCCAATGCCATTTCGGAATCTGGCTGGCCAAAACCCGAAATCAAGAAAATATCGGACATTGGCCGGTCCATGTTAGCCAATATTAGCCATTTCCCAATTTGGCCAGCTAGTTCCCACTTTGACCGATTTCGGGCTTTGTTCGCAACATATATATTTCTTATATCTTCAACAAGTTTATATTAAAAATACATTGTTAAATATTTTTATTTGTCCGTAAATATTCTTGAAATTCATCCTTTTTTTCTTTCTTTGTTTGAAATCCCAAACAGCATCAATTATTTTATACTTGCTGAGAATAAAGCTATAGGAATGTGATCATTAAATGAGTTAAATTATGGAGATATAAATGAATCGTGTTACGTTAGACAAATGACAGGAACCAAACACCCCCAAATGATCACACATCACAGGATTGTGGGAAAACTACTAACCGGAAGTATGATGAAATATTGATTTCGTTATTACCCACGCCATCCTCCCCATTTTTTTTCTCTAATCATCACGGAATCAATAAGCTGCTTAAGTGTAGCGAACCGTCTGGAGGGAACAGGTAGGCTAAAATCGATATAGATTGGTTATTGGTCGCGAGACATAATGGAAGAATGAGATCAATATCGATTATTAGGACAGAAATAATAGAAGGACTCTGGCCCTGATCGAATATGTGTTATTTTGTTAAAGTGGAATTTCCCGATTTCTCGCGATGCTTGCTTCATGTTATGTAGTTCATTTTTTTTACGTTGTAAGTAATTTTGGCTTATTTTGATCGCGTTTGTCTATTTTCACAAATTTTAAAATATGTTTTCGTTGCAAAATATATTTGATACACCTTAAGTGATTCATCTAATGGAAAACTTTAAGCAAAGTCATGATAAAAACACACGGGGCCCAAATGAGTCGAATCCTTATTTTTGTTGTATCTGACGTCATATTTTTTCTAGGTCATTCTCTACCTTTATCCCAACACTCCGTCACAAATTGTTCTGACTTCATCCCATCTGACGGCATACACAGATGGCACTGGTCTAGTGAATATTAAGTGGCTTAGATTGAGATTAAATGACGCAGTTAAACAGTTGCGATAAAGTCTGATAATATTGGAACCCAGAATTGCCAAACTTACGCACAAACCAGGTGGCATTACAGCAAAAAGAGCTAAGCAGGGTGCAGAGACGGGTGTCCATAGTTGTATGGATGACCACTGTTGATATTCCAGAAAATGGTGTTACATTCTTAGAAGATTCGTTGGAAGACTTGAATATTTGAGAATCAAATTTGTAAAGATATGGTTTAGGGCAGAAAAACAGAAAAAAAATACGATTTTAGATGGATTTGAGTCGGCGGAAAGGGAGAGGGCAAGGCAGGGGGAGAGAAATAGGTAAACAATGAGAAATAGGTCAAGAAAAGTAGGTAATGAAAGTGATAGATAATGAGTGAGAAGGAGATGATGAAAGCTAAAGTTATAATGAAAGAGCAAGAGATAACGAATGCCATAGTTGAAATGAAAATTGTAATGAAAGAGAATGACAGTGTTCTATAAAGTGTTTGGAGAATGAAAAATTTGGGGGGTGGTAACTCTTACTGCCAGTCAACTAATGGGACTGGTACTATCCTGAAATACCTTCTTTCTCTAATTATGAAAACTTCCCCAGGAACAGTGACAGCGATTATCCTTCCCAACATTGACAGCAATTATCCTTCGCAACATTGACAGCGATTATCCTTCCCAACATTGACAGAGATCATCCTTCCCAGCATTGACAGCGATGATCCTTCCCAGTATTAACAGAGACCAACATTGACAGCGATCATCCTTCCAAACATTGACAGGGATCATCCTTCCCAAAATTGACAGAGATAATCCTTCCCTACATTGACCGAGATCATCCTTCCCAACATGAACAGTGATCATCCTTACCAAAATGGACAGCGATCACTCTTCCCAACATTGACGGAGATTATGTGTCCCAACATTGACAGCGATCATCCTTCTCATCAACACATATCAAAGATCACGTAAAGTGACCTGAAGTAACACTGTTGATGTCGCTCTGGTCATGTAGCTTTGACGATGTAGAAAAATTGATGTAGCACTGGTGATGTAGCATTGACGATGTAGCATTGACGATGTAGCATTGACGATGTAGCATTGACGATGTAGCATTGACGATGTAGCAAAATTGATGTAGCACTGGTGATGTAGCATTGACGATGTAGCATTGACGATGTAGTATTGACGATGTAGCATTGACGATGTAGCATTGACGATGTAGCATTGACGATGTAGCATGATGATGTAGCATTGACGATGTAGCACTGGTGATGTAGCATTGACGATGTAGCACTGGTGATGTAGCATTGACGATGTAGCACTGGTGATGTAGCATGGACGATGTAGCACTGGTGATGTAGCATTGACGATGTAGCATGATGATGTAACATTGACGATGTAGCACTGGTGATGTAGCATTGACGATGTAGCATGATGATGTAGCATTGACGATGTAGCACTGGTGATGTAGCATTGACGATGTAGCACTGGTGATGTAGCATTGACGATGTAGCACTGGTGATGTAGCATTGACGATGTAGCACTGGTGATGTAGCATTGACGATGTAGCACTGGTGATGTAGCATTGACTATGTAGCACTGGTGATGTAGCATTGACGATGTAGCACTGGTGATGTAGCATTGACGATGTAGCACTGGTGATGTAGCATTGACGATGTAGCACTGGTGATGTAGCATTGACGATGTAGCACTGGTGATGTAGCATTGACGATGTAGCACTGGTGATGTAGCATTGACGATGTAGCACTGGTGATGTAGCATTGACGATGTAGCACTGGTGATGTAGCATTGACGATGTAGCACTGGTGATGTAGCATTGACGATGTAGCACTGGTGATGTAGCATTGACGATGTAGCACTGGTGATGTAGCATTGACGATGTAGCACTGGTGATGTAGCATTGACGATGAAGCACTGGTGATAATCTGACGCCAGACTTGATAGAATATTCTAGCGCAGAGTTATTCCGCCTTCGTGCCAGCCGAGGTTACACACCTTCTTGGCTTTCCTTTTCTTTCCATGTAATCAATACCGGCACTTGACTTAAGAGTCATTTTTTCTAGATGTCATTTAAGATGAAACAAGAAGATTAATTTTGTTATCTTCTAAAAAAGAAAAGGGTCTTGTAAATAATGGTGTAAAATCGATAAAATCATTCCATGATAAAGTTTTGTAGTGTCCTGAAATTAAATTGTGAAACACCCTTTTCTCATTCTGCAACCAAAGTTGTATCTGTTATTATTCATTTCATTAAAAATAATTTAATTGCACTATGAAATACATCATTTCTGAAAGTGATAATAAGAAAAACATCAATTTTAAAGATTACAATATTAAATCATCATTTCTACAGATGACACTTCCAAAACTGAACAAAGCTCACATCACATAAGAAGCTATACAGTGAAAGAGAATATTTGCGTACAATATGTCTGAAGAAGGTGTTATTAAATTTTGATATTTGAATTAAGCCCCCTAGTTTCCATATTCAAAATGGTCAAAATCTTGATTATATATATATATATATATATATATATATATATATATATAAATATATATATATATCTTCTACTATTTTCTTCTATATTTCGAGGGCCCAAGATCAGTGTATTAATCACTCTGGCTCTATACACACATGTATCACATCGTAACACTGACATAACAGTATGATCACTCATAGCGATAAATACAGTCATCTGTACTCAGTGTATTCGCTGGAGTATTTGACGAACGTAATGATCCTTGATGTTTCCGTCCCTGATCAACAAAAACCAAAGATCATCAAAAAGACAGAAATAAAACAGATATGTTAAGAATATTATGTGTAATTAATTAAAAATTCCACCCCGAAATAAGCGTCCTGTGGCGAGGACCGCCATCGTATTCTTTCCTTACTTCCGCGTTAGTAATGATTCCACAGTTAGTGGTCCTCACAATGGTCTATTAAATCATCTTTCATTTAACAGATCATGCGGTTCCATAGTTAATCTCTCAATTTAAAGGTTAAAAATCAGTTCTCGTAAAACTTGTACCACAATAAAAGTTTATTTTGTAAAAAGCATTAACAAAATTGTAAACATACATCCTGAAACACGTAAACAGCACGTTTATCGCTAATTCAAAAAACGTGTTTTCTCTCAGCGCCAAACGAAATTAGCGCCAGCGGATTAACTGCACCTTATTGCCCCATTCATTCCTCACTGTGCATTAGATCGCGGCCAGGGTCCCCTATTCCACCTGTTCCCTCCCCCCAGTACTCCCCGCTACTTGTTTTTTTCCTTCTGTCACCACGACGTAAAACAATATTTGTATTGCGGGGCGACAACCAATCAAGCATCGATTTACTTGTGGCCGCCATGCCACTTGGCTCCCCTTGCCAGCCTAAATTCACCGACTTTGCGGTTAACAATATGAAAGTAAAAATGAAGTATCACCAAAGTAATGGCTGTTGGTATGTGTATTATTATAAGAGAGGCAGTGGTGGTACCCTGATTTACTTTTTAAAATAGTGCAACATTTCTACAAAAGATTTTAATTAAATAATGTGTTTAAATTAGGAGCCGTTCCCCAACTTCATGTGTCCTTATTGTAAGATACCCAATGGTAGAGTTTCATGTGTCCTTATTGTAAGATATCCAATGGTAGTGTTTCATGTGTCCTTATTGTAAGATATCCAATGGTAGTGTTTCATTTGTCCAAATTGAAAGATATCCAATGGTAGAGTTTCATGGTAAGGAGAAAAACAATGGAGTTTAGAGAATGTTGATTACAGCGAATGAATTTAGTTAAAACGTTTATTTTAAAGATATTAATAATGCTAATAATCACATAAATAAAATGGAATGGTTAGCTTCCAAAAAAAAATGATTTGGAAAGTAGGGCACGACACTATATGACAGGGGACATATAAATGCGCACACATACACATGACGTTTCAGCAAAGTGCAATAGAGACTATAAAGCGTCTTTAAAATATAAACAGAAGTGTTACGAAAATGGACAGTCATTCCGAATAGATTTATTCTCGTATATTTTATTAATGTTTTAAATAGGGTATATGTATTTTCCAATGGCCCTAGGCGACCCCCGCGAAAGGGTCGTTCGACCCCCAAAGGGGTCGCGACCCACAGGCTGAGAACCAATGTTTTAAACCAAAACTTGAAAGTGACGTAAGTGCTAAGAAAAGGGGAATGAATGCAAGTGAATTCATCTGACGATTTTTTTGATTCAAAGAACAAACGTAACGAGAATTTACATGAAACAAACTTCGAGTGCTTTTGATAATATTTATGCGATTTTGAAAATTTTCCACGAACAGGGCTATTGATAGGATCCCGTTATTGGAAATTCAAGCCGGCTTGTCGAGTCGTTAGCGCTCTGCGACGCGATGATGAATCTGGCTATTAAAGCGACGCATGATTGAAAGGCCCACCGGCGTCTGGCGGCGGTCCGTGGCCCAACGGTGAGACTGGCTGGAAAAGGGACAATTTCACATGTTGTTCGTGGCGACCTGTACTTGCACTAACCGGCGGACGACAGAAAGCGGTGCCGTGGCTGAGGTTGGGTTGTGTTTGGTGGGATACCTTCGGGTTTATTTGGAACAAGGGATAGGAGCGCTGCTGATACATTTATCCCAGGGGATAGACATATAATCTTATAGGTGAGTGAAAGCTTAACTGTAGATTGTGAAACTAATGCAATATTCGATTACTTACATTCACCGGCAGTTGACGTTAATTGTGTACCTGTGTTGTTGATGTTGTTTTCTTTTTGGATGTAAACAAAGGATTTTTCATGAAATTGCGTAATATAATGTCTGCTATTTTTGGCAGGATGTGTACTCTAAGTGGCATGATTTGTGCTATGTGTCATGGTGCGTCTTCTTATATGTGTCTTAATGTGTGCTGTCTGTGGTATGATGTGTGCTATTTGTGTCATGTTGTGTGCTATCTGTGTCATGGTGTGTCCTATCTGTGTCATGGAGTGTCCTATCTGTGTCATGATGTGTGCTATCTATGTCACGATGTGTGCTATCTTTGTAATTATGTGTGCTATCTGTGTCATGATGTGTGCTATCTGTGTCATGATGTGCGCTATCTGTGTATGATGTGTGCAATATTTGGTATCATATCTGCTAGCTGGTCATTCATGACGTTCACTATCTGTTCATTGAAGTTCTGTGACAAAAACGGTGTAAGATTGGCTGCACATTTAGATAACGGCCAATAAAGGAGACATTTAAATATTTATGGCAGACAGGAGCTAGCAGCCTGCGCGTAAGATCAGTTTTTTTATGTCGTGTTTAGAAATTTCCTACAAAAGAAATACTGTGGGGAATTTTTAAGTGCTCCAGGGGGAAACTACAATGAGTTAAAGGCCAACCTGTGTTATTTAACTAATACCAATCCACATTTTCGAATAGATATAAGTTGTTTTCTTGCCTCGTAGCAATAATAATAATAATAATGAAGTTTATTTGAAAAATCACGCTTAATCCCCAAAGGCTCGAAGCGCGTTACAAAGTCAAATCTAGGAGATTATACTTATATGTTCGATGTTCGAGGGGTCTCACTGCTGCCAGTGAACTCCATCTCCCCATCTCCGGGTTTGAATTCAGAGTTGCCTTCTCTTAGATGGGTTGCCGTCCAAGGTTAGCGGGTCCTATCCACCCGGGGTGCTGGTGGTGTTTTTTTTGCTTGACTGGGCTTTAGCGGGGATTGAACTCCTGACCATTAGCTTGATATTTTCTCAGTTCAGACCACTCGGCCACCCAGCACCCACAATGCTGTCCATGTACAGTGCTTGTGATCTAATGCTGTCCATGTACAGTGCTTGTGATCTAATGCTGTCCATGTACAGTGCTTGTGATCTAATGCTGTCCATGTACAGTGCTTGTGATCTAATGTTGTCCATGTACAGTGCTTGTGATCTAATGCTGTCCCTGTACAGTGCTTGTGATCTAATGCTGTCCATGTACAGTGCTTGTGATCTAATGCTGTCCATGTACAGTGCTTGTGATCTAATGCTGTCCATGTACAGTGCTTGTGATCTAATGCCGTCCATGTACAGTGCTTGTGATCTAATGCTGTCCATGTACAGTGCTTTTGATCTAATGCTGTCCATGTACAGTGCTTGTGATCTAATGCTGTCCATGTACAGTGCTTGTGATCTAATGCAGCGCTGTTTCTTCTTTAAGTCCTTTTTCAATTATTTTAATCCATCAAGGTGGCGGTCGTAACATAATGGTCATTGTGAACATGATAAGTCCTCAAGAAACGATTTCGTGTTAGATTTAGAATGGTTTCTGGTCTGCCAGACAACCCATTAACGCTTCCTCTTTTATAAGCCACTACCCCAAGCCTGTGTTTTATCATTGTTATTGCGAGCATGAGCTTCTTGTCTTGGTATTTATTGTGTTGTGAGTCACCATAGTTGCGACAACAAAACGTGTCGTGAGTACTGAACTAAATGTCACATAAAACAATGATTTCTAATTGCTGCTTTTAAATGACACATACTAAAATTGTTCATCTGAGTCAAGCTTCGTACTCTTCTCTGCTTATGTTAATACAAGCATGAGCAAATATATCAGGTATACGAGGAGGCCCTGCTACCCGACATGGTTTCTCCAGAGTTCAGTTGGAGTTCGTTATTGAATAGTGAAGGATTATACGCTTTTCTTGACACCACTCTTCAATGACGTCCTCCTGACCTTTTAACTCTCTCTCTCCCTCTCTCTCTCTCTGTGTGTGTGTGTGTGTATATTCCTGTCTTTGTTATCTCAAACAAACATCTCAATGTGTACACGTTGTTAAATGTAGGGAAAGAACTGTTACAGAAAGGTGGAAATGGACGGAGCGTCAGGAACCAGTGTCAAAACAATGATTGACGTTGTGTTGAAAATCTATTCTAGTTGTTGCTTCTTTTTATCTTTGTATTTTAATAAGGTACAGATACAAACAAGTATTACATACAAAAACAATGAGATAATTTCTTAGATAAATTATAACTTGAAGCTAGCACAACTCATTAGAAGCTTTAAATTACTCTAAATAACGCATGTATCCTGCTGACCTTTAACCTTTCCTTTGGATTCGACCCTCATTTCGAAAATCGTGCATGCGCGCTAAATGAAAGACATGCGCGCTAAATGAAAGGCATGCTTGCTAATGATCAAATAGCATGCGTTATATCAACAATGAGTGTTTGATAAAATGCCTGATAATTTGTTGACTGGCGAATTCTTCCAAAGGAATTTTAATCTCTACACCCTCTCATGTGTTGAGTTAATAAATCGGAATTTAAATTGTTTTGCTGTTGTATTTTTAGTGTGTAGCAGGGGCAGCGTATATTTAATTTATGTTATCATCCACAGTAAGATAAAATGTACACCATTTATAGCTTATGAATTTATATCGTTGTTATGTAAGTAGAATTTGTTTTCAAAATCTAATATCACTGGGATACAAAAGAAATGTATGATAAATGATGAGAGATATGAGGAACACAATTTAACGAAGAGGTTTCATTGATAAATTCTGAAATTTTTCAGAGTTGTAGTATTTGATATTCGTTGTAGCTGGTTCTGAGACATAATACGTACAGTTGTATCTAGAGTCCATTTTAATGTCAAGAAAATTACAAGTCTTTATTTGGAATGGTTTTCTTTAAAAACAAAATTAAAGTTAAAGCAAATACCTCTTCCTCCTATCCCCCGGAATCCCCCACCCTCCCCAAAACAACTCACTCCTGCATTCCCCACATTTGTGTCTGTGTGCCTACCTGGGTACATCCCCCTTACTAGCAGATTTGTTTATTTCAAAGAATTTCATTTCGATTAATTTGTGTTGTATCATATTTTAATTCTCAGAGAATTCTTAGCTTATTTCTTTTAACCTACAATTGTAACAGATGCACACACACAAATAACAACAAATAAGCAACGTTTTCTCCCCTCAAAGTCTTGTCTAAAATAATCAGGACATTTGGTTCATGACGTCGAGGACAGCTGTGAAGATAATTATGACAAGCCTATGGCGACGACGGCTTTCCAGTGTCAGATTATAGCAATCAGATTGAACCCGCCGCCTGCCCCAAACTGTCACAAAGATGTATGAACAACTAGCGAGTACCCGGCATGTGTTGCAATGCCACTCATCGAAATAAAGTGTCTGTGTTTTAATAATGTAAGTTCTTCTAATAAACACCTTTTTTTAACCGTCTGGTGAGTATTCGAATTAATTAGAAGGTTTTAAGAAGGGTCAGCAGACCACACGCAGCTGTCCGTGTGGGAAGCATGGATTTTCCAAATTTAGTCCCAAAACTTGTAGCGATTGATCCCCCATGCAATAGCTATGTTTGAAATTATATTTATATGGCTCATTTATTACATATAAACAAATTTAGGGCCTCCTGCCCCAAAAGTAATATTGTGAAATATTTGTACTAAATCAGAAACCTATTTATTAAGTCACATATACAAAATGAAATGTCACAGTTTATATGTAATGTAATTCCACCCACTTATGCAATAGCTCTGCTTGACGTTATATTTACATAGCTCATATAAGAAAAAAAAAGAATTTAAGCCCCGGCCCATAGCGGAATATTGTAAAATATTTGCACTTCTTTAGAAACCTAATGCGGCCTGCACACAACAACTCACTGAAAGTTTATCGCATTCAGATAAATAGTATAGGAACTCATATGGAAATTATATTTAAATAGCTCATATTAGAAAGAAAAAGTACTATAGGGCCCCGGTCCAAAACTGGTAATTCTTTGTAAAATGAATGGGTTTTGATATTCATGGATATACTTTTGTAAATGTATTTACGTTGTGTTAACGTCATTGATTTTCTTAATTCGTAAAATGAGAATATAGCATCTATCTTTCACAACAGTAATATCATTGGATTTAAAGATATAAAATTGTACACACCCTATTTCCTAACCCCCATATATATGTACCTAAAAAGGCAAATTATTTGTCAAATTCATTTTGAGACGTATAGTGTGCTGCCTTGTGCAAATTAAACTATTGAATTACACCTTCCCCCTCCCCCAAACAGAGTTTTAAAGAAATTAATAAAATCATCCACGGGATTGTAATCCACTTACTTACGCAAAAACAATTTTTTTGCATTTTACATGCTTTGTTCTTATTTAAATGAGTAATAAGTGCATTAGTGGATGCTATTTGGATATGTAGTTTCACTGTACTGATTGCATTAAACGGCATTTTCGTTTTAAAAGTATATTTAAAGGTTAGGTTTTTTTGGTGGTTTTTTTTTAATAATTTATAAATTTCATAAATTTATATTTTTGGAAAGAATAAAAGTAAAAATTTATTAAATGTTAAAAATAAAAAGCAAAAATTTTATTTTATTTTTTAAATTGTAGCAATTTAAAAAGCAATCTATTATATTTATTAATTTTACTTTTAGGAAGGGGGAAATACATTATAAATTTTATTACGCGCGGTTATTAAATCAGATAAATTTTTGCATTGAATAAATAGACAATTTGAGTTCTGACGTCATTTGCGTTATTATTTAAAACAAATTAGTTTTACTTTTATTAGGCAATATTTGGAACGTACTTAAAAATGCACTAAAATCAACAGATGTTTTGGTTTCACCGATAAATGTGATTACATTGTAATTCTTTGATCATAATTTGTTTTATTAATTTTCATAACTTTCAACCACATATAAAATATTTAAAATAGTTCCTTAGTTGTTACTCCAAATTTATTTGTAATTTATATTATTAATACTTAAAATTTTATTAAAATTAAAGCGAATATATAATATATTTTTTTGCATTACCATTGATTCGAGTTCCTTAAAATAATAGAAGATAACTATGATTTTTTTAAAAAATGGGAATGTATTTAAATCGTATCGGTTCTTTGGAGTTACGGCCAGCATAGATCATTCTTATATAATAGATGTATTACTACATCATTGCTATTCAAAATCACAACACATTTACAAAGCTATATCCGATTCTAAAATACGTCACACAATTCAAGCTTATTTATAAAAACAACAAAAATACTCTCTACACTAAACATGCAAAAACGTGTTTTCTCTGCTCTTGCTACAAATTAATGTCTGTTGGCATTTGTTCAAGGGCTGTTGTGTTGATAGCTCTGTTTGAAATTATTTTGATAAAGTTTGTTAAAGAAAACAAAACGAATTTAAGGACATCGGCTCATGCGAAATATTGTAAATGTTGTTCTAATTTAGAAACATTTGCGGGAGCGCGCATATCAATTCACCAAAGTTTTTATCGCAATCGGATGAATGGTATAGGAATGCATGCGATACTTATATAGATAATATAAGGGTGGAAAACGAATTAAGGCCCCCGCCCAAAAACGGAATATTGTAGAATTGTTGTATTACTTCAGAAACCTACTTATTATATCACAAAATTAAAAAAGAGAAACATATTACTGAAGTTGTATCGCAATCAGATAAATGGTATAGGAGCGCATACGTATATTATTTTTTACAAAGCTCATATAAGAAAAATAACGATTTGGGGCCAACGGCCAAAAACGGATTATTTTAAAAGTGTTGTAATTAATTCAGAAACCTACTTATTATGTCACACACACAATTTAATGTCGCTATTTGTATTTGATAAAAAATCGATCATTCCACACATTAGCTCTGTTTGAAATTTTATTTGTATAGCTCATATATGAAAAATAGAACATAGGGCCCCTGGCTCAAAACAGAATATTTTAAACGGTTGTAATAATTTGAAAAGCTTTGCGGACGTGGTAAAAACATTTTACTAAAGTTTTATCGCATTCAGATGAATGGTATAGGAGCGCATACCGAAATTATTTTGTACAAAGCTCATATAAGAAAAAAAAAGAATTTGGGGCCAACGGCTGAAAACGGAATATTTTAAAAGTATTGTAATTACTCATTAACATGCGCAATCTTATGGACAACCTTTCAAAAAAGTTTTGTTGCAATCACATGAATGGTGTAGGAGCGCATACGGTTTGAAATTATATTTATGTAGCTCCTATCAAACAATAACGAACATGGGGCCCCTGGCTCAAAACGGAATATTTTAAAACGGTTGTAATAATTTAGAAACCTTTGTGGGCATGCTCGCAACATCTCGTCAAAGTTTTAGCGTATTCTAATAAATGGTGTAGGAGCGCAGACGAAATCTATTGTTTACAAAGCTCATTTAAGAAAAAAAAAGATTTTGGGGCCAACGGCCAAAACGAAATATTTTAAAAGTGTTATAATAACCCAGTAAAATGCGCGAGCTCATGGAATACAACTCTCCTATGTTTTGTCGCAATCGCATGAATGGTGTAGAAGCGCATTCGGTTAGAAACTATATTTATATAGCTCATATAAGAAAAAACGAACATGGGGCCCCTGGCTCAAAACGGAATATTTTAAAACGGTTATAGATATTTCCAAACCTTTGTGGGCATGCTTGCAACATTTTACAAAGATTTAGCGCATTCAGACGAATGGTGTAGGAGCGCAGACGGAAATATGTTTTACAAAGCTCGTATAAGAAAAAAAATTAATGAAGGGCCAACGGCCGAAAACGAAATATTTGAAAAAAATTTTAATGACGCATTTAAATGCCCAGGTAGGTGGCCAACAACTCGCCAAAGTTTTGTTGCAATCGCATGAATGGTGTGTGAGCGCATATGAGACATACAGACATACAGACAGACATACATTCATTTTTATATATATAGATAAGATAAATAGCAATCGATGCTTCAGAGCTCTTCGGTCATAAGTTTTACACAAGACGCGGGGAAATAGGGTCTCTTTAGCACAAATCAGAAAGATATACAATTAAATATTAGCAAAATTTAGTAGGAGATTAGTTGACGTTATTTGTGGAATTGCCCAGACCTAATTGATGTTTTTCTTTCCATGCTTGGATGCCCATCTGCTGTAGATCTTTTGCCACATCATCCATCTATGCAAGCCTGGGTCTGCCTTTTAGCAGTTTTCCTCTGATATTTTGGTTGTGCACCCTTTCATTCCTCTGTCGTTCTGCATTCTCCCAAGTTCCGTACCAAGCGTAGCCTGCCCGCTTTTAAATTTCCTCAATAAGTCTATACAGTTCCTGTTTGGTTCGTATTTTTCATCCATATTCCGTATATTTTCGAGAAAACTGTTCTTTCCCATGTGTTTAATCGATTTTCTGCCGTTTTTGTTACGGTCCTAGTTTCGCTTGCGAATGTCACAACTGGTCTCAATACAGTTTTATATATAGTTTTCTTTGTTTTTCTTGTAATGTTTTTTTTTACTTTTAAGTAGTTTTTGACTACTGCAGTATGCATTGTTTCCAACCGATATTCTTTATTTTATTTATGTTTCTTTTCATTCATTGATTTCTTTCATGTATTAAGTTTCCTATGTATTTGAATTTATTTACTTTTTCAAAGGTCTGGTTTCTAATGTTAATGGTTTCTTCCGTCTGTTCTTCTCTTAACATAGTCATGTGTTTAATATCGTAGTTGTCAACTTCCAGCCCTGCTGGTTGTGTTGCGTTTTACAATTCAATAATAGCTTTTGATATGTCTTTACTAGTTTTCCCTAACAATGCTATGTCATCAGCATATGCAAGATTCTAAAAAGGTTGGTTGTAGAGAGTGCCTATTGGTTATGGGTCTTGGGTTTCCTTCAGAAAGTATCCTGTGATTTTTCCTCGGGTATCAATATGTATGCTTCGTATAACTCTCTTTAATGTCGGGATTAAAAGCATTCAAGACAGAGTCTCCTTGTCTTAGGCCTCGTCCAATCTGAAATTCCCTTGGATATTCTCCCGGAACATTGATTTTGCTTTTGGAATTGTTTAAATTGTATCAGTCTTATCAGTTTTTTGGGCATGCCAAATTTCTGCAGTCTCATATAGATATTTTCGTTTGTTGTTGTCATAGGCCATTTTATAGTCCACAAAGAATTGATGTACTGTGATATTATATTCGTAATATTTCTCTAATAGGCATCTGATTTAAAAAATTTAATCAGTCGATGATCTGTTTTGTCTGACTCTACATGAGTATTCATCAATTTTTTTTCAGTTGTAGTCTGTTGGCAATTAATTTTGTCAGTATGTTGTATGTAAAATTTAATAAGGAAATTCCTCTGTAGCCTTTCTTGTGTATTGGGGTTATTAGTTATGTTTCTTAATCTGTTGGAATTTTCTCTTCTATTCAAATTTTAGCTATTAGTTAATGTTGAGTGTGTAGTTCTCTTCCTCCATATTTAATACATTCTTCTGTGACGATATCTTTTACAGGGGCTATGTGTTTTTTTATAGAATTGATTACTTCTGTAGTTTGTTTCAAATTTGGGGAGTTTATTAAAAGGTCTGGTCCTTCCTGTGGTGTTTGATAATCTTCCTCTTGTCCATTGTCTGCATTCAGTATTCCCTCAAAATATTCTGCCCACCTGTCCAGTACTTTATCTTCATGAACATTCCTCTTATATTTCCCTCTCTTGATAAGTCTTCAATTTTTTTTAGTTTAGCTTTTTCCCATTTTCCCCACACTTTTTCGAGTCTTTCCTGCTGGCTTTATTGTATATTTGTCTCATATTTATTGTTTCCTTTTGTTTCATGGTCATTCTTCCCTTGTTCCTTTCATCGACAGTCTTTCTGCCTTCATTATCAAACCAGCCTACTCTCTTGTTAGTTTGCTGAAATCCTACTACTCTTTCTGCTGATCTTTTAATGTCATTTTTTGTATCCTATCCTACTATTCAATTTAGTTGTTTTGTTGTTCATTTCCTCAAGTTATGCTTCTAATTCATTTTGGTATAGGCTTTTGTGGTTAGTGGGTCTTTGGTAAGTTTTAGGTAATATTTATCGTTGTCTCTTTGATTTCAGCCATTGTGAATGTTGCTTATTCTCTGGTCATATTTAACCCTTACAAGTAGGTGGTCATAGTCTACATCTGCTCCTCGGTAGCTTCTTACGTCTACATGGTGAATTTGATTGTGAGTCATCCCTTTTCCTGAAGCAAAGTCTGAGTCGGATCCCACTATAATTGGATTTTTCATGTAGACTCTCCTGGCCAATAGTTAGCATAAACACTTTTTCTTTCCCTATTTTGGAATTAAAGTCGCCAATCACTATGTCGCGGTGCCTCTTCATAAATCTTAAAGTAATTCTTTTATATGACCTTATGTATCTTCGGTGGGAGCAGGAGCTTTTATAGTGTTGTTGCCACTATAAAATGTAGTGTAGTCTTTTGTCTTGAGGATGTCTGCCTTTTTTCATCGAATCTCTTGCAAAACAACAATAGAGATTTTATATTTAATTAGTTTAGTTATTGGTTGGCCAAGGCTCCTGCTCTAAACAGGTTTAGTAAGTTTCAGATTGCAATACAAAATTCTTGTCTATAGCCATGCATGGGTCGAATTCCATTAGAATCAGTCCGTGTTTTTGTTTTGTTGTTTGTCTTTCGTAGCGTTTATTTTTTTACATGGTTGGGTTGTTAGCCCTGCACACAAACGTCTATGGGACTGTCCCTTACAGCTCTCTAGGTAGCTGCCTTAATTTTCAGGTAAGGTTCACTAGCCTTTGTGGATCCCTCCACTTCTCACAAGGCAGTAGGTTCTGATTTTGGTAGGTGACGAGAAGTAAGATCTTGGTGTCTTTGTACTCATCTACCAATGACGATAGATGTCTACTTTGTTAGGCTATGTCTCCCACTTCATCCGTCGGGTCAGTGTAACCAATAGCAACTGATACTGATACACCAAACACAACCGGTTTCTTGCACGATAATGTTTATTCTCCAAGAATTACTTAAATATCGCTTATATGTAACTTACGACTAATCATCAAGTCGTTTTAGCCAAACACTAAGCAACATACTGTCGTATAACGGCCATCTATCCACTATAACAACAAATAAACTAACGCGTCATTTCACTTTACCAAAATGCGTCACAACACTCTCACACAATAGATACAGCTACACATATAATCTCTAACTAACATCTTTTACGTACCAAACATAACAACAGTGATCTACACATAGCAACAATGATTATACCCTTGACAGTCGGCCCCGGCTAGTTCATTTACCCAGTTCTCACCAGTAGGCGCTCAATGGAAGATCAGTATCTACGCACGAGGATCCACTACACTGGTCACCTGTTTTCATGTCTTCGAACCATCACCATCAAGGGGATCACTGTGCTTCTTTGTACATAGTAGGTAAGTGTGGCTTCCGTAAAGAACGAGGAACCTTCAATACGGTGTTTGCGGCTTGACAGCTACAGGAAAAATGCAGGGAACAAAATGTTGACCATATCTCTACGTTTGTAGACATGACCAAAGCTTTCGACACTGTCAGTAGAGATTGCCTTTGGAAGATCATGGCCAAATATGGATGCCCTAGAAAGTTCGTGTTAGTGTTACGACTATTCCATGAGAGTATGCAGGCTAGAGTTCGGGATAATGAAGATACGCCCAAACCATTCCCTGTAACAAACGGTGTGAAACAAGGCTGTGTACTTGCCCCAACACTTTTCAACCTAATGTTTTCCGCAATGCTGACCGATGCCTTAAGAGACGGAGAAGCTGGAATTGGCATCCGATACCGAATTTACGGCAATGTATTCTAATCTAGCTGATCATCAAAACAATAATGATAATAATGTATGAAAGTACGCATTTGATGAGTAGCAATGCATAATATATTTTGAAGCAACAATTTAAAAACATCCCTGAACATTCTTATTTTTTGTTATTTTCCTTTTATTTATGTATTTATCTTTGCAGTTTGTATGCGTAGTCATAAGAGTTGGTTAAAATTTATCAACAAAACATTGCACTTGCCATCGTTTTTGGACAAATCATGTTCATCCGAACGGATCGATTTTCCTGTACACGTCACCACCATGCTCCTATACAAATCCACACTGGGAAAAGTAACGGGTCCTGAAACAACATGATCAAGCCAAACAGTCAGGTCAAAGACAAACATTACGGGCTACTTAAAATCAAATCATTCGAGCCTTTCGACCCCCCCCCCCTTACACACACACACTTTAGCGGTCACTCAGCTTCTTGAGACTCTCCTGGCAAAACAAAACACCCCTCCCCCCCCCCCCCCAACCGTGACATCGAGTGCGATTCAATTGTCAAACGGCTGCCAGCGGTCAACAGAATAAACATCTAAGGACTCCAAGCTGGCGGTGTTGGGATCGAGGCCCGAATTACATGTGATTCGTTGAGGTTTCACTACTGAAATTCTATTGATGTTATGAATAACAAGGTACAACTCTGGACATTGGTCATAATCTGGATGAAGTGTGTATGTTGGTGTGTAGTTTAAAAATCAAGCAACATACAAACATATGTCGTTTTAAATTTCATGTTTTTGCCTTATGATTTAATAATAAACCAAAAAAGTAATGCACCATTTTACCGTGTAGGCCTAACACAGATTGTGAAAATACCTGCTTGTGTTTAAAAGGTAAGGAAAGAACGTTAGGATGTTTGGCGATCAATCCACACATTTTCAGCTATAGTGTAACGGCTGCTCACCGCTCTATCTTAGTCTATGGGTATCTTGACAAGTGGTTACTGAAAATCAACAGATAGTCAAGACATTACATTTAAGGAGAATTCAAAATCATCAAAATTAAAAATCGTTAAAAACCTTGCCATCAAGTTATTTATAGCGTTCAGTGTATACAATACGAAAAATTCGATAGCCTTAATGACAAATGTCATCGCTGATAAATGTCATCGTCTTAAAAATTAGCAATAAGATTGAGTCAGACCAATCAAAATGTATTAATAGATTCGAATAAAACAGAAACATAGGAGGGCAAATGTAATGTAACATCTCCTATATATGTATATATATATATTGCTTCTGGTGTGACTGCTTCCTTTTCACAACCTGCACTCCCACTACTCAACATGTTTTATATTAATAGTACTGAGTGAAAAAGCAGTTTAAAAAAGGATAAAAAGGTGTGTGTTTTTTTAGGACACTATTATATTAATCAATTAAAAGCCAGGGTATGTTGAAGGACTATTTGTAGGACTGTCTGTAGGACTTTCTGTATGTCTGTTGTTTAAAGGATGGGAGGTAGGGTGTAGGACTGTCCATTGGCCTAATGTTTAAAGGTCGGAATATATTATAGAAAATGAGAAGCTCACTTTTTTGTAGTAACACTTGGACCCACCGGTATTTTCTCAAAGATCCAGGAACCGGTGTAAAAAACTGCCCTAGGTTAAAAATAAATATTTTATTTCATTGGTCATGTTTGTGTTAGTATTATGTCAGAGTTTAAATATATTGACGCGCAATTCGGTTACAGACACCAGCAGGCATTAATGCTTCAAGCTTATTAATAGCCCTGCTCCTTTTCCTATAAGTCATTTCAGAATAAAATACTGTCAAAATTGTACAAGTGGTAATAACAATGTTTGTTTGGTTTTTTTAGCTAGCAAATCTTCATCATGAGATCATACTCCTAGTGACAACTAATCAAACCACTGTCTTGCTCTGTGGCAGGGGTTCTTACACAAGGGGTGCCCGTGGGGGTGCTGGAAATATATTTTGAAAACGAGAAAGGTTGCGGGGTTGCAAAAAAAAAAGGTTCAAGACCCCCTGCTGTACAATCATGTTTAGCATTTAAGTTCTTATGTAACAACCGGTGTGATAAGGGCGTGGCCCAAGTTCGTGTTATTCCCGCGGATCAGTGTCCTCCAGCAGGAGAAACCTTGCATCGATATCTGACACTGCCAATCCCGACAAACCGAGAGACAAACACACTTTACTTTTTAAAAAACCACACACAGACACACATACGCGCGTAAACAAACCCGCACACGGGTACAAATAAACATATATTCACATTAAAAAACAACAGACACACGTACAGAAATAAACAAAAATAGAAACGAGCAACGTCAAGCACATTCAAAATCTTACTTATAAACTGACTAACAGTATCTTGGACAAGGACGTGACAAGCTTCCATTACTTATAAACTGACCAATAGTATCTTGGTCAAGGACGTGACAAGCTTCCATTACTTATAAACGGACCAACATTATCTTGGTCAAGGACGTGACAAGCTTCCATTACTTATAAACTGACCAATAGTATATTGGTCAAGGACGTGACAAGCTTCCATTACTTATAAACTGACCAACAGCATCTGACAAGCTTCTATTTCTATTGTCGGTTGCAACTGATGGGGTGGTTTGGGCAGATCCTGTCCAAAATTTGATGACATGTTGATTTTTAATATACTATTTGTATGGACTTTATCTCAAACTCTACACTTCTATGTCTACGCCCCCTCTCTCTATCTCCCTCTCTCTCACTCTCTCTCTCTCTTTCCCCAATCATGTCTCACGACTATTTCAATTTTTATTCGCTCAATCAGTTCTCCCTTTCCTCTTCACCCCTCTATCTTTCCCTTTTTGTATCACAATCTATCTCTCTTCCTATCTCGCTCTCTCTCTCTCTATCTATGTCATTCTCTATCTCACTCCCTCTCTTTCTCACTCTCTTTCTCTTTCTTTCTATTTCTCTTTCTCTATATTTCTCTACCTCTCTCTCGTTCTATCTCTCCCTCCCTCTCACTCTCTCCCTCCGTCTGTTTCTCTCTCTCCCTCCCCTCTTTGGTGTCCTCGACGCCGATTCAATTTAGTTGTTCACTGCCATAATCCTGTAGCACCACCAAGCGGGTCATACATTCATACTACGTGATTTCTACCTCCTCCTTCTTTAACATTGCCTCAGACTGTATATTCAGGCCCTATCTCCGCGGGCCTTTTTCGGTTTCAGCGCTTGAAAATGATAAAGCCACACGAGCTTAGACGTTCAGAGAATTACAGCGACTATTTTTATATAGATTACAATTGCACTTTCAGTTTACACTTGTTATGCAGCAAGCATTGTGCTGTTTGGAAAATTGAACTTCCCAGACAGTTGAAAACACTCACCAATTAAAAGTTACCGTTATGTTTGTACCATCCTCACTTTGTGATTCTACTAACTTTATGACACTTTTACGCTCCTGTAGTTTCTCTGCTTATCACCAGATTCTGACAATTTTTTTTGTTTGTTTTGTTACCAACTTTTAACAGGGGTGGTACTACCACAGTGATTTAACCACATACGATGTATGACGGATATGCTTCTGAGACAACTGGTTCTCTAACGGCCATTGAGGAACGCTGGAAAATTATGTACAATGAGGTAGGTTTCATAAATCAACTTTTAAATGATGCAGGCGCTCTGTGAGCTAAAACGCGTGATGTCGCGTGATTACAAATCATAAATGTGAATATTTAAATATCATCCATTTATTAATAAACGTCACGAAATAGCGTCAAAGTTATGGAATAGTTGACCTCCATCTTTGAGGAGTACTGAAAAGGACAGAAAATCATTTAGGAAACATTTGAAGACTTTTTTGTTTAATAGATATGATGACTCCTGAGCGCAGTGAGCATGCTAAAGTAGCATGGATACCAGCACTATAGAAGTATCCAATCAATCAATAGTTTTAAGTTTGACCTGTTCTAAAGCTCACCCGCCAAATCATCAACTATTTAATTTATTATAAGAGGGCTGGATTATGATACGGCATTTAAGTGGAGTTATAAAACAGAAAATTAGCGTAATAAAACAGAATAGGTAAGCTGTGACTAAAAGACTAACTACGCATTTAAGACGCTTCGGCTAATGCTTTTCAGCGATACAACAATGCTATTGACAGCCTCAGCTGGATAGGTAAAAAAAAAAAAATCGTACTAATTTCATAATAACCCATCTATCCCCAAAAGCAACATAGTAAATTACACGATTCACCATCAATCATTGTTTTCGCCCTCAGCAACATCGCACCCCCACCTACACCACGAGCCACTACATTGCGTACCTCCGTCGTTACGTCAACGACACGGGTCAGCTAAGAGCGGCCGCCGCATCTGACCGGAGGGACGAGAGGCGCGCGAGGACGCTGAGCCCGGACCGGAGACAGACCACCTCACTGGGGCACGACAGTCAACGGTCACTGGACTCAATCAGTCCGATATCTTATTTCATCAGAAAGCTAAAGCTGGATCTGAAGTTGTCCTACATCAGGTTGGTGGTATTGAGCTCATTTTGAAACTGTCATTGTTGATGGGACTGCACTCATTTTGAAAATATCATTGTGGGTAGGAATGTACTCATTTTGAAAATATCAATGTGGGTAGGACTGCACTCATTTTGAAAATATAGTTGTGGGTAGGAATGCACTCATTTTGAAAGTATCATTGTGGGTAGGACTGCACTCATTTTGAAAATATCATTGTGGGTAGGAATGTACTCATTTTGAAAATATAGTTGTGGTTAGGAATGTACTCATTTTGAAAATATCAATGTGGGTAGGACTGCACTCATTTTGAAAATATAGTTGTGGGTAGGAATGCACTCATTTTGAAAGTATCATTGTGGGTAGGACTGCACTCATTTTGAAAATATCAATGTGGGTAGGACTGCACTCATTTTGAAAATATAGTTGTGGGTAGGAATGCACTCATTTTGAAAGTATCATTGTGGGTAGGACTGCACTCATTTTGAAAATATCATTGTGGGTAGGAATGTACTCATTTTGAAAATATAGTTGTGGTTAGGAATGTACTCATTTTGAAAATATCAATGTGGGTAGGACTGCACTCATTTTGAAAATATCATTGTGGGTAGGAATGTACTCATTTTGAAAATATCAATTTGTTGATCGAATAAAACTCAATGACATGGTAATTATCATTTCTTAACGTAAACCACTCTTTAAATAAAATTATCGCATTGCTTTCTGCTGTGCCGTGTAATCTCCTGTCCCCCAATGGGAAGTACATAAATAAAGACAACACGATAAATCCATTATTCCGAAGAGCCAAAGGGGCCCCAAGCCTCTCCTGAACCAATTTTCGTATTTTTTCACCATTCCAATTTAAGGTCAAAGCTTTCCACATGTCGTAATTTTGTGGTCTCAATCTTTTTAATCCTTTTTTACGATCGCATTGATCAAATCATTAATCCTGTCTCGGTTTGGGGGGGGGGGGGGGCTTATGGGCTAATGTAAAAGTGGGACATGGCTTATGGGCTAATGTAAAAGTGGGAATGCATGAAATATCAGTCTAATCATTTAATTAATGGTGAAATGAAGAATGTAGCCAGGAAAGGAGGCGGGATAGCAGCTCCCTAAAGGAGTGGTTCTTAACCAGAATGCCCGTACTCCTTTGAGGTTTGGGAGCCAGGGTCATGGTACGAGAAGAAAAGAAAAATCACATTACTTTTTATTAGCATTTTTTATTACAATGGGGTTGAAACTTTAGATACAGTGTTTTATTTTAAAATCGACTTTCAATATCAGTTATTTTAAAATTTCATCATCATCATCATGTTCCTTAGTCATTGGACCGTTGGGGCGATACAGGTGACATGAAAACTATCCTTCTCCATTCCTCTCTGTTTTCTGCACTACGCACAGCATCAAAGAGTTTTAGTTAATTCCACTCTTTGAAGTTATCTTCCCATATTTTTCTCTGTCTTCCTCTTCTTCTCCCTCCTCTCTTTGTGCCCTGCATGATTTCTTTTGCGAGCCCCTGTTTTTTGGTCACGTGGCCATACCATACCTTATTACAGTCACCAGGATTTCATCATACTGCCCAATTGCTTGACGAATCCTTTCTTTCACTTGTTTTTTAGAGATATAGTCTCTATAGCAAATTCCAAGAATGATTCTGAAACATCGCATCTCCATCGCCTTTATTTTTCTTTCAAGTTCTGCTGTTAATGTCAAGGACTCACAGGCAGAGGACTAATGAGTGCATCAGTCTGATTTTGGTGCTGGGGGCTATATTTTTGTCATTCCATATTTTCTTGAGCCTCTTTAGTGGCGTTGTGGTCTGCATAATCCTGGCCATCAATTCGGGCTTGGAGCATTCTTCCGAGACTATTGCTCCTAGGTACTTTAATCTGCCTATTTTTTCTAATCTTTCCTCAACGGCGGTGTTATTTGTCATAAATTGTGTCTTTTCTGCACTGATTTGCATGCCAAAGGACGATGAAGTCTTGTCGAAACCCTTTACTAGGTTGGCTAGCTCTTCTTCGTTTCCAGCCAACGTAGGTTGGTGATTGTTCTGCCACCAATTCTGACTGTCCCTGCATGCACTTCCAGTGCACGCACCTGACATAATTCTCTCCAAGAAGATGTTGAACAGGGTGGTGGAGAGCAAGCAGCCTTGTCGTATACCACCGTGGTCTTGAACCCTTCTCCGATGTTATTGTTGAAGAAGACTGCACTGGTGGCCTTATCATAGAGGCTGCATATCATTCTGGTTAGGTTTGTGTTGGTGTTGTAGTGCCTCATGGTGGCCCATAAAGCAACATGGCAAACCCTGTGGTATAGGTTTTGTTGGTCTTGAGCATATTTCTCGCATATAGTATTCGGAGGTTTAGGATCTGCTCAGTAGCGCCACGTCCTTGCCTAAAGCCCGCCAGTTCTTCAGCAATGATTTTGTCCGCATATGTTTTAGTCGGTTCAATATGAAATTTAGCATGACCTTGCATGAGTGTCTTATTAGGCTAATGGTGCGATAGTTTTGGCATAGATGTAGGTTACCTTTCTTGGGTAGGGTGATGATGAGCGATTGGGTCCATGATTTGGACCATTCCCCTGTCATCCATAGTTTGTTACAAATGTTGATTAGGGCACTAATCATTGCATCTCCTCCTTGTTTCACCAACTCGGCAGGGATATTATCCACTCCTGCGCCCTTTCCTATTTGGAGTGCTTGGTCTGCTGCTTCTACTTCTTTGCGTGGAATAGGGCATTTTTCATTGTCCGTTGCTGGGGGGGACATTAAGGATCTCTGGGTCTATCTTTATATTTTCATTATACAGCTCTGAGCAGTATTCAGTCCATCTTTTCAGGATATCATTTTCCTCGGTCAAACATTTACCATTTTTGTCTTGTATGGTAGTACTACGCCATTGCTTTGCAGTGGTTAGTTCTTTCACCAACTGGTATGCATTTTTGCGATTGTTTTAAGCAGTTTCAGTGTCGTACATTGCTCTTCAATCCAGTTCTTCTTTGCCTTTCTCATACCCTTTTTGATGGCTTGGTTATTTATTTTATATTTATTGGACCCCTCTGTATCTACCACCTTTGTTTTCTTTAACTGTCTCCATTTATCACACAGATCGAGGATGCCAGATCGAGAAATTGATCTTCTATTACTGTTTGGAAGGCTTCTACTACTTTAGGATCCTTCAGATTCTCAAGGTCGAATTTGATTCTGGTATTTCCCTGTTTATTTACGCTCTTTAAGTGCAGCCTAAAGGTCGTCATGACTAGATCGTGATCACTTCCAATGTCAGCTCCTGAGAGTCTTTTCAATGTTTATACTAGATCGGAAGAGTGCTTGCAGCATGATGTAGTCAATCTGATTGTGATGTTTCCCATTGGAGCTATGCCATGTGGTTTTCCTTGATATTTTATGTGCACCCAGTGTGTTGGTCGGTATGAGTTTTTTGAAGCTTGCGAATTCCAAGAGCCTCAGACCTCTCTCGTTTGAAGTTGCGTTACAGTGGCGTCCACATACTTCTTTCCAGTTTGCATAGGCATCTTCTCCTATTTTGGAATTCCAATAACCTTGAACGACAAGAACGTCTTTCTTGGGGGTTTGGTTCAGCACATCCTGGAGTTGATGGTAGAAGTCATCCACTTCTTTGTCATCATAACCTGAAGTTGGTGCATACTCTTGTACGATGGTGATGTTGAACGGTGTTGCCCTTAGACGGAGAGTGATGAGCCGGCTCGAAATTTTTCGACAGCTCATAATACTGTTCTTAATGTTTTTATGGACGAGGAAGCCAACTCCTTGTTCGTGTGTGTCCTCGCGTCCACTAAAATATAATCTGTGACCTTCTTGGGTCGATGTTTCTCCAAAGTTTTTCCATCTCATTTTGCACAGACCTAGGATTTCCCATCTGTATCTGCTCATTTTATACACTAATTCCTCCACCTTTCCCGTTTCTCTCAGTGATCTTACGTTCCAGGTACCTACTGTAATGTTATTCCTGGCACTAATACTGTTTTTTTGGCTGACCAGTAGCCTACTTTCCACCTCCGTCCTGGTTAGGGGTCGCAAATCCTGTCCCTTTTGCCAAAACCGGTATTTTCTATATTGAAGTTTACGAAAACCGGAATCCCGGTATTTTCGATATTTTCGATATTTAGAGAATTTTTAGTCGAGATTCGAGATTGTAGTTGGTAATTTATCAATGAAATAGAAACATTCAGAAAAAATATCACATTTTGATTTTTAATAAGCTTTTAACAATAACACAAATGTTTATCTTCAGACTTTAATCAAATGAAAAAAGAATAATTCGTAACTTTTTAATTTAAATAGTTTTATGAATCAAATATTAAAATAATTGGTGTTGTTTTAATCTTTGGTCAAATTTCAATAATGAGATTGTAAAATGACAACGTGTCTAATGTTTGGTCACTTGACTTTGGCCGCAAATGGTTACAAAAGTAACCTGATGAAGATAACACCCGCTCTGACTCCACACTGGTCAGAGGAATAGACCTTAGACTATCAATGGCTATCATACGCAATTTCTAGATATTTTCCCCCTGAACCGCCTTTCTCAAATAAAACTATTTCTAATTTTACCACTGTATCAATGTCTCCATCCGTTGGTCTGGAAGTATTATCCTGAGCTTAAAGTTTCTAATGTATTTCAATTTCTAATCGTCTCTTAAGCGGCATTGTATCATCATGTTCATCATGCTCAGATCCAAAATGTTCAATTTCATTGTTCAAATATATTTCCAACGAGGAATCCGCGGTCTGACCAAGCTTTTGAATATCCACGATATGTTTTCGCATCTGGTCGCAATCTGGCCGTAGGAATACGTCCAACTAATCACTGGAATGTGCAGACTTTAAATGAGTGTGAAGGCCTGAAGTTGTTCTTCCCAATGTTTTAAGTATCTTGTTACAACTAAATCTAATACATTTAGCTGAGAGATTGTCCGTAGCTTTCAAGAAATAATGCCACACTGATGTCTTTTTTTCGGATAGTTTCATATGGTACTCAAATTTTGGTTTCTTTTTTTCAGGGTCCCCCCATTTCGCTCTATCAACCTTGGAAAATAAATCATTAAAAAAAATTAATTCAATCGAATTGGTTTGACGTGTAAAACATTTGTTTAATGTTTAAATTGGCATGTAATTGTTGGACTAAGTACGGTACAGACAAATTGGGACATTCAGTCATGTAAATTTTGGCTAGGTACGGTGCAACCAACTGGGAAATTCAGCCTGAGACAAAATAGCTCGAAAATCAATTATGAGTTGAATGTAAATTATTAATATTGTTATCACAAAATAGAAGTAGCATTATTTTGCTGTGTCTTAAACTTAAGGTACTGGATTAGCAAAATACGGATTTACTCATATTTTTTAATGTGTAGGTTTTTTGGCATAATTAAAAGAAATCAAGCAATCAAAAAAAAAATTAAATTAAAAGTTGACCCCGTGATTTGAGTAATGCGCCATAACAAGGGATTACCTCCCGTACATTCAGGTCGCGACTCGTCTCCACTTACACACTACACAAGCACGATATGAAAAAACAAAACTATTCGCAACGTCATGATTCTTGACAAATATGATAGTACAAAGATCGGTCGGCTTTCTTTGAACTTGTGACACGTGGTGTGATTTGCACATCTCAAAAAATTATTGCTATGTCTTGCTTTAACTAAGACGTGGAAACTAAGAAAAAGTATTTTAAAAAAAATTGAAAATGAAATCCCGGGATTATCGAAAATCCCGGTTTTCATAAATCCAATCCCGGTATTTTCGAGCATGAATTATGGTCCGGTATTCCGGTATTTTCGAAATTCAGTATCCCGGTTTGCGACCCTTAGTCCTGGTCAAAGACGGTAGGCACGGCCCTTGGTAACCCGGGTGACGGCCGAGCCGTTATGGATTGTCAATCTATTTTCGTGTACATGTAGCGTATCTAGGGCAGTTGTCACATGACGGCGCCCATCCCTCTCCAATCTTGTTTTACAACAATCTTGTTTTCAATCTTTGTTTTAAAACCATTAAAAATAGACTTTTAAAACAAATGATAATGGCCTACGATACCACCGAGGGCCACTCTCAGATCTCAGTGAATCAGTAATAGGACAACTAAAAAACATCTCATGAAAAAATAATTTGACTCAGACTCAAACCTCAGTGAACCGTAATAGGACAACTAATAAACCTATCCTGAAAAAAAAATTTGAATAAATATTTATCGGTTTCATGGGTATTAATAAATTTGTTGTTTTTAAAAATTTGTGTCTGTCGAAATAGAAAAAGCTTTAGTCAGTCTAGAACAGCGGTTCTCAACCTGTGGGTCGCGACCCCTTTGGGAAACACATATACTCTACCGTTATGAAGTAGCAATGAAAATAAGTTTATGGTTAAGGGTCGCCACAACACGAGGGACTGTATTAAAGGGTCGCGGCATTAGAAAGGTTGATAGCCACTGGTCTAGAATAAAATCTTTCTCAAACTAGACGTTCAAATGTTATGTTTTCTGCAAAAATGTTATTGTAGTATATTTTTTCTTGTAGAAATTGAAATAGTAGAACAAGATTTGCTGAAGCTTGAATGTCTAAAGTTTTTTTCCTCTCTGATTTAAAATACTCCGACGCCCTTTCATTCACCTCAAAGTTGTTGTTTCATTTTTCATATAGCAACTTTCGGGGATCACTGTAGAAAATGTGTATTTAAATAAACTATTTTTCTCCGGAGCTAAATGTTTAAAGCAGGGGTTCTTAACTTATGGTTTACTGACAACTTGGGGGTTCGTGAAAATTAGTCAGTTGCATTTCCTTTGTAATTTATTTTATCCACTTAAAAAGCCTATTCTAATTAGGTGTCCGTGGGCTATCTCTGACTGTCAAGGGGGTCTGTGGGAAATGAAAGATTGAGAATCCCTTGATTAAAGGATAGACAGATGTAGCATTTAATGTTTTAAACATTACAGTCTAATCTTTTAAAATTTTAAAATCTTTGCGTTTTACTTGTTACAGTGGTTTTTTTTATATCATACTCACCGCATATCAGCTCTAGACACATGATAGACATCAAACAGTGAGACGTCGTTTTTTCACAACAAGCGAAGCAGTGCTCGGCCAGGAACGTGTTCTGTACAATAACTGTGACTAATCAATAAATTCACACACCACGAACTAATCGACAGTGATGTTCGGTCATGGGGAAAAATCGAGCATGAGATCTTTCCGAAACTTTAAATGAAAGCGTGTCCAAATATAGATCATTGTTTCGTTGAATAGATTTTTATGAGCAATGCATTAACTACCTGATGTCATACAGGTTCATGTCGTTTGTAATGATAACTTATGTTGTTTGAATTGTATATTTCGTTTGAATTGAATTTGCTTGGTTGTTGTTGTTGTTGTTGATGATGATGATGATGATGATGCGGTTTGATTGATGTTGTTTGTTTTGATGGTGTTTTGATTAATGTTATAAAAAAATCTTTAAAGTTTTAAAATAAACACATTTTAAAAAGCCAAACGGATTATAAAAAAGAAAAGATGACAAAAAAAAAACTTTAGTTCCAAAATACTAGTAGGCCCTATACATAGACCTTCAAGTATCAGGAACTATAGAATGGGAAAGTGAGTTCATTTCAGTCAGTGGGAAATTCAGCAGAGTCTTTGACAACACACTTTTTTCCCTAAAATATTTGGCCAATTAGTTCTATTAGAAGGTAACAGAAGACGTATTTTAATTCCCAGACATGTTTCTAAATTAGCAGCTAGATCAGTGGTTCTCAACCTTCCTAATGCCGCGACCCATTAAAACAGTTCTTCATGTTCTGGCGACCGCCAATCACAAAATTATTTTCATTGCTACTTCATAATTGTAGAGTGCATGCATTTTACGATGGTCTTAGGTGACCCCTGAGACAGGGGTCGCGACCCACAGGTTGGGAACCGCTGAGCTAGATGCATTTTTTTTTTATTTGTTAAAGGGGGTCATGCATTTTTTCGTAAAAATTATTGTCCAAGCAATTAGCATGTGCTACAAAAATTAAAACCAGCTACTGCCAGAAGGAGTCCGGATGTGAAATAATTATGTATATCGACTCAACGACGGCTGCTCCAAGTGAGAGAACAGATCGCCGGCGCACTTGTCTAACGTGTTCGACGAATTGAAACGCTTCATGAATGATTGAACGTCTGCGTCAACTTGTCGTTTTCCATTATCCTATTGACGGCATTTACGTGTTAATGAAAGGGTTTAGAGCACTTTTGAAAACAACAAAAAAAAAAAAAAAAAAAACAACAACACGTTGCACAATTACATAATGTGTTGTCCACGCATGTCTGTGAGAAAAAAAGAGTAGAGAGTACTTGAGCGACGTGTAGAACTGTGTTTTCCAACGTGGGGTGTTCTCTTCAGAGTTTGGGAAAAAAAAAGAGGGGGGGGGGGAGGGGCACTTTGAAGATTATTGGGAGATTATTTTATTTTAGTATCTGAGATAAGAAATTTATGTAAGTTTTCTTTTAAGGGTGGCCGGCGTGGAGAGGGGAGGGGGGGCAATGTTAATTACGACATTTTTTTTAAGTTCCAGTAATGCATTGTCTTTTTAAAAATACAAATATATATCATATCTCTAGTTACGTTTTATACAACAGCATCCTAAAGATGCCGAGAAATGGACATTCAAATTACAGCTGCCTAGGGATATTTTAAGTTATTTTTAGCTCTTCACAAAAAAGGGGGACGGGGGGGACATTAAAACTATTCAGGTGCCCACGTGGTGTGCTCGGGGTTTAAAAAAAAGGGTGGGGTCACGCTGGTATAGACTGGTCGTTAGCCTTTCTTGACGTAATGTATGTCTGCTGATCACGAGCACTACTTGGAGCTATGTTCTAAAATATATTTAATTCATTACAAAATGCTATTGTATGTATTTTGGAATATTGGCTTTTTGATGTCTCAAAGTTTCTAAACATACATGAAGTATGCATTGTGTGTAAAATGATTTAAAAGGTATTAATTTTAATTTTACATAAACTTTACAAAAAATAATCATTTATCTCGATTAATTAGTATTTTTTGTAATTTTTCAACGTCATCATCTAATAGGCCTACTTTTCAATTAGGCCTCTTAGGCCTAGAGACGTGAATATTGTTGCACCATTTAAATACTAAGAGATATTAAACCAGTAAAACTGTTTTAAGATATGCCTCTTTCTTATTAAAAAATTGTGGAGTAAATAGAAATACGCATTTTAGTAGTTTTACGTTTCAGGCTGTAACTTAAATTACCTAGTAATTGGTTAAGACCAGGAATGCCAGGTTGGCTTCTGTCTTCCGCATTCCTTGTCAGGGTATTTTATTTAGTGTTATCGTGCGTCTATTAATGTGAATAGCTGACCGTTACAATGGCACCACTGGTTTGACACTGTGATATGATATAATCTGGTACTTATGTTATTGGAATATCATGACATTTAAATATAACGATATTTTTATTTAATGACCTTTGATCTAAACATTATTAGGAAATTAGGCCTATGGCGATTGTAGTGGCCTATTCGAATATGACTATGAGTAGTCCTATGCCTATATTTTTTTTTTATCTTACTTAAGATATTTGCATTTACTTTCAATTATTAAAAAAAAACTAATATTTATATCTCCACAGCTTTGTAGAAGAATTCGTTCGGGCTCCAAACAATGGACTCCGCTTGCTTCTGTGTCTACTTAAAAACCTCCAAGTTTTGTCTTCCAGCCCCATCGGGGCTTTTCCCAGGTCAACCCCAAAAGGAACGCTACGAATGGAAGAGTATAAGAAAAATATGGTAGATGTGGCTTTATTAATAGAAATATTATTCTCAAATTGTAGGCCGAAATGTAATTATATTATATTTTAAATGATTTGCAGTGATGCTTATTTTGATAACAGGACCAAACTCGTTTTGAGATAAAACCTTAATTGTGAATTAAAGGATAACAATATATCTGCAACCTATATAGGGCCAACTCCACAAAGACAAGGGGCACCAAAATCTTTTTTTTTCTTTCTTATGACTAAATCTGGCAGAATTTGTTTCCATATATTGAGGGGCGGCATTTTCAGACTTCATCCTGGACGAAACCATTCCTCAGCTCAACCTAGGGAATTTCAATTAATGTCCATGCATTTATGGCTTTATGGGTTTAAAATATCAATACCGGTAAATCAAATATTGGTTAAATTGCAATGAAAGAAATATTTTATTTTATTTAGGTAGATGAACATGATTGTTTGCTGTGCATCAAATACACTCTCAGGATAAGGGTGAGTGGGCCTAAACATGAGGAGTTAAGCAGTTAATTACATTTATTTCGTGGACCAGACGCCAGTGGCCTAGCTAGGGTTGGTGTCACCTGGTGCGGTAAACTCATGTTGTCACCCCCTGACTTCAACGATGGCTTTCTTGTTGTAAAAATAAGTCGACAGTATAACAATGAAAAGAAAAAGAATTAGTTCAAGGTCAGGAGGTAACTGTATTTAAGAACTGTTACAACGTTAACTTTTAGTAACTACATTTAGTTTACTTTATTTCAAGTTTTCCATTCCTGGTCTTCAAATCTGCAAACTTGTCAGTCACTTTGAAAATTTACTTGTAATCGGTTATCCTTTCATGAAATTCGGTTAAACTGAGTAGTGTGTAAATATGCAATTTTTCAATTGGGTGTCATCCCATAAGATTGGTCCGCACCCCTCCTAGCTTCGCCACTGCCGGAAGCCTCAAATTGTTTGCCCCTATTAAATCATCATATCCTTCTTTTAAAATCCAATAATAAAACTGTGGTTGTTGTTTATTTTGTCACAATAATTTTCTCTGGGTTAAAAAGACTACAAACAATTGTGCTTGTTTTTAAATCTTGTTTTATATGAGATTACATAATTTAAGTGAGAAAATCCATTTTGACCAGGGTGCTGTGGAGGAACTGTTGGAACACAATACTGGACTTTACACCGTTGTCTCCTGTCTTCTGAGCAACTATTCAAGATCAAGAATAACAGTACTTGAGGTGGGCCATTCACTGGAGTGATGGAGGGGAGAACTAGGTGTAAAGAAAGACAGTGTGTTGGATGATTTCCCCCTCATGACATTCTGAGAGTCATTTGACAGCATACATCTGTGCCTGTGCAAAATATCGAATACAAATTCCATGTTGTGCCTTTTAAAAGTTTTACTCACTTATGCATTATTTTTGTTTGTTTAGGCAAGTGAACTTTTTGCTCAGTTAATCATTTTCTTGTGAACTGGTCACCTCAAAGGTGTTGTCTAGTTGCAACTGAGTTGTGTCAACATTGCGTCTACTTCTGGGTCCAGCAAGGCAGATTGAAACTGTCACTCTAATTTTCATGGTTGACAGTGTCTCTTTGTGGTTGTGTGAATGGGTGGATGGGTGAGCTCAGATCTACTTTTTTAGTTTTATGCCTAGGCAAAGAGTTAAGTCACTTCAACCGGGATTTTTTAAGCTTTCGACTTTTAAAAATTAATAATTCTAATTTTGTCTATAATTTAAAGAATAAATTTTAATACCAAATGTAGCAAAAAAATATATAAATTTTAATTTAAAAAAAATTGACTTTCTATTAAAGATGAATTAAAACACACTAAAAAGTAGAAAATAATAAAAAAAATTCTTAAAATGCATTAAGGTGTAATTTATGCACCGAAAGTCTGTGCAGAAAATATTTTTTTAAAATTTAAATGTTAATAAAACATTTAACTTTCATCTACATTCAATTCGAATCCTTGGGCCTCATAGAGTGCTCATCTAAACTTTGAAATCACCTTGATTTTTTCCTTTTTAGATCTTGACATTAATTCTCACTGGGCCTTCTTCAGTAGACAAAGTCCTCGATGCATTTACCTCAATGAGAATTCAATATGCTGAGGGTACGCGCTTCAAGATGCTCATCAACATGATGTACACACGAGGTGTTTCCCATGTACTCTTTCAGGTAATGCATTATTATGACTTTATAATGTCGAGCAAACATTTAAGTAAAGGTTATAGGGTTTACTTAAGGTTAGAAAGCCTTTAGGCATAATAATTATTTATCCATAAATGCAGCAAGGTTTTAAAAATTTTAATGGTTTTTATTGGTAAACCCTTCAAGTAGAGCTGCCCTCATTTGCTTTAAATTTTGATATTTGCAATGAAGTTAATTTTATCGCACAGGTCAGCTGTTTACGATTACTAAATTCACTTCTTAACCTATGCAAATCTGCTAATATGAGAGTCTACCTACAGTATGAGATGGAAGAAGCAGGCCTGGATTGGAATCGAATACATGAGGTACAGTAGGATATTTACAGCTTTAATGGCTGTGCCCCTGGATATTATTTCGTACAATATAATTTAATGAAACAAATCAGATGGTAAATCTATCTTTGTCTAAATATTATTTTTTAAATGTAGGAAAGTGAGCATATAAGACCTCAACTAATTCATTGATTTCATTAGGTTAATTTCCAGTACATGTGTGAGTAGAGATATTAAAAGCAAGAGAATAGTTCTTTTCCCTGTTATAAGAGTGTTGGACTGCGCTAAAGCTTTAAAATAGATTAATTAGACATGAACAATTTGTGTCAATGAAACAATAGATGTTAGCATAACATTTGACTAGAATCAAATTTTGTATTTCCTATCTTTAATTCTTTCGTTGAAACAAGTGATTTTGTCATTAAAATGCAGCATCCTTTTTTTTTTTCAGGTTGCACAAGGAGTTGGACTTGAATATGATGATTTAAAAAAAGAAATATTGGAGTGGAAGCTGCGTTACATTGATGTAAGTAATTAAAGGGTAGCAAACATTTTTAAACTTAAGTCTATAAATATATTAAAAAATTGTCAAAAATTAACATACCCATACCCTTAAATAGCCATAATAGAAGATAATTTTTTCCATAGATATTCATCATGAGAAATAGTAAATAAGATTGACACATTTTGCCTTTTCTAACAATTTATTAGTTTCTAAAACTCTTAAATTTTCCTTCATGTTGTAGGTAGATTCACTGCTACGAAAGATAAAGGTACGCCAATGTACAAATGTGTTCACTCATGGCTTGTATAAAGTATTTGCCCTTACTTATAGTTGAGCAATGTTTGTCTTCCTTTATTCGTCAGCGTAAAATAACATTAAGACCAACATGTTATTTTTTATTTAAAACCAAGATATCCAATTGTTCAATATCTGAGTTAACTAATATTCTATCTTTTAAATTTCTTCCTCAGAATTGCTAATCTAAAGCATAAATATTCATAGTGTCAGTCAACCTGTAATAACATTCTTCAACATCTAACTTCTGTCTCCACAGGCTGACTTAAAGTCAAACCACGCAGGAAGTGCTCTCACTGAATTTATTTATGACCAGCACTTTGGACCTATTTACAGTGAGAGAAATTTGACCAATATGATCAGTAACAAACTCTGGACAAGCATTTTTTGGTTTCTCTTGATCTTATAATTTGTATTAGGATGACTTATGTCCTATTATTCTGTTGTAATTTTAATTTTTTTTCCTAAGGGAAAGAGAAATATTTTATGGTGTGCCTATTTTTATTGGCCATGATGTCAACTATGGCAAATGCAATGCTCACCAGTTGAAACATATTACTACTATTATTAAATATATTATTGATTTCATGCAGGTACACAACTTGCAAAAATTGATGATTTTCCCGACACTCAAGGCCTAAATGGACAAAATAGATGGAGGCCATTAATACAAGAACTTGTAAGTACCCTGTTATTTAAATTATAATGTCAGACCCATTTAAGTTCCTAAGCATTTAGGAGTCTGAAAATGGTATTAAATTCTCATGTCAACATATTACATAAAAAACATTAAATGTTGAGAGTTAATCAAATAATTCTTTAGGTGTGATCCTGTTACAAACTTCATAAGTTGGGGGCCTAACAGTTTCCAAACAGTAATCCTGGGCAAACCATTGTTTAGAATGTCATACTTCAATCTTGTTAGTAATTATTCTATCTATAAAATTATAATCCTTTATGTTTTCATAAATTTCATTTGCTAAAGGATGTCAAAACAGATTCAGACCCAGCATTATACTTCCCCAAACAAACTTCCTCAAGCCGCTCCAGTCAGATAGTACAAATAGAGGTCCATCCGCCGATACCTTCCAACGACCGCTCCATAACTCACCCACCATCCCAAGACTCTGAAAACTTTAGCCCACAAGAGACTCCAAGTGGTGCTACTGACCCACGAGATCCTTACCCACCCAGAGAAAAAAGGAAGCATTTAGCAAAGAGAATATCTTTTTCTAGTGAAGTGAGTGAGTCTCAAAGTCAAACAGGAAAACAGTATGAAGGTTTAAATGGAGGAGATGAGGAGATGAATTGGATACTGAGGCAAGGAAATTTTGAAGCAAATTCAGGTCAAGATGATGGGGATAGAGGACGTAGAGGGCAGGAGAGGAGGGAAGGAGTTGGCCACAGAAAGGATGTCAAAGGTGGGCATTTTGACAGTGGTGTAAGCGTTGATTATCATGATGGTGACCCACTGGCCGGGAATTATTGGGATGATGATGACAACACACAAAACTCCAATCTGAAGAGTGGAGTCGAGAAGAAAACAGGAAATATCGTCAGAGGAAATTGTCTAAATAATAACTCAGTTAGCGATTCAAAAAATTTCAAGGTCTACACTCCAAGAGCGCTAAGTGCCCCTGAGAATGACGAGTTGGGATATCTGCACTGGCTTAACCAAGAAATCCTAAATCCCCAGCTGTCTAGGATTCAACTCTATCATAACGATGGTGGTCAAGGCTATCAGAATAGCAGCATCAAACCAAGCACCCCAACTCCAGATTATGACGCTCTACAAGAAAACGGACAATTTGCAAAAAGCCAGTATGTCATGGGTAATGGGATTATTAACACAGACTCTTCACCATCAGACTCAAACACTGGTGAAGTCTCATTCAATAATAAAAATGGAACAATTAATCAGAATTCAAATTTCCAACGTATGCACAACATCAGAAGAAGAGGAGCCCCAGAGGAGCAAAGAACCTCCCCAGGGGGAGGAAGAACCTCAACAGAAGGGCAAAGAGCCCCACCAGCTCCACCATTACCTCCTTTAATGGTAGCTCCAGGCAAACAGCAAAAACAAGTTTCTGTAGTGGCAGCTATTCAACAAAACTCCAGCAACTATTCCACTGCAAACGGAGACCATCGGTCGCCTCAGTCTTCAAATCAAAATCAATTCAACCCACAGGTCACCAAAAGAATATCTGTCGGATCTATTGGTCAGAGTAAAAGATCATCTTCCGTGGGTTCTTCACAGAGAGACTTGATGTCTCCTTCAACACCTGAAAGCGCTTCAAAACATCATCAAAACCCTTCTAAAGAAATCAGAGAGAAGTCCTCATTAAATGGGAATACACCTATTCCAGCGCCACGGGATCAGAAACTCAAAGCAAAAACTACAATTTATGTCAACGGGAACAAAACTAATGGTGTGGCATTGCCAGATATGAGGAAAGATTCCCAACGCAAGGAAGACAGAGTAAATGGTGTGCTATTCAACAGAAAAGCTGCCATTGATTCTTCTGCACTCACTTCAATTATATATTCAGATACAAACAAGGGCCAGCATGGAAACAAAGATAACTCTAGGATACAAAGTACTTCTGTGATTGAGCCCCTGACAGGAGTTATGGTGACATCGTCAGAAATTACATCAATCAAAGATGCACATTTGGTCAAAGATGATGCTCCCAGAGTAGCGGAACATTCCAGCAATCCAACAAATCTTGACATGCACCAGCCCCTCAATGACCATCGAGAATCTCTTAGCCATGGTATGGACAGCATTAGGTCCTACAGCACTGAAATTGGGCGTGTACTGACTGAGCTGGATGAGACATTAGAGACACATGGCTGGCAGGCTTCAATCAAGAAACATACCAAACAGCAGAGACCATTAGTTGCTTATGTTTGACATGCCATCGACTGATTGGGAAATTCATAGAAGTGTGCAATACAAAATTATATTTATTATTCATATAATTATAAGCAAAGTGTGATCCCAAGCCATCTGTAGGCAAAATAACACTGTTTTATGAAATCTAACCACCTTTCATATGTAAATTGATGAACAGCTAAAGCTATTAAAGATGTTATGATTACATTAAAAATATTTCTAGTCATTAGGATTGTTACAGCTTCATCTATTATCCAAAATTAAAATTTTGCCTGTAGGTATTTTTTTTTTTTAATAGGCTTTAATAGAATGTTTTAAAAATGGTGCAATAAAATGTACAGTTAATTTCAATTTGATCATTGTTCTGTTCTTGCAAATAGAAAGACCTGCTTTGAAATTACTTGTAATTATTTTTTTTCAATGATTTCTAATAATGGATTATTAAAGCCTGATTTGAAATGAGGCTATACAACAAAGATTTAAAGTTGAGAGAAAGCAATACTTAGAAAATTGATAATTTTTTTTCACATTGACCTTCAATAAGTGAACCAGGTAATTTTTAGGGTTATATTAGATATCACGTATGTATATTCAGAATTTAATCATCCTGATGTCTTAAGTATTTTAGCCAGTCCATTACAGTTGCTTTTTGGAGGCTGTAAATACTTACATGATTGACAATAAACCTGTTAGGCTTTTAATTTGAAATTTAAAAAAGAAAAACATTAATTATAAAATCTACTAGTGAGGTTGAGGTGAGAAAACTATTTGTATGCAACATTATATTGCCATACCTTTCTGAAAAGGTTGCTCACAATTTTAGGTGAGTGCAGTTAATTTTAAAATATATCCCCTCAATTTCCATTTTGTGTAACTAGCATAATTCCATACAAAGTCAACACACAAAATCTAGATATATTTGGTAAAATATGTTCACAAAATGAAGTTTATTTATGGAGAAAAATGTATTTATTTTAAAGTTAGATTTAAAATTCCTAAACTTGCATTGGCAGTTTCATAAAATTACTGTATAAATAATGACTTCTAAGCTATTCTCCATTAATCAATTAAGCCTGTCCAAACCTGCTAGGTATAATACAAACAACAATTTTACTGGACCCATCCAGACGTTATCTAACATCAGGAAATAAATACTGTTAAATGTAAAAGCTGAACTTAAAATAATTCTGAATTTTTTTAACCAAAATAGAGAAAGAATTTCAATTACACACTCGATATAAGGAATAACAAAATATGTAAATCAAATGAAAACATTAAGCTGCTCTGATATAAGGAAAAGAATGCTCAAAAAAAAGTAAAAATCACTTACTTTGGGCATTCAACACAACACTACTGCAGAGGAATGAAGTTGGTTCCTCTGATCAATACACTTAGCATTTGGTTATAACTTTAAGTTTAAAACAGGAAAAATTGCTGTGTAACAGCCCAAAACATTTAGTTTATTTAATTTATTTTTAAATCTGATCATATCTTTCAAGAAAATATTAAGAAGTTTATGATTAGTTTCAAATTATTTCAAAAATTTAAATCAGTGACACTTTTAAATTATCATTTAAATATGTGAAAAATTACAAACTAGAAGTAATATACCCTAAAGCCAAAACATTGCCCATAAATAAAATGCTTAAGTCAGATAAAGTTCTAGTTCCCAGATAATCTGGCTGAGATATAATAGAGTATAAGAGTTCACAAATGTTTTCTCATGAAAGACTCGGAATGCATGTTTAGAGTACATGTATTGAAAACTTTATGAATAATGAAATTAAACACAAAAATTTACACTGAGTTTGACTTAACAGTATCGATTATTAAATCGCCTCCATAAAACAAATCAATATTCATGGAAATTTAAAATACCAGATTGTGCAATAAGAAATGTCTAAAATAATGAATAGTACACTTAATTTACAACTTAGTCAATTTCAATCTCATAGGCTAGAAAATGAATTTATAACTTATAAACCTCAAACATATGTTTAGATTATTTAATGTTTAATTAAGCATATGACACTGCAAAATAATTTTGGCCTTATAAAAAATATTAAATGGGGGGGGAAAAAAAGTTGTAATTAGACATCACAATTGTAAGATGTCAAACATTTTTCAAGAAAAATCTTTTGGAAACCCAACAACGTCATGCTTAGATAAAAATGTTTGCCTGAAGAGTTACTATTTGCATGGGCTTGAGTGTAACTGTTGTGCCAGAGAGGTGTTTGTGTAGGGTAGCACCTGCAGAAAGAAAGAGAATGCAAGTCAGGGTCAGTTGTTTAAGTTTAAGAAATAATTGAACAAATGTCCGGTCATTAAAAGATTTAAAGAAATTATTGGACGAAAGTCTGGAAATTAAAAGGTTTTAAGAAATTATTGAACAAATGATTGGAAATACTACTAATAAAAATCGTAAACAGAGAAATATTAGTTTGATACTTTTAAAAAGGGGAAGTAATGAGAATTTTGCAGGCACTTAAATTCAATTAATTCAAAAATAGGGGAGAGTATGTAAATTAAACATCTCATGACAATAACAAAAGAGAAAACAAGGAAGGAACAGAAGAAGCTACTGATAAATTATTTAACAAATGTTAAAATTTCTATAAGAGAAGCTTTTATCACCTTTTTTTTTTTAATAAAAATGTATTTTTCATGTAAAAAAAATATTTTTAACTAACCCTTTCAGTATCTTAACGACCATTAATAAATTACCTTTAATTACAAATAAATTTTTCATCATAAAAAGAATTACTGATAATTGAAGAGAAAAAATGAAATTGTAATTAAAATAAATCTACATTAGAACCAGCTACACCTAAAATTGTTCAATGCCAACTTAACACAATTGGTTATAGCAGTCAGATCTATCAATAATGTGTTCATCTTCTGACCCATCTGCATTATCAGAATATCAAAATTTTAACTAGATCTAATTCAAAATCAAAATCACTTTCATTTCCATTATCAACTTCTGCATTTAATTCTGCATTAAATTCATTACTTTCGGCACTAAAAGCCATGTACTTGAAGTTTGATGATGGGTTTTAATGATCTATCTAAATGGGCAAATGCCATTAAGTTTAGATCTGTGAAAAATGTTTTGTCTTTATTTTTATAGAATCAAAAGCAGCATAAAATCAAGCGAACAGCCACCAAACAACACAAAAAAACAAAAGCTTGCCACATCCTGTTTATAAATTGATTCTTTGTTGTTCCTTTATAAGAAGAGTTACCTTCACTAGGCAACTTTGAAAATGGCATGTTGTTTACGGCAGTAACGCGATCGAGGCGTAAAGTAAGGCCGGAAAGCCTTTTAATGCAACTGAAAGGGTTAATATTGTAATTTGGAGACCTGAAGCTGCTCGAAAACAAATATTTTATGTAGAATCTTTATAGAGTTGACTGTAATATTATCCATAACAAAGTAATTAAATCACTAACTTGTCTCTGATGATTCTGTATTCCATTTAAGCCTCTGAACTTGATCGATTGGAATGTTGGCACCAAGGGCAAGTTCATAAACATCAGTGAGTTTGAAAGGGGTGAAGATATCCTTCAACAGATAGAGAAATAAACATTGCAGGCTCTAATATTAACAATGGTTTTAGAACAATTTAATATCATCCAAGTTTACTTTAACGAAACTGACCAAAAAAAAAAAAAAAGTTTTTATTTTAAAATTGTACAGCTTCATCTAAAAATAAAAGATCATAGTAAAAAAAAAGTTACAGCTATGTGGTTAGAGGTTAACAAATAAAACTAAATAACAAGAGGTAACATACTTGGATGTCAAAGGTCACCGGAGCTGATAAAACCGGATCCTCTCCATTTTCATAAAAGTGTTCAAATCTGATGAGGTAAGGGACTGACCCAGCAGGGGAGGGAACTGGTCCATTGTGGCGGAACTGATCCAGTGTCAGCAAATGGACGTTAGCTGGTAAGCTGTTTGCCAGACCAGACCACTGTGAACAGAAACCAGAGTATAAAATCGAATCAGAAAGGAAAACAGCACAACTGCATGTTTACAAGTTATTTAGTTTCATAAAGAGCTTTCCCTTGAAGTTTTTGCAGTAATTTTAATAACTAAATGTAACACCACGCACCTTAGTCCTGAATTTCTGAACATAGCTGGCAGGGTCAACGTTCAGGTCAGAAAATGTCTCTTGAGGCTGGAGGAAGATCTCTTGGGCAAGAGGTCTGTAAATGCTGGCTGAGTTTTGAACCGAGTCGAAAAGGAGGTAGTGTGTACCTGAGATGATTTCATAACAAAAATTGTATTATTATTATTAGCCCATCATTACTGAATAACACTTATATGATTTATTTGTAGAGTTGTAGATGTCGGATGCATTCAGATAGAACATGAGTTTAGTTCCTGGGCTATTTTTTTTGAAACAGCTGCAGGTTTCTGTAAAAAATAATTAGATAAGAATATTAAAAATGGGTGACTAAGCTACATTCCCAAAAATCATCAGCTATCATTTTTCTTTAAAATTAATTAAGGTTTCACCAACTAATGCCCACCTCTGACAATGAGGCCCTTCCCGTCAGTGCCTGGTTCATTGAGGGACTCACCCACCCCTTTGCCATCATCATTCAACAAACGACGGTGAACCTGGTGATAACAGTCAAACAAAAAAAGAAAGAAGGAATGAAGCCTAATGTAAACAGAGAGATGTGGATCAAAAAATGAACACCAAACAATGAATAAAAATCATTCTTAACAAAATTATTAGCTGTGTCATAGAGTGAAGAATTAATAAACTGGGAATTTTATTTTTAAAATGTAGCCTGTGGAGATTTCAGTTAACAGTATTGCCAATAGCTGATCATTCTATTATATCGTCAATGATAACTACTTTAATTAAGTAGTGAAAAACTGCATCAACGTTATTATAATATGTTTAAATTAGTAACAAAATATCCATGTTGGGTCTAACAATAAAACAGAGAAAACAAGAAAAAAATATTTTAAAATTATGTTGGTTTCCATGGTAACTAAGAAATAAAATCCACCATTTTTGTAATAGGGTACAAAATGGAATGTACGAAAGAAGAACTATTGGTAAATTTCCACAGCTGTAACTAATCAAAATACTAGCTTAATTTTAAAGTTACAGATTGTTGCATAAGTAATGCCGAGACCCCAAAAGTATGTCAGGAAAACACCATTTTTGAACAGGATTGAAAAGTTGAAAGGTTTGGTCACTTTTGTAGTAATGGGAAGCTATATTTATCTAAATCCTGAAAAATCCATCTTTCTATTGATACCAAATATTAGACGATTCTGACTACATGAAACGAATCAATAAAACCAATGTTTATTTGGTCAAAAATGACTTTATACCCAACTATAGGGTTAGCAAAATAATATTTTACAGAATGATCTTACATCTTTTTATAACTTTTAAAAAGTTATAGTTATAACAATTTTTAAAAAAGGCCTTAGAAACCAAATATATAAAAAACCAGAATTACTCAATAATTTATGTTTACGTTGATTTCTCATCTCCCCTTAAATAAAACAGTAGTAAAAAAATTACATAGTGGTCTACAGAATTAATAATTGTACAAACTAAAATGGTCATAGAGGTAATCTCTCTGTTTTATCATGTCAACACACCAGGTATAATAACCACTAACAAACATGATAACATAGTGTGACTCTTCCTACGATGCTATCAATATGGGAACTATGTATAAACTGACCATGAGTTCCAAATCTCCATCATTAAGGCTGACACCCCCTTGGGACCTGTCTGTCAGAATTGTCATCTGATATTTTCCATCTCCACTCTGGGACAAAGACACAAAAAAACAATTAGGCAGATATAATATTTGTTCATATAAAAGTCGAGATGAGGCATAATAATTAGGGTTTCTAATTGCCTCGGCAAACTAAATTTATTAAAAGAAAATGTGAAATTCTTAATGTCTGATTCCATGATCAATAACCAAAATTTGAATAGAAGAATCTAAGAAAAACTGCTTCCCAATTTGCTTCAATTTCATTTCAAAATCTACTATAACAACTTCACACTGTCATTTCAAAATCTACTGTAACACTTCACTTTCATTTCAAAATCAAACTTAACAACATCACACTTTCATTTCAAAATCTACTGTAACACTTCACTTTCATTTAACAATCTACTGTAACAACTTCACACTTTCATTTCAAAATCTACTGTAACAACTTCACACTTTCATTTCAAAATCTACTGTAACAACTTCACACTTTCATTTCAAAATCTACTGTAACAACTTCACACTTTCATTTCAAAATCTACCGTAACAACTTCACAATTTCATTTCAAAATCTACTGTAACACTTCACTTTTATTTCAAAATCTACTGTAACACTTCACTTTCATTTAACAATCTACTGTAACAACGTCACACTTTCATTTAACAATCTACTGTAACACTTCACTTTCATTTCACAACTTCCACAACTTAATGTTTGCAACAAAATATCATTACTCTGAACAATACAAGGTAATTTAAAGAACAATAAATAACCTTGATGGCCATGAAGGCATTGACAGGGAAGTAGTTTCCAGCCACTGGTTCGGTTTGATTCAGGTCCCATGTTGGTCTGTAGTTAAGTCTGGAGAAGGATTAAGTATTTATCAAAACTCTGCACAACTTGCAGGTAGAGCCTGTAGTGCGCCTGGTTTAAAATCCAGGTATCACCTAAATGTTGACTTAATTCTATTTTGCCTAGTCCCAAATGCTCAAGAAAATCATTTTGATTTCAAATATTGTACCAGCATTTAACCATAAGTACTCAACAACAATTAAGGCAAACAATAGATACAGTTTTAAATAAAAGTAATGAGGGAACAAATATAAGAAGGCAAGGACAACTGGAAAACAGAATCTTACTTCCTCTCAAGAACCTCTCTACCATTGGCATCTGTGTAAAATACACCTGCATTCCCCCAGCCTGGCAGTGAGTAGCGCAGGACAACTTCTTTTCCAATGTTATCACTGTCAAAATATATTAGATAATTATATTTATGGCTTATCTTTTTTTTTTATACAAAGGCAATAAAATTAATTCAAGCTTTGCAACTTAAGAAAGAAATAGTGAAACAAATAAATCATTTTGAGAGAATGGAAGTAACTTAAGTTTTTATTAAATTCCTTTTCTTAAAGTCATAATATGTTGGGTAAAATATCAGATAAATAAATTAGTTTCAGGGTTAAAATGCAACAGTTATAATAATAAAAATAAGGCTAATACTGTTATTTAATATTATTATAATTATTAAAGTGGTCCTATATATAGTGGTACTCCAGCCTAAGGCTGGGCTCTCCGCTCTTCAAATGAAAAATTTTAGCAAACACAATCATGACATTAAATAAAAGTTACTACGTTTATTTAATTAAATAACAGCTTCATAAAAAATATATTCACTCCGCCCACCCCAGAACTATTTACAAGTCAAGCCATGGACGGCACTCAGCACCATCGTTTATTGGTCAGAGGGGGATGGGAATCAGTTGTGATAATAGAGTTTGAAGAGATGTGTTATGGGTGCAGTTTTGAAGGCCTGGATGGTCCGAACATTGTGGATGTGTAGTGGGAGAGAATTCCATTTTTTTGGGGTGCAGAAAGAGAAAGATCGTTCACCATATTGTACAACATGGGAGCAATAAAAATCCCTACCTTAAAGGAATGGGCCCAACTGTCCATTCCACCTCCACATAGGGCTTATCCTGGTACACACGAATCACCTGACTAACCCAGTCGGAGAATTGTTGATAAGCTTCCTGGACAACTGCACCCTGACAAGTTGAAGAGAAAAATCTTTTTCAAATAGTGTCCTGACATTGATACTGGATAGTAACAATGAAAATCTAACATGACAAAAAAAATAGGTGCACCGGAACTCGGATCTTGCCTGGGCAACAGAGATTATCATTCAGTGCACTTGCTATAGGATAATGTACAAGACCAGGGTTAATTGTTGGAACACCCACAGCTATCTGATAATAGGTCAAATTCAGCTAAAATGCATTAGACTATTTCTCAATTTTTTTTTTAGAATAATTACCACATGAACTGTATCAAAGGTGAACTCACTCTGACAATGCCACCCCATGTCTTCAGTGGTACTTGGGAAGGTGTATTTGAAGTTGGTCTGAAGATGTAGGCACCGGATGCCTGGTTGATCCCACCGCTGTTGTTACCAGTGTAGCCTTGATAGTACAGGATGTTCTGCAGGAGGGGCACAGTAACCCCGGTGGTCCGGTTGGTGATAGAGTTTAGGTTGCCTGAGCTGTCAAAGGTCACTTGAACATACTGTTATAGATAACATTTCAATTGTTTTAAAAAAATTCTTTTTACCCTTTCATGCAAGGTGATGAGCCAGAAATGGAAAATACTAATGTAAATAATGAATATTTTTTAGCTATTTAATAGTCTAAAAAAAAACATGTTCTAACACGTTTTATTCATCTTAATAAAAGTATGACATCTTTTATAACTTAACTATAGTGGTTGTTTTAACTATAGAGGTTGATTTAACTATAGTGGTTGATTTAACTATAGTGGTTGATTTAACTATAGTGGTTGAGTATGACATCATTTATAACTCAACCATAGAGGTTGTTGGAATATTACAACAGTTAACTGTCCTGACATAATATTTTTTTTTAAACTTCTCTATAAACATTGCAAATTGCATGGAAAAAAAAAGTGCAATGTTCAAAGAGAAAGACATTTTCCATTTACTAAACCAGGGGTCTCCAAGATCCGACCCGCGAGGCCAGTTCAACCGGCCCGCCGACGGTACTTGAAAATTTTGTTCTGGCTTGAAATTATTGTACGTCATTATCCGGCCCACGCTCGTCTTTTTTTTTTCTTTTTTGTTGTTTTTGTTTGTTATCCGGCCCGCCGTGAAAAAAGTTTGGAGACCCCTGTACTAAACCAATCAGTGAGATCTTAGTTTGACTAAAACATATTGTCTGATGAAGGCAACCTTTATCAATTTTAATGTAATGCACCAAATGTTGATTATCTAAAAAAAAAAAAAAAAAAAAAGTATATGATAAACCCTCATTACAAACAATATTATTTATTAAAAAACTTCATTACCTTGCCAGAGATGACGTTGTCATTAGGCTCTGCCACAGGTTCAGTATTCATCTCAGTCTTGAATGTTAAAGGCTCTGATAAGACAGTTTTTGTTTTGTGTAAATAGTTTTTCTTCTTTGGGTGACACTAAACAATTCTTATTTTAGACCAGGAAAAAATAGTAAGATTATTTGAAATTAAATGTAATGTGGCAAGTTATTTTGTTTCGGCCAGAAACTGTTAAGACCAAAGTGTAAACATTTTTTATTAAAATCTTTGATGCCCCCACAATGTCAACTACATCACATTTTAATGTCAGGCATACATTTTAATGCCAAGCATACATTTTAAACTAAAATACTCTCACTGTTTTTGGACACTGTTTTGACAAAGTAGGTCACATAACCCAGCGCAGGCACTTGAGCCAGAAACACCAACTGATTAGTGGCAGCTCCCGTCTTGTGCGACTTCAAGTCCAATGCACTGGATGGAAGTGGCAGGATCTGGAATGAGGAAACATTTTCTGCAACCTTAAAATTCATAATTAAATTTGACAACCTTCGGAGCTCATTTATATGGCACTAGTTCACTCACATATATAAAGCACTAGTTCACTCCCTTATATGTCACTAGTTCTTGACTAAATCTGACATTATGCATTGATTTAAACATGGCTAAGGGACGTTACACATGCTTACATAGTGAGTTAAGCTCAGCTTAAGGAGCTTACATATATGCCTACCGCCAAAGTTATTTTCACTTACAAGACCCCAAAAAAAAAACTTCTAGAGGTAATTTCACATGGAAATAATTCAACAACTGGCCATCACTTACATCACTTGTAACTGTTGTAGCACCATCTTCCTTGTACACTACATATCGAGTTCCAGGCACTGGCAATCTTGCAGTGTAGGAGACTGGGCGAACAAGGGGGTTGTAGAATGTCACTTGAAACTGAGCCAGGTGAAAAATACACATGGATGACAATCATTTTTTTTTTATACATTATTCTTTTACATATGTCACTGTTCCCATTTTTAAAAATGTTTCTTATGAATTCATCAAATACTGGGGTCATTTTAATATGTTTTAGTGTTAGAAGTCTGGTAATGAGAGCTACAATGCAATGACAGGGTTTTCATATGCACACTTCAGTTAGTGTTGAGTTTTTTGGTCCCATGAGTTTGACATGGAAAACTTTTATAAATTAGAGCTTAGCTTCTACATTAAAAATCAAATTAAGTCATCAACTAAAAAAATGTGATAATAGTTTAAGTTATGGGCCAAGCTATTATTTATTCCTCTACTTAAGAGCATCTAATGCACTAGTTTAAAAAATCAGTTATGTTACCAGTCATATATTAAAATCATCAGTGTAAAATGTAGCAATCCTGTAATTAAACTTAGTGTAGGGAAATAGTTGAACTGAATTTTTTAAATGCAGCAAGGTGAATTAGGTTTGAACTTACATTGTTGGAACTCTGAGACACATTGCAAATGCTGATGTTCAGAGACTGGCAGAACACTTGCTGGGGTGCGCTCTCACTGCCACTAGACATCCAGATACTGTATGCATCTTGCACTACATTCTGTGTAGCATTTGGAAAATAATTGAAATGAATGTTAATGACCTTTTCTGATGCAGGTTATACAAGTTTTTTTTTTTAATTATATGCGGCAGCATTGTATTTCCGGGCACCTTTTATTGATCAAGTATAAATTTGATATTTTAAAGCGTAACAAGAAACGGAACAAATTATTTTAAAACGGAAAAAGCTCCTGATTTACCTGTGCACCATTGACACCATCAGCCAAGCGCTCAGCGTAATCGAAGGCCACGGCTTGTTTCTCAGTTCCACTGAAAGGTAAGTTAACAATTGATTTATACAAAGATAAGAAGAGGATCTCAATAAAAGTTATTCTTATTGAATCAAGCACTCATTTGAACCATAGAAATAATACATAAAAACATTGAAATGTCAGCAGTTAACATACATTGGTGGTCAAACATATGAACGGATGGATGCAATTCTTTAACTTACATGGTGGTCAAACATATGAACGGATGGATGTAATTCTTTAACATACATTGGTGGTCAAACATATGAACTGATGTATGCAATTCTTTAACATATATTGATGGTCAAACACATGAACGGATGGATGTATTTCTTTAACTTACATTGGTGGCCAAACACATGAACTGATGTATGCAATTCTTGATTGGTGTTAGTTTCTAAACCAGTTACATTAAAAAAGATGAATAAATAAGATCAATTTTTTTAATTGAAGAAAATGCACTTTCTGTGTTGTGCTGATCAAGAATAAAGAAAACTGAAAGTAAATATTTCATTTGAAGTAAATATTACCTGACAGCATCATGATGTTGAGCCACACCCATCACTTCGGCTGAGTGAAGAAACAAAAAAAGAAAGAAAAAAAAGATGTGATTTAAAGTTGTGCTGAATGAATTAAGGTGGAGGCAGTTTTAGCAACAACTTGAAGATAATTTGTGTTTTCATTTTTAACTTCAAGTGTATACAACTGCCCATCATTTGTGTAAATGTGGCATCCACCCTAAAAAAAACTACTAATGAAAACCCACGATATCATTTAGATCAGTGATTCTCAACCTTCCTAATGCCGCGACCCTTTTATACAGTACCTTATGTTGTGACGACCCCCAACCATAAATTAATTTCGCTGCTACTTTACAACTGTAGAGTATATCTGTTTTTGATGGTCTTAGGCGACTCCTGGGAAAGGTTTGTTCGACCCCCAAAGGGGTCGCGACCCACAGGTTAAGAACCGCTGATTTAGATGATAATTATGGGTCTTTTAAAAGACAGCTGAATTTTTCCATTTTTTTCACTCATGTGGCCCTTGATCTTCTCAGAGAATCAGTTCATATATTGGAAATAACTTCTCTTGCTTGATTCCAAAGACAAATATCTAAAAGTTGGAGCACCTTTGTTTCTACATGCCTTAAAAAATTTCATTTAGAAAAAAAAAAAAAAGGTACAAAAGTGTCTGTGACTAACCATTCAGTTTCTAAGATCAGTAGGCACCATATAAAGGAATCTATCCATCTACTTAATATGGGCCCAACAAGTCATATTATCCACAAGAAATGTCTTGAGTGACTCACCCAAATGTTGGAGCTGGACACCACTGTTATAGCTGTTGTCCAGTTTTGCAAGGGATGCAATCTGCTTCACAGACTGAAGAGCAAAATGTTAAAATCAGTCAAGTCAATTGAAAAAAATCAGGAAAAAAATAAATTTAGAAAGCTTTCCATTCCATTCCAAGTCTGAATAACAAAATACGCTGGCAGGGAATTTGTAGCTGAAAATTTTAGTTGTACAACATCCAAAAGTTTGAGAACCCCCAGTAATAATCATCTGCATGATACAGATCACCATTGCATTTATAACAAAATAAATATTTTAAAAAAGGTGCAATCCCTACTTGTCAATCTGAATACACGATATCTATACTGACGACATCTATACTGACAATATCTATACTGAGAATATATGTCTTATTTTCCCTGGGATTCTGAAAGCAATGGACTCATTAGCCTGGTAAGCCAGTTATTATTGAGTGTGAGTTACCCCTGAGTAAAATAGACTCCAATCACCAAATTCTGTAATAGTCAACACGATTAAATATCAGCAGGTCTAAGCTATCTCAACATACATGAAAAATAAGATATGAAATTACAAAAAGTTTTAAAAGAAAACAAAAATCTTCACAGGTTTAGGATCCCTGCTTGAATATCTGCTAGACAAAAAGAAATATGTCCAAACGTCATTGTTTACCTGGAAGAAACTGTTTACCACCCGAACGTAACGTTTGAGTGCGGCACGACTTGTGAAGTACCCGGTCCAGAAACCGTGCTCTCTGTCGGCGTATGGGAAAAAGTCATCATCTTTAGTTGTCCAGGTGAGATTATCATTGTTCAACTGTTTCAGGTAGCATGAGGGTGTCGAGTAGAGTACATTGATGTTGCTACCAACAGCTTGCTGTTGAAATAATAAAGAGATATCCGATCAGTTTTGTTTTCTAAAAGAAGGAGATAATTATTTATTTTTTTAAACCATGCCTGTTTGTCTATAACATTAATTTTACAACTGACTGGCCTTGACATTAGAGAACATTTAGGAGTGGAAAATGAATTTCCCATTAAAGAAAATAGCAATTTTGGCAAAAGAGAATCATAAAAAAAAATATGAATTCACCAATAAGAGTGGGGGAAAAAAGGAGGCAAATTTATAATTGTAAGATCATTTAGCTGAAGATGCATTTTTTCAAAATCTTTTAGTTTAAGTTAGATATTTAAAAAATCAACAAATGATAGATATTAAAACAGTTCTACTTACTTAATATAAAACTATTATAATTAAAAAATTGAGACAGGCTACTTACCCTGGCATTAACATAGGTAATGAGTTTGTCCATCTCTTTGAAAAACATGTGTGCCTGGACATAGTTGAAGTCTGAACCCATAGTCATGATTAAATGGTTGGTCCTGAAGGCCCTAGCCTGCAAAAGCGCACGATAAATTCACAATTTCCTCTTTTATGGTAACAATAGTTTAATATAATGTGAAAATTGTTTTCCCCACAAGATAAATCAATAAGTATTGTCTAACTAGGTGACTTAGGTCCAAAGTTTGGGGTCCCTTCCACAGTCCTCACTCCCACTCCATCACCCCCTTAGCTGGTGTTGCCCCACATACTCCTTGGTCAAAAGATCTACCTTCTGGACCATCTAATGTCTGTATGCAAGTATTTTGCCACAATGGATAGCTTAAGATATATTCAAACAAAAACTTTACTTGGAGAAATATGTTTAATGTATTAAAATCTTGAAAGCTTTGGTTTAAGCTATGCTATGTGATGTAGTAATGCTCTTTTATGAAGTCAACAAAAAAAAAAGGGGTAGGATATTAATTCAAAATTGTCTATTGAAAGCACTTTTCTTCATAAGACACTCCTTTATTAGACACATTTCTAACAAACACACAGATATTGCTATGACATTAATTATTTTTTTTTAAATTAAGTGTGCAAATGATACTGAATTTCAAGTGTACTATGATAAATTTCAAAATTATTTCAAATCAAATTTATGTAAAAATGTTTATTATTTTCAGGAGACAGCACACCAAAGCTGATTCTTCAACAAGCACCATAATTTCTACAACAAATACTGAGTCAAGCTATTTAAATTAATATGAAATTACTGAGTAGATTTTCTTACCTGATCATGAGCAGTGTTGATAAACCCATCAACCATCTGTTCCACGTTGTAGTCATGTAGACGAGGATCATCCTGTAAATACGGAATCAAATTTTAAAACAAATGGTAAGCTGTCAGATGAGGGTCCTATTCTTATGAACAACACAGAAACTGCTTAATTTTATCCAAAAAGAGTGTATACATTCTCTAGAATTGAATTTAATTAATATTTAACTGCGTAAAATCAAACAGAAGTTGTTGTTTTTTTTAAACTGACACTTAGTACATTTCTAGGTTAGCAAGGAAAAGGCACTAAGATGGCACCGGAATGGAAAGGGAAAAAACATAACGCTAAATAACTTTTACTGTAAAAAAATGTTTATCACTCATATGACACTATAAATAAATACATCTATCAAACTTACAGTAAATATCGCTGACTCTTACAATAAGTTATAAGATTAGCATTTATTGAATTTTAGTCTGCATTGATGTTATTTCATAAATTTTCAAAAATTAAATTCATCACATTACTTTTATTTGACGACAAACTATTTGAAGGAACATTTTGAAGAAATTTAATTTGCTGTTAATTTTAGACAAACAGTTTTTAATGTAGAATGAGATTAACAAGCAAAGCAAATCAAAGCTGTTAAATAAACAAATGAATATACTTTTCTTGCAACTAAAGCTATGGAACCGCACAAACAGGTGAGAGATACAATTTATGTTATAATAATGAATGTCAAGAACACTTGTGAAAAGAAATGGGTCTGTCAAATGCGCTGTATACTTATCTATCTTTAAATGGACAGGATTGGTTAGAAGCAGTGTGATTCAACTAACGTTTCAAATATTTTCTCAAGTGAGTACTTAGATCACGTTGTGGTCAGGGGTATATCTGTATTTTTATAATACCTTTCATAGCATAATTTCACAAGCCTGTTAATAAATAAAGATTTAGGGCATGGCAGGTACAACAAAAACAACCTCAGGAAAAATAAAAAAATTCTGAGAAGAAGTGGATGAGGGAATGGGGAAGTGATGTGGTGGATTTCCTGGAACTGGTGTGGGGAAAACAGGTAAAAGGATGAATTCCCTTCAGGAGATGGGCATTCTACTTAGCTGACCTTGATGATATTGGGATCACATGAAATGTCAAAGCAGTAGCCTCCAGGAGGCCCATATCCATTATATAATGCACCTGTAAAGATATCCCCATCGGGACCTATATGGGGTTAAAAAAAAAGAAAAAAAAGGAAGGGTTAACTAAAATAACAAAAATGTCCTAATACCATGAGATACTGGTGAGTTAGTAAATCAAATAATGAATTCAGGGATACTTAGACATCTTGTACCTTTAAACAAAGACTATGGAAATTGAAAGAACTCTTGTTGAATCAAACCAAAAAAATCCATCAATTTTAATGTATTTTGCAGTCAAACAATTGCACAATAGCTTTCAGGGTACAATTCAGATCATCTCAGTGACAAGGAGATGAAGGAGCTGATTAAAAAAAGTTAAATTTTACAATTAGCCCTTCAAAAAATGACTGACTGCATGGGTTAAATCTTATGTGATTTATATTTAATGACTTGTATTTTTAACAGGATTTGGATTTATATGTAATATGAGTGAAGATATTCTATGAGTTATCTTGATGGAGAGAGTTCTCATTATTTAAAATGATGTTCAAGTCAAACAGGCCAGATGTAGATCAACATTCCAAAGATCACCTACAGAGATTAACTATCTTATAGAGATTAACTATCTACAATGAATAACAAGTTATCCTTTCTGTGTGGCGTGATGTTATTATTGTTATCTATGATTGAGACCAGAGGATGTAGACATGTAAGACAAAAGTACTGGACCAGAAAACAGACAATGGTAAAAGGAATAACATTCACAGACTGCTAGAGCAAAAACAAATGATAACGCAGTATGGCTAAGAAATCTGACACCTAAACAAAACTGTGATAAGTCTGAAGGTGAAATAAAAATGAATTTATGAATTCAACTGAAAAATTTATGCAGATCCTAAAGTAGAAACATAGTTATCCAGTAGTCTGTATAAATAGAAAAATACAGATACAATTAAAAATGTTTGATATGTATGACAAGCTTTTCTCTCCAACATTAAACTTATTTGTCATGGTTTTGTCTTTGATCAGACTTAATTAAAATATCAGGATGATGATTCCTTTTCCTGCAGACATTTACATGTGTAAATGGTTCTTCAGTCAAAATTGACCATGAATATTTCAATCATCGTATTTGTGCTAGTTATGAACTTGGCTGAGGGTGTGCAGATGGCTGATGAGTCCGATTCTGGCATGAACTGTTCTTGGGCAGTAAGTGCAGGGGATTGATGGGAAATCTCCAGGTGCAGAGTTAGCCTCGGCTTTTTGACATATCTTTTGTGCTCTTTAGTGGCTGTTATGTTGGATACATGTTGTATAAAATGGAACAACCATATACTTGATCTTTTGTCAATTTTTCCCATGTGTCTGGGTTTGTATCCACACTTCAGTGAGGCCTTTGGATTTTCTTTAAGTTGTTTTTCTGCCCACCAGCAAATCCCCTTCCTTGTTGAAGCTCAAAATAAAATAATCTTTTGGTCAAAAGTTTGCCTGACATTTTCACAGGATGTACCAGGCCAGTGGTACATTAAAATGGTAAAGATGCTGGGGAGACCTGCCTGAGCGAGTACCTCAAGTGACTGGAATCCTGTCCTGTCAATTGCTGGATAGGGTTTTTGTTTCAAGGCTTGTTGTATGAAATTGGTTCCACTTTCTTGCATGGCATTGATAGACCGTCCATGTTTCACAGGCATAGAGAAGTGTAGGGAGCCCAGCCACCTCGTATATTTCTATTTTAATTTGAGTGCTGATACCTCTCCTGGTCCATATATTTTGCTATAGGTTTCACCGGCTCTTGCAATTAGAAGGGATATAGCTAAGAGCTATGCAACTAGTAGTAGTTGGCATATAACTATGGTGCTTGACAAAATAAATTAGGCCTTAGGTTTAAAGAACTTTCAAATGTTATCTAACACTATCTGATAACTAATTTTTGATTTGACTTTCTTTCAGCCTTGAGATTATTACTTGATTTAATTATATAGAAACATTCTACTGGATAATTTTAGCTGTGTATGATGAGAATAAAAGAATTCATAAATTGAGCGTGTGCTTCCATGCTGTTAGTAGTAAGGTGTGCTTCCACGCTGTTAGTAGTAAGGTGTGCTTGCATGCTGTTAGTAGTAAAGTGTGCTTGCATGCAGTTAGTAGTAAGGTGTGCTTGCATGCTGTTAGTAGTAAGGTGTGCTTGCATGCTGTTAGTAGTAAAGTGTGCTTGCGTGCAGTTAGTAGTAAGGAAAAGCAAAATGTAACAAAAAGCGCTATAGATAAAAGTGCTATAGAGGATCTACAGAAGAATCCATTTGTTATTTTTGTTAATATAGGCATGCTATTTATTTTAAAAATGTGTCAAAAAAATGAAAGTTTGTTGAAAGAATAAACAAGCAAGGAGATGACAAAAAGAACAATGCCAGCAGAGCGCTCAGCAGCATGCCTCCATCTTGGGTGACTTAATATGGTTACCTGTATAAGTGGGTTAAAATCAAGGCATGTGATATCAAAGCAATAATTGCCAGGAGGATTGTAACCGTTTGGCAAGACCCCAGTAAATATTGTCCCATCTGTGCCTGTTGATGAGATTGTTGTTAAGAAAGGGAACACATTGTTAGGTTTCTTAAATATTCATTGAAAAATTAGCCCAACAAATACCAGCAAACTGAGACCACACTTCATTTACAGACCTTCATCATGAATGGATAAGAGAAACGGTTGACTAATTTATCATTATTCTAAGGCACTCTACAATTTAAATGAGTAATGAGGCATCGGTATTTCATTTACTTAATTAAATTCACATAGCATTTACCCCATGAAAGAATGTTCATCAAGGTTATGTTAGCAGGTGGACACTCATAATATGTCCATCTGTTTTCATCTCCTATTTAAATCTACAAATTAATATGAGAGTTTCAGGTCTAAATAATATTTTTTAACATTTAAAGTGGCTGTCAAAATCAAAACGATTCTGTCCTGAATAGTTTATATTTTTATTAAATCAGGTTAATGCAATTACAGCAGGATTTACCTAAATTATCAGGACTGCCCCGCCACAAGAACTCCATGTTCTTTTCCTTCAGTCTCTTGTCCTTATCTTGGTAATCCAATCGACCAAAGAAAAATCCATCAAACCCAAACTGTGAAGGAAAAGAGAACAAAAATGAACAAATAACAAACACGGACTAAGATAATAAGTTCCTCAGAAAAATTAACACATATTAACAATGATTTGCAAGGTCCCAAAAATTAGCAAATGGTAACAACACAATTCTGCGGCATCAGTTAGAACCTGGTAGTGCAATTTTGAATGGAATTTATTAGTTACTGTGCTGTTGCGCTACACAAAAGTGTGGGTAGAAAAAAAATGATACTCAACTGGGTAAACAAAAATAAACTGACTGACTTAATGTTATTCAAATGTTTCGTGCTGAGCACACCAGAATGCATAGCAGTCCAGAGATAAACTGACTAAATGTTATTCAAATGTTTCATGCTCTCTGAGCACACCAAAATGCTTAGCAGTCCAGAAGATAACAATACCATTAAAACCAACCCTGGCAGATCAGTTAAAGTGAGTTATTATAATACCTGTGCAAACATAGATGCTTGTTCTCTAGAATGACCAAAGGGATCAATCTGCCAACCGATCTTGGGACGAGCACAGTCTCCGAAATTGTTACGAAGATATTCAAAGCCGATTTTGTGCTGGTCAAGCATGGCTGTGTAGTGTGGTGTTGCCTCATCGTTCATACACCAGCCACCTAGGATAAACTCCAGCCTGCCTGTTCACATAAGGTAAAATATCGTAATCATTTTTTTTTTATTTTGAAAGGTTTTTTTTTTTAAATTCATTTTAATGCATTTTCAAGAATAAATAAAAAATGAAATGTATTTATGGAAAACTTACAGAAACTGCTCTACAAATCAAAATTAACTTGCTTGAAGAATCTTGAGTCGGACCTCATTTTGTTAGCTTATTTTTAACTCAGCTTGTGCCTCTAAATTTTAACATTACAATGTTAACATTAAAATGTCTGTTTCACACATGGTTTCAAAATCAGAAATTGATTTACATAGGCAGTATTTATTTGACATTTACATCTAAGAATACTAGCCTTGAATTTAATACTAAATAATAATTTGTCTATAATTTAAGTTTTTTTTTGACGCACATTTTCATCCCAGCCTCCTCCTAAAATTTTGCCTTAATTTACAAACCTTCATCAACAAGTTTCTGTACCAAGTGCCTTGTGGCATCATCTTGTTCATTAAACCATCTAGAAAAGAAAGCTATCTCCACATAAATGAACCGCTTGCTTGGATCTGCAGCAAGTTCTGGAATGACTCCATCAAGGATGAATTGCACAGCTGCAGAATATATATATCAACAGTGAATTTTCAGAGAAGTATATAAATATCACAAATGAAAATTCTCTAGATATGGATGGGTGGAAAAACAACATTTGGAAGAACATTTTAGGAATAGGCAGGTAGGTCACCTTTAATAATAAAAAAAATTCACTATCACAATACAATTTTCTTTAAAGAAAAGACAATTTTTGGAGCACCTTTCATTTTCAAAATATGTGTGTGTCCCACTTTAATTCTTAAAACAATTTTTGGCTATCAAAAGTAAAGCTTTGTTTGTTTGTAATATTTTTACAACAGTTGAATTGTATAAAGGAATACAACTGCTAATTTGAAAGTTCAAAAAAAAGAAATGTGAGAGTTGTCATCTCGCTAACAACTAATATATCAGTGTTCATGAACACTTTGATTGGGTGTATTGAATATTTTGAAAATGCAATGCAAAGCTGTTCCTAAAGTTGACGCTGTAGCTATAAATTTACAATGTTTGGAAGTGCACTACATATTGAAACCAGAAAGGCAAACTTGATGCAGCAAATTACAAAAGATTACTGCCATTCTTTCCAGAGGGAGTTTATTCTGAGTTGAGGTCACTGGATTAATATAAAGGTGAGTGCAGTATTATTTAGGCATCCCATATAATGGGTAAGAATAAATATATTGGGACAGGAGACTCTTCTGTCTATTTGGTGTCCATTCTGTTTTTTTATAAATTTGCAGAGGGGTTTTTGTGAGTAAAAACTAAAGCATATGAAATATAAATCATCTAAATATTATTGAATTTTGAGATAGAAAAAAATTATTGCCAGAAGATTCTATAATTTTTGTATGGGCTATAACTATTGTAATAATAATGGGCCTCAGAACTCAGATTGTAAGCAATATTTTGTGACTTATGTTAACATACATACATATTTATGTTTAGGGTAATAATGAGTAGATATGAAAGCAGTTTTTTTTTGTTCTAGGAGAAAAAATTTTGCTTGTAAATTCTTCAGTATATCAGCCATTGTTATAGTGTTATAAAGATACATTTTGGATAACTTAAAAACTTAAACAAATCCATATTATAAATAGTGGAAAATTGCAATGATGAAAAAAAACATTTAAAATTTTAATTGCATTTTTATTTTTCCAACCTAACTCACCTTTATAGTAATACTGGTCAACAGTGACAAGCCACCCTACATCATCATGAGTGTGAGGAACTAAATGAACATTTATCATACCAGGCTTTTCTTGATTACAGCTCTGAAATATACACAAATTAAAAATTTTAACTAATTCTAAATTACGAAGAATGTAATCTTGACTTCTGCTTTTTATTCAAAGGTTTTATACGGTGTTATAATTATACAATAGACACATTCATACAAGTATGTAATTTTATTTTGTTAGAAACCATAGGACTGTAAGTAATCTTTTAAAATGAAAATTAGCATTTTATTTAATATTCAATATAAATGAAAGCTCCTTGAATGAATATTGAAGCTATGTCATGGGGATGATCCATAGTCCATTATCTGCCTAATGTAGAAAATAGTTATAGCCCAGAATAGGGGTGTTAAGTTTCCTATTTAAATTTTTCCACCAAAAATGGCTTTCTGTTATAACATAAAGGCCTGGATTAAAAAAACGTGGTAAGTATATAAAGGCCTGTGATTTATGATTTAATGGGCCTAATTTATTTTATTAACAGTATTTGTGATGTTTGGTCAAAGAAGGACATATTTTAAATGACTTTTCAGTGAGACCAGTGGATGGTCAAATTCAGCCAGTTTGTTTGGCCTAACTGATAACTAATTTGTTTTTAATGTGGGTGAGAGGTTTTTGCTACCGTAGCTTTTGCAGGCTGAAAAAATAACGGTTGACTGTCAATTATTTCATTATGCTCATTTGCAGTGGCTCCCAGATATTTAAAATTTAAGCACTCTCTCAAAGATGCACTTGTTTATTTCGATGTTGTCACCAGTATGTGTTTAGTGACATCATCATATTCTTTGTCTTAACTTAATTTGCTTCAAGACCAAATTTAACTGACGCAATCTTCAAGTTCCTTGAATGCTTTCATTATAACATTGCTGTTTCCGCCCAGTAGAGCTTGGTCATCAACATATGCCAGGTACTGAAATGGTTGACTATATGAAGTTCTGATGGTTGTGGTTCTGCAATGTTTCTCTGTAAGTAGTTTGTGGTGGCTCCACTGGTTCTCTCATGTATGTTTCTAATAGTATCACTAATGTGACGTCGGAACAGGATACCGGTACATGACAGTGGGTCTCCTTGTCTGTGGCCCTGATTAATGAGGAACTTTCTTGAGTACTCTACTTTGATCCTACATTTGGAGTTGGCCATCGTCATATGCATGAGCCAGGTAATTCTACATTTGCAGTTGGCCATCGTCATATGCATGAGCCAGGTCAATTTGTTAGTGACTCAAAGTTCCAGTAGAGCGTCATATAGATTAATTCCTGTCTACGTTATCAAAAGCAGTTTTGTACTCCACAGATATTTGTTGTATGTTGATGTTGTATCCGTAGCATATCTTGATAGTAAAGATATGATCTGTGGTTGATTTATAGTTTCCTAGGATCTGTTAACTATATCTTTCAATTTTTCTTGCTATTAGTTTAGTCAGGATTTTGTAAGTTACATTAAGTAGGGTGATTCCTCTATACCTGGCCTGCATGCCGCCCGCCAGCACCCATTTTGCGGCGTGCGAAGTAAGGAAATATTCTATTTTATTATTATTTTCTTAATAGCTTCCCCACCCCCCCCCTATTTTCTTTCGAACCGCACAATTTTTTCATTAAGTATTATGGCCCGCCTTACATTTTGAGTTGTGCAGACCTGCTCTATACTTTGAACAATCCAGCTTAGATCCTTCCTTGCGAATTGGCACAGTATCCCATTCTTTTAGCCTTTCCTCCTCCAGCCAGATTCTGGATACGAGGCCTATGCAGTTCATTTTATCAGTTCTACAGTGATAAGGTCTAATATTCAGTGTTAGTTGGCTGACAAATTGGTTCGGTCCTTTTTGTGGTAGTTCTTAATCCTCACTGGCTCCTCAATATGCGCCATTTAGCATTTCTTTAAAGTGTTGTGCCAATCGTTTTAGTACCCCACTGCTCCCTGTGATCAGTTTTATTTCTGTTTTATTTTCACATATGTGATCATGCTTGAAAGCTGTTTTTCTTTCCACCTTTTATCTTTAGATACATTTCACTCACATCTCTTTCTTTGCCAAGATTCGAAGGTTTGTAGAGTATGGTTGGTGTCCTTGATATAAGTAGGCAGTGAGGATACGATGGGTTGAAAGACTCCATCAAGGAATTCCGAGATATGTTCAGTGGGGCAAGAGCATGCTGAGACAATAGGTCTGCCAGGGTTACCGTACTTGTGTATTTTGGGAAGTAGGTAAAAGCATGGCTTGCCGAGGTCACTATCAAAGATGTGTAAGGCAGAGGCCGATTTAGTGAAATTCATTCCCCATTCAGTAAATGATCACATAATATAAGTTGGCGTCTACTCTACCACAAGACCACACAAGTTCACATCCAATTGCCTTATTCTTATCTTAAAACCAGGTCTAGGTCCATGGTTTTACGGAAATTCTTTTTTTTTAAATTTTTGTATTCATTTATTAGTGAAGAAAAGAATAAATAGTTTGAGTTCTAAAATAATGCCGAGCGTTATGGGCAGACCAAAATCTTCGAATAAAGGCAAACATTATGCGCAGAGCTGTGTGACCAGCCGCTAAAATGTGCATGCGCCGAGGAGCCGTGCGGATAATGCTCGGCGTTAACCTCACGGCCAAAACCGTGCGAATAACCACTCTGTTTAGTAATAGTAATAATAATGTAGCAGTAAACCAAGACCACGCTGTTTAATTATATTATTTATTAATAATTTATATTTGACAATAATAATGAATAATTTATAATTTGAATTCTAACACTAACACTGGGTCTAGTTACTCATTTTAGTAGTAGTATTAAGACGTCAGAGTAAGATTCAGTTCACTCGAATCACTCATTCACTGTCACTGTCACAAGTCTAGACTAAATTGTATGATGATTTTTATATTGTCAATACATTTAAGAAGTCATATTATAGTCTTCATAAATTTATATTAATAAACGATAATTACCTCATAGCCGCAATTAGCCTGCTGAGCTTTATTTCGTACCACATTTGATAACGAGGTAGAAAAAAGTCCAAGAAGCACAAAAACAACTATGTAATTTCTTAACAGAGACATGATTTCTTCTTACAATAACGCCATTCAACAGCAGATCATTTATATATATATATAGTCTAACAAATCTATTATCTCTAACCACGATATGTAAAATATAATTTAAAGATTACAAAATTATTTAACGAATACTTTGGTCAAGAATAGTCACTTGACTGATAAAGAATATGAGACGTTCAACAAAATCATGTGACTCAAAAAGTCACGTGATTTGTTAAGAATTTTCTAAAAATATATCGCATTTTCTTTTCTTTTCCATTATGATATTTACTCTGTTTAATTAATAACTAAGCAGTAATAAATTATGAAATTATTAATATCCCAGGTTTTTTGTACTTTTTTTTTGGGGGGGGGGGGGGGGGGGGGTAAATAAAAACAGCGTTTGACCAAGGGGACAATACCCTAGCCCTAGCCTATGCAAAGCGAAATCCTGCCAGCATCCTTTTTAGAAAATGTTTACCAAATCAAATGGTCCGGGAAAACCAGGTTGTCGGGCTGCACGACATAATCGTCACAAAGTCGTGCGGAAACCCCCCCCCCCCCCCACACACACACACGTTTTTGGGTTTTTTCAAGGTATGTGACGTTATTTAAGCCTATCATCACAAAAAGATAAACGCTTTTTACTTGATATTCAAACTTTGTGGGTTTTTATTCATTTTCTCTCTGTACATTTTATTTAACAATCAAGAAAATGATTGCAGAATCGGCACTCCCCAAATCGGCCTTTGCCTTACACATCTTTGATAGTGACCCCGGTAAGCCATGCTTCTACCTGCTTCCCAAAATACACCAATAGTCTCAGCATGCTCTTGCTCAACCGAACATATCTCGGAATTCCTTGATGGAGTCTTTCAACTCATCGTAGCCTCATTAAGGACACCAACCAAGCTTTACAAAACTTCGAATCTGTCATAATCCCTCTTGAAAAGAAACATCATCTATTTCATCTTGAAGTATGTTCTCTATACACTTCTATCCCCCACACTGACGGTCTCTTAGCTCTCAAATTCTTTCTCGTGACTAAACCCCACCCATTTTTACCCACCAACACCCTCCTCCAATTGGCTGAAATAGTCCTCACTCTCAATTCGCTTGAGTTTGGTGGCCAATTCTTCGACAAAATCAGTGGTGTTGCTATGGGGACCAAAATGGGTACCAGCTATGCATGCTTGTTTATGGGACATTTCGAACACATGGTCGAATGTAGCTATACTGGACGCCTCCCGAATTCTATAAGAGGTACATAGATGACGGTATAGGGGTCACCACTATGGAGAGGAGTGAACTTGACCTTTTCATTAACTTTGTAGGCTCCTTCCACCCCTCCATTAAATTCACATTCTCTTGTCTCTGAGACCTCAGTCAACATTTAGGACATTACAGTCACCCTACACACAGACAGCCTTCTCACCTCTGTCTACTTTAAACCTACTGACAGCCACAGCTATCTATTCTACTCTTCCTCTCACCCTAAATCCTGTAAAGACTCTATTCCTTTTTCTCAATTACTTTGTCTTCGTCGACGTAGTCGGTCGGAAGAGGACTTTTTGGGACACAGCACTTGAGATGATATACTTTCATCACCCCTTCAAATGGTTAAGAATATTACCCGTGCTGATGCCTTCAGGCCACGTCTGAGCGACTATGTTGACAGAACCAAACTTATTATCACTTATCACCCTCACAATCCAATAGCTAAACGTGTTTTTCCTTAAAACCCGTTCTATATTACTCTCGGACACAGAAACACGGGACATCTTCTCCTCCCCGTCTTTCATTGTTTTCAGACGTGATAAAAATCTGAGTGAACTCCTTTTTGCGCAGTCGCCTCAACGCTGCCCCTCTCCCAAGCCATGTGGACGCAGTCGTTGCAACACTTGCCATTTTCTCGTCCAGACTCAACACATTCGTTTCCCTATGGACATTTTTTGGATACGTGGTGGTTTCCTTTGCACTAGCCGCAATGTTGTCTACGCTATTGTTTGCACCCGCTGTCAGATGTTATACATTGGGGAGACAGGACGCCGATTCTCTGACAGGTGTACTGAACACCTCCGTAATATTACGCAAGATAAACAGTGTTCTGTCACCAGACACTTCAATAGAACCGACCAACAATGTGCGATCGTGGCTCGCACAAACACACCCAGCCGGGTGAATTTGGAGCACAAGCTTATCCTGACCTATGGCACATTGTCACTACATGGTATGAACGCCATGTCTCTATTCGCAGTTTGAACATAGCTCCGCCCCTCCACGTCACGACCTATCGCAGTGGACTTACTTCTCCTCTTTTCTTTCCCTCTTCCCTATTTAATCTCTCGCCCAATTACTTTCTGTCACAAGTCTTTTGCTGCCCTCTTGGATACTACTTCTCAGCTAAGTGCTATTTTTTTAAATATTCTGCTTTTTTTCTGTTTGTTTGCTGACGAAGGCTTCCTGCCGACTCGTCCGTTGTTTTGTTGCGTTCCCTTTTCAGATTTAACCTTTCTTTGTTTTACTAATTTCCTATTTAACAGTAGGCGTGCGACGATTCATGAATATGCAATAAGACAACGTTGAACACCTTTCGTTATGTGCGCCCCCCACCCCCACCTTGCATTAAAAGTTGCCGGTCCATGCAACATAGTATAAGAAACTCAGCAGTCTAAATATGCACTTGTCAGAATCAGTAGTGGTTATACATTGGTCAGAATCATTACTGGTTATACATTGGTCAGAATCAGTGCTGGTTATACATTGGTCAGAATCAGTGCTGGTTATACATTGGTCAGAATCAGTAGTGGTTATACATTGGTCAGAATCAGTAGTGGTTATACATTGGTCAGAATCAGTAGTGGTTATACATTGGTCAGAATCAGATGCACGAGTCAGAATCAGTCTTTATTATACACTGGTCAGTGAATATATGTATTTTTTGTACACACCATGAAGAACCTTTGATCTGTCAAACACTGGACAGTACAAGAAGATATTAACAAGACATTTTAATCAGCAAGGCGAAATGAGCATACAACAGTAGTAAATGAACCTTAAAGAGGAGCCGCCAACCTATTATTTTTCACACAGTACACATGACTTGACGACACGGGTGTAGGAAGAGAGGGCGGTCCTTCCCGGGTCGTACTTTTATTTGAGAGGCATTTTCGGTCAAATTCATATTAACTTTATGTAATTTTTTAAATAAAAAACAGCAACGCGTATTCTGTAGGCTGTGCAATGTGGCTTTCGTTAATTAGAGGCGGCAAAATCAAGGACCGCCCCCAAGTGCAATAAACTCTAGTTTCTGCAGCGCTACACGCCGCAATAAAAATGTTTATTTACTATTTTTAATAGTATTGCTATCAAAAGTTCGTTGTTCAAACAATATAATATAAAGGTAATTCTTTGCTCGAGATTGTCATCTTACTGCTTGAAAAGTGGATCGTTCTCGATTCAGAAGTCAAGGTCATTTTTAAATATCAACTTCGCTTTTTTGTTCGTTTGTTTCTGGCTCGCAAAATGACAATATTCTGACTGCTATTCTGGCACATTTCTCGTGAACCTATCGAACCTGAAACTTGGCACATAGACTCGTTACCGCTGGCAACATATTCTATCATATGTGAATATATATTTTAAATAGAAGGAAAAAAGGAAAAATAAAGGTAAATGTGTAGTTATGGGTCCGCGTTTTTTACCATGACGAATAAAAAGTTTTAAAAAATGATCTAAATCTATCCCTCACCCTAACCTGAACCCTAAATTCCTCCCTAACCCGGTTTTGACCCTCTCCCTAACAGGGTTTTGACCCTCTCCCTAACAAGGTTTTGACCCTCTCCCTAACGCAAATGACGCCACGGACCCACAACTACACATCAGCCAAAATAAAATTTAAATTAAAGTAGCAGAATTTTGTACATTTTCATGGATAAAAGATAGAAAATTTACTTATGTATCAGGATAGTTAGTATTTTTCAGCATCTATTAAGACGTTCTTTCACAAGTCATTAGCTTTCATTAATTAAATAAGAGCTGCTAGCTGCTAGGCATTAACATTTAAACCACATTTTAAAAAGCGAGAATGTGATCTTATGATGCCATATAAAGGCACCATTCCAACAACATTAATTAACCAATGCTGGGATATGTTACATTCCAACAACACGAATTAAGTTATAGCTCGAATGTGCTACATTAGGCTACATTCCAACATTAATTAACTTATGGCTGGGATTTGCTACATTCCAACAACATTAATTAACTTATAGCTGGAATGTGTTAGATTCCAACAACACTATTTAATGTAGGCTATAGCTGGGATACGTTACATTCCAACAAAATTAATTAACCAATAGCTCGGATGTGTTAGACTCCAACAACATCAATTAACTTATAGTTGGAATGTGCTACAGTACAACATTAATAACTTATAGTTGGAATGTGCTGGATTGTGCTACATTCCATTTGGAATGTGCTACATTCCAACAACATTAACTAATCTACAGTTGGGATGTGCTACATCTCTGATCTAAGTGTGAATCCTTCTGGTGTTTTTTTTTAATTGACTGTGGTATTTCTGAATTTTTTACCAATATGAATTTGGTTTTAATTAGAATATAGTGGCAACAACATGCAAAAGGCTAAATAAAGACTTGAGATTACAAATTAAACATAAAATAATTGAATACCTTTAAAATTATTTTTTATATGTTTAATATTTCTTTGATTATTAACAAAAAGAGGATATCTTTTGACAGAAGTATTGCTTTGAAGGAAGCATGGATAACAACTGTCTTTTTTAAAGCATAAAAACAATATCCTTAAGACATTGAATACTGCAGTTATAAGGATGGGAAATAAATAGACACTTTTGAACACATTATTTCCTACCTATAAAACTCAATTAGTTGTTTAAATAAGGGATATATTCTGAGATCTTATAACGGGAAACTAAATATGTGACAGAAAAAATTATTGCAATTTTATGACCAAAAGTAACAATCACAAAGTACGTAAAATTTTATATATAGACATAGAAAAAGTCATTCATGAGCTCACAAAACCCTCTATTTGTTTATTGAGTCAAGCTACCCTTGGGCATTCATAACTCTCTCTATTTGTTTATTGAGTAAAGCCACCCTTGGGCTTTCACAAAATGTGCTAATTGTTTAAGCCACCCTTGGGCTCTCTGAACCATCTCTGTTGTTTTGGTTGACATGATCCATGGTTTATAAAACCATCTCTATTTGTATGTAGAGTAAAGTCGCCCTTGGGCAATCAAAACCCTCTCTACTAAAATATGTTTAAATAGTTATGCTACCCATGGGATCTCAAGTCCTATTTGTTTACAGAGTAAAGCCACCCACAGGCTCTCAAAATCTTTTCTGTATAAGCACATCTCCCCTAAGTCTATTATAGGACATAATGATTTAAGCCCCACTAAAAGAAGTGTAAGATACATGACTAATCTTTTCACTTTGACTTGTAAGGTTTTTATTTCTTAAATGGAATAGAATTAATTACATTTATTCAAAGGACTCCTGGACATAAATCCTTTCTATTACAGTATTACAATATTATCAATAGCCATATGTTGTCTGTGTTAGCTAGCCATATGTTGTCTGTGATAGCTAGCCATATGTTGTCTGTTAGCTAGCCATATGTTGTCTGTGATAGCTAGTCATATGTTGTCTGTGTTAGCTAGCCATATGTTATCTATGTTAGCTAGCCATATGTTGTCTCTGTTAGCTAGCCATATGTTGTCTGTATTAGCTAGCCATATGTTGTCTCTGTTAGCTAGCCATATGTTGTCTGTGTTAGCTAGTCATATGTTATCTCTGTTAGCTAGCCATATGTTTTCTGTTAGCTAGCCATACGTTGTCTCTGTTAGCTAGCCATATGTTGTCTGTGTCATCTAGCCATATGTTGTCTGTTAGCACTGTGTTTAATTTTTTCCTTTGTTATATCATACCATTTAAAAAAATTTCCTTCAATTAAACACATTTAAAATTGTTTATTGTGTTCTTTTGTTGCTTCCTTATACCTACAAAACATCAAGTGATGTCTACTTCATCCACATAAATGTCGATTTCTGAAGGCATTTCATTTTGTGCAAGTCTTTTGCATAAAACAATATAATATGAATAGTGTGATAAATATTTTTTTACCACACATATTAGACAAATGAAGGTGTTTAATTTTGTTTAATGATGTTGATAACTAAATGAATGAATTCTTTAAAAATATTTCAAAGGAGCATTGAAATTTAATAAAGGCAATTAATGTTAGTTGAACTGCTAAATGTGAGTATAAGCAAAGATAAAATTTCAGTGATTTTGGACTAGGCAGTAGGTATAGATCAAAATCATTACCATATGAATAATTATATTTATTTCACAAACCTTTACCAGTAAATAGGTAAAACATTTGGATAATGAGATTCTTTATCACATATTTTGCATTGATTATAAATAAATTCAAAGCATGTCAATCAAATTCAACTTCTAGATCATATATGTCTTTCTCTTCTTCATAATCAGGTGGTGGATTAGCTAGCTGGTATGTGGCTGAAAAACCTTTCCAGTTGATGGTGTCATCAGAGCGGAAACGAATCAAGAGATATTCCGAAGTTGAGAGAATAGGATCTGGGACCTAGAAGAAATGTCAACAAAATAAAATATTAAAATAATATCTAAATAACAATTGAGGTCCATATATGAAAAAATGAATCTTTTTTACGGAACACACGTTTAAGCAAGGTTAATTTTCTTATATTCATGAATTGGCTTTAATTAAGTTAATGTTATCAATCCATAATAGAATACATTTTATTTTTTACTTTTACACATCATAAGCACCATTTCAATTAAAATTATCCAATTTAATAAACAATTACAGTTTTTGCCAATTAGTCTTAAAATTTCTTTTATTATTTGGTACTTGACTTGTATAATTAATCAGTAATGACAGTATTATATTAAATTATAATTAATTATTTTGTTTAAAATGTTCATTTTTATTGTTACTAGCATAGCATTTTGGCACAATGTAATAATTCTGAAGAAGATTTTCTAATCTTAGACTGACTAAAGTTGACCATAAGAAGTTGTCTCCAATGCATTTGTCATTGTGTATTGACTATTTCTTGTCAAACCATTCTTTAAAAGCAGACTCTAAATGTTTCAATGATCTCTAAAATGTTTGATATCTACCTCACTTCCACAGAATTCACCAATAACATTGGAAGAATCTTGAGGACCATCAAAGACTGTCACAGCATCATACCTTGAAAATAAATTTCAAATTTAAGTACCACATTGGGAAACCGATGCAAGAATCTACGTAACCAAATAAATTTACTTTCTCTAATATTCCTAAAAAATTACATTTTTTATAGAGCATATAATTTAACTTCTTCTTTAATATTATAAACGGTCATATTAAACAACTCCTAGTGTACACTAACTTATTTTTCCTGAACACTGTTTAATTTATTTAATACGATATTATAAAATACTTAATTTATTTATCTAACTACTCATAATATGTGTCTTTCAGACCATCTAGGTTTAAAGTTTAATATATTAATTCCCCTGCTATTAACACATACTTTTCAAAAAATGTTTGGCAATAAATTGGTATTCTAATCATCAGTATAAAAATAATCAATTTATAATTATATCCTCTTGAATCAAAAAGTTATATTTTTTACATTAAAATTTCATAATACAACCCCTAGTCATAAAAAAAATGCTTAATTTACATTTGAATTCATGACAATAAAGGTAAAAGTTGTGATCACTTTCCTGTTAGAAATACTAATATAAATCATCATTTATTGTACTTACCCACATTCTGCTTCTTCCTCTAGATCAAAGACATTAAATCTAAGTTGTATGCGATGACCTTCCTTAGCCTGTAACTTCCATTCACAATCCTCCCTATTATCGTAATTGTGATCTCCAAAGCGAGCATGAGAAACTATATCTTGTGGTGAAGAAGTAGCTAGTAAATGTGCCCCACACACTACAAAATAAATAGTAATATTATAAAAATTGAAACTCTGTAATCAGTATTGACACCAAAAAAATTAGAAAGCTGCTTATTTTAAAGTAAAGATGTGCATAATTGGGAGAGACTATGGATAGTTATAACAGATCTGCATCATAATGAATGTGGTGAGAATTTTCTCAATTGTGAATTAATACATATCTTGGTATCACAAAATATATTAGTTGAAGCTATGTTCTCACAATGCTTTTTAGACAATTGAGGTTGGGCAGTACACTTAATCTAAGTTGAGATACCCTGATCTATTGTTTGCTGATATTGCTATGTCTTGATACCCTGAATCTATTGTTTGCTGATACTGATAGTACTATGTCTTAAAGGATTAAATGTGACCACCATTATGGTATATTAAAGATTAAATATGTTGCCACCCTAGGGCTATATAAAAGATTTAATATTTGACCACACTGGGGTATTAACAAAATTAATTATTTAACCACTCTGGGGTATATAAAAGATTAAAAATGTTGCCATCCTAGGATATGTAAAAGATTATGTATGTTTAACCATGGGGTTATTTAGCCCTTGTTGAATAGAAACCTTTATAACCCTTAATCCAAAAAAAACCCTTCCTTATTCTTTTTTTTTCTTTTTACATAAGAACAAAAAAATTTATTAATGACCTGTGTCATGCTCAGCCTCAAATCCTTTCCTCTGAACTGAAGCATCAGAGAAGAAAAGCATGAACATTCTATTTCCACTGGAGGTAACTGGCTCTGGAACTATAGCACCACAATACTTTCCCATTGAGCGAGAATTACTGTCATCTCCATCAAAAACAACCACATGATCATAAGTACATTCCTATAAAGAAAAAAAAAATCAGATAGATTCATAGCTGAAAAGATAATAGAAGATAAATAGAAAGAATTTCCATTGGAACTGATTTCCATTGATCAAATTCATTTCAAATAAACTTCAGTTCAAATTAACTTCCATTTGAAAAAACTTCTATTGCGACAAACTTCTACTCCAACAACATGTTTTCTTATAGATTGGTATTGTACTAATTTTTGCTAACCATAAAACACTGGTAAAAATAATAAAATTAAAAATCAATGGAGAATGTTATTATGAACATTTTCAGTTAATTTTTTTTTTTTCACTTTTCAAATCTTTATCTCTGTTAGGACCATAGCTCCAAGGAAAATCACAATACTATTTATAAACATTATTTTTAGCTATTACTATTACTCTTACCTGATGTGGCTCTAGCTCAAAAACTCTGAACCTAAGTCTTATTCTATGTCCTGGCACTGTGGTGAAATGCCAAACACAGTCTTTCCTGCTTGGATAATATTCAGGATAGTTGGGACTTGACACTACCCCATAGTGAACCCTGATCTCAAACTGACAGCCACCTGAAGCACATGAATCAGAGAGGGAATATCACAGAAAGTTGTTACATTTTAATTTTTCCTCTTGAAATGAAAACAGTTCAGTGTTTCCAAATAATCATTAAAAGTGCTAGTTTTAATTAATATCTCACTTTTAATTCTATGTCGTTTCCAGCATTTATATTTTTTCATGTACATTATATTTACCTTCTTTACATCCATGCAAATCATCATGTAGAGTGAAGCCATTGTGACAAGCACATTGGTAGCTTCCTACAGTATTCTTACAAATGTGTTGGCATCCACCATTATCAACTGTACATTCATCTTTGTCTGAAAAGAAAAACTAATTTAAGATTTTGATAGGAATATATTTTTACATTAATACCTCTTCAAAAAGAAGAATTTCAAAGGTTTCCATATTTAAAAAAAAAAAAATTCAAATTTCAAATTCTCTCTACAACTTATTTATAATACAATACTAGAATTAAAATTTCTGTCCATACAGATAATGGAATGGCAGTATTGCAAGAGAGAGGATGTTAACAGTTAGCTAGCTGTTTCCAATTTAATAAAAATAAAGATCTCTATTAAGAGTTAAACTATTATCAAAATGCTATTTCAATATTTATTAATTATGCTAAGGTTAAAAAAATAAATAAAAGGGAACTTATTTAAAAATGTGCTGCTTCTTTCAAATTACATTAAAAACAAATTTATATCTAATTTTAAAAAGAGAGATTGTATCATTTTTGTAGTAGAAAATTGTTAAATTAATAAATGAAATTATTTAATACTACTGCCACCATGAACATCTACAAAACTTTGCACAATCACTCACAGAATTTTGTATTGTAAAAATATAACCCAGGGGCTGGCTAATGTTCCACCTTGCAAGCTCCATTCAAAGAGAAATGAAAATTACTAATGTTACTAAAAATGAAGAATCTAACAAATGCAATTATAATTTTACCAGTCATGAATGTTGCAGTAAATCCAGTTTTCTGCACAGAATTGTCAGAATTAAACTCAATCCTGAGACTGTTTTTCTCAGAGGTAACAGGAGCTGGAAATGTGTAGCCACAGAAGATGCCAAGAAGCTTCAGTTCACTCCCCACACCACCACTACTCACACGCACAGAATCATATTCACAGTCTTGCTATAATGACAAGAATCAAACAGATTTTAATTTTTTTTTTAAATTAATGAAAAATAAAAAATATAGGCTATCATTTGATTGATCATAAAATGAACAGAAGAGGCAATTCTCTAAATGATTTCATAAGTAAAAATTTATTGTAGAAATAGAGACAATGGTGGCCCAATGCTAAATATTTTTCATTGCAATATACAAACAGATGCACTTCTTGTTTTAAGATATTTAAAAAATCAATACACAATAAAAAGGAAGAAAATATGTAAAATAGTCTTAACACTGAGTAGGCCTTATGTGCTTTTTGAATAAGAAATTTCCTGTGACTATTTAAAAAAAATTATATCAGCCTTTCTTACATTATGCCCCTCTAGATCAAAGTGTGTGAAATTGATGTTTATTTTGTAGTCACTTGGAGCAACTATTTCCCATACACAGTTCTTATTGGATGGATACAAATTAGGGTAAGATGGGGAGGTTATCGTCCCATTCTCAGCATCAATGTAACCACCACAGGCATCTGAAGGGAAAAGATGATAAAAAAGTGTACTTTAAGCATGAATATCATTGTAAATAATCATCCTACCATTAAATCTTTATGCTTTGAAGGTTTAAAATAATAAAATAATTAAGAGCACCATATTTCTCACTGTGCTTTGTCTTTTTGATGTGGTTGGCTTTTTTATTATTTTTTTGCTTTAAAAAGGGTTTTCAATAGAAATAATTGCAAAGTGGGCACATTAAAATTTCCAAATATGTCTAAACCAAGTGATACCAAGTGTAAGCTTTCAAAAGCTCCATGGCATTTTCATCAGTCCTGTAGTCCCTAATGACGTCTTACCTTCACATCTTTTCCCATCAGAATGTAGCTCATACCCTATCCTGCATGAACAGCGGTAACTTCCAAGAGTGTTGACACATTCGTGGTCACATCCATGGTCATCATTGCTGCATTCATCATACTCTTATAGTTACAGCAAGGTCAACAGAAAGGAAAAAATTCTAAACGTTTAATAAGGTTGTTTTTTTATTTGTTTTTTTACAATTATATTTAAAAAAATGAACTTACAATGTCTGATAACACTGATTTCCCAAACCTATAGAAAACTACCAATAATAATTATAATAATACCAAATTTTTAAAAAGTTCATTGGGCCTAATATTTCAAATAGAATTTCATGTTATATTTATGTCAAAAGATGTGTGCCTATAGTTTTAAAAACCTTCTGCAATAATCTTTCTTTATTGGCTGACCTCCTTGAAATGCATTGTTGTTGGTATTTAACATACACTATATTGTAATGTTTTTATGTGCAGTAAATATGTGGAGGCCTGATTACAAAGGGTTAGGGTTAGTTTCAGTGGCTGTGATATTTCTTTACTCATTGCAAGATTTTTCCAACTATGATCTATAAATTCTGGCACTGTTGTATCTTCCTAGTGATGTCAATGGTTCAGAGAAACCTACCTTTCATGAATGCTGCAGAAAAACCAGGCTTTTGAACTGAACTGTCACTAACAAATTTAACATACAAATAGCGACCAGTCGATTTTATGTCTTCTGGAATCTTGTAGCCACAGTAATTGCCAATCAATGGTGAATTTTCTGTGAAACCATCTCTGACCTCAAGATAGTCATACACACAGTCATCATGATTCTCTATCTGTGGAAAACAAAATTAAGAACATTTGATTTTCTGAACAGCTATTATTGATCATCTAGCACTACCTAATTAAAATTCTTGTCAAATTAATGATCATAGAAATAATCTTACCTCAAAGGATTGGAATTTCAGGGCTACAGTAAATTCTGCTCCAACTGTTATCTTCCATACACAAACTTTTTGTGGCCTGTAATCATCCGGGTAATTTGGACTTGTCAGGAAACCTTCCTCTTTAGTTATTTCCCCTCCACAAATTGCTTGTAAAATATCAATGTCAAACATAATTTTGGGAATCCTGTTTATACATTAAAACATCTCGTAATTATCTTACGTGTTATTTATAAAATAATTTAGAGCCAATTTTTGTTCTTTTAACAGTTAACAATTAGTTAAAAAAAATTAACTCAAAAGATGACTTTGATATGCTGTTGATCAATTTCTTTTTGTGTTCTACTGATGCTTTTTAAAAATGTCTTTTAGTTCTAATTTTTTTTATAAAAATATTTGTTGAGATATATTTTATCATCATATATTTTTAAATGTAAAATATAAATGTTTAAAAAATATGCACATTTTAAAGTTTATATAACATTTTTTTGGATATGCTTCCACAGGAGAAATTAAAATTGGGTGTGTTGTTTCATGGCATTGGGTGGTTGTGTGTGTGTGGAAAAAAAGGGGGGGGGGGTCTGCTTTGAAAAGGTGAGGGATTCAACTCAAGGGGTTTAGTAGAAAATCTTTGATGTTTTGCATACAGAATTTGTATAAAGGTTAATAACTGGCTTTTTAAAAATATCAACAATTTCTAATATCATAATCAATTATAACTTTGCTTTGTATTATTATCATACCTTCATAGGAAGCAGAAAATCCTAGTCCACCACCATTCCTTGATCTATGCTCTATCCACATGCGAGTTCCTGTTGAGATTATTATTTCTGGCAACTGGTCACCACAGAATCTACCTAAACAAAAAGAAAATAAACCATCTTAGACTATTTCATAAAGTAAATTTGTAAAAATGGTGATAACTATTATTACTTACAAAAGCTCCCCCATCATTAGACTGATTGTAATTTACCATACAACAAGTTTTTTGGATGAACAAGTAGGAGTTGGATGTTTGGTCTAAATTAAGTCCAAAAAACTCTGAAACCTCTAACGATAATAAACAAATGGTTAAATTTAAGTACTGTATGTCTTACATGCATGAGCATGAAATGAAACAACAAATGTTTCAGCTGAAATGAATGTTTTAGAAACATTAAACAAAATTAGGGTCCTTGAGAAACATAACATTAGTACTAGTTGATAAACAATTGTGAAAGTTTAAATGAGCATTAGATTATAGGAAAAAAAATCAGTTTGTGTGTTTGGAGCTCTCACAGAAACATAAACAATAGTGGAACAAGATTATTATGTTTAGGCTTAAGATGAAAAGACAGGACAGTTAAAAGGAAGTTTCAATAATAATCTGCTGTTTTCTAAGACAGTAAAGAACACACAAAAGAGTGGCATTATATATTTAAATTTTTCCATTAAATAATTCTTTAAAAAAAAAAAAAATAACAATCTTTAACTTTAAAGATATTTTAACGATCATGCTTCTCAGAAAATGAATTCTTAGCTGATATAATATATAAAAATGGCTCCCCACTCAAAAAAAAAGCTTGTCAACTCCTGATCTAGCCAAATCACAAAATGACCCAGGGCCATTGACGTACATCAGAGAGTAGCATCTTTTGCATCTCAGTGATATGTAATAAGGATAACTTTTTGAGCATTCAAAGATGCATTTTCCACTTACCTAAAAGTGGAGATTTAATGTAGTGGCCATCTCTGACTTCAAGGTAATCAGTTTCACAGTTGTATGATTTAGGGATGTCAAGGCGTGATATATTTAACACAATCTTTTCTCCATGAGTGGCTGAAATGCGCCATTGGCAGAGCTCTGGTGTGCCTGCCTTTGGAGTGTGACCAAAACTATCTATGGCTTCTTGGAGAGTACGTCCACAAGCTGTGTAAAGGAAGTAGGAACATTGCATTTAAAAATCCAAGTAAAGTATGTTTTATCGATCAATTCTTTTTTTACAATTTTATTAAGCTTTATAAAAGTGATTGACTTCTCTGTAATGAAATCAAGCTGTATCCTCAAATTTTATATACCAGTGATGTAGTAAATACACCTTGCTAGAATGTACACCAAACCTTTTTTAGTATGAGTTATTTTCCTTTTTTGTAATGTCATCTTTTGCCCAGCTCTCAAAGCGCATTCAGACATGGCCTACTGATTTATTTTGTATTGGAAAAGTTACAAAAGAAATGGCCCGTAACGTGTTATGGTAAAGTCAAACACATATTAGACTATTTTGTTTCCAAAACAAAATTTAAATATTTGGATAAACAATAGTGTTTTTATGTTGAAGAAAAAAAAAAGGTGTTATTAATAAGCAATTGTTTTTTAAAATGAATCTCTTTATAAAATACCCCAATAAATTGATAAATTTGTAATTACTTTAACATTTTTTGGGGTTTCTGAAAAGTTAAACATGAAAAATTACATAGACAGTTGACTTACTTGGACACCTATAAAGCTTGTTGGCTTGCCTTATGTCTCCTGGGCTTAGTCTGACTCGCTGTCCAATCTCTGGCCTCACAACAATTCCTGGTTTTCTCTGCGGCAGGATGGTGTCTAGGTAGGTATTTCGGGCAAAAGTATTTCGTGCATAATGCATGATACTGTAGATGTATGTGTAATTAATTAACAATCCGTAGCAAAAAATACACTTTAAAATAATAAAATACTTGCTATGACTACTTAACTTCCTTATAATAAAAGTGTAATTTTGATTTGTCCAAAAGAATCTCCAGAAATTATTCAAATTAGCCTACCAGTTCTACTTCTTCACTGATCTTAATTATCCCATAAAAGAAGTAGAAATTGTAAAAAAAAAAACTAGTGAAATAATCATCCAGTTATTGTTATAATTAGCATTTACCTCTCAAAATAACATTAGGTTCTTAAATTTATCCATGTTAGACACTAATAGAGGAAATTTACTCACTGTCATGAGGCACAAAATTTTGGGGGGTTAGAATTTAGGTATTAAATAATAAATTATTATACCTTAACATAAAAGTTTATAGGTCTATCTTGATTCTTTTATTTTTTTTAATTTAAGTTTTTAAAAGGAATACTGCTATGAATAGATGAGATATATTCATTTTGTAAAACATACCTCCCAAAATCATAAGTCTCCCCTAAGGAGTTAACATCTGCACTTGTCAGTTTATTGAAGTTGTATTCTTGACCTGTAGAGGAAAAAATATCAATACATTTATGTAGAATTATTTAAACTTGTATCTATTCAATTATGTGAGTGTTGTATCTCTTGTGCATAGTCTATGTATAGCCTTTCATCTTAATCAATACCCCTGCATATTAACAGGTTTTTAGGTCCTATTTTGGATTTCTAATTATTAATTCTCTAAATGTTTTGTACCCTCTAGGCCAGTGCTGTCCGTGAGTCGCACGCAGCACATGAGCTGATTTTAAATGGCCTGCCACATCTCGAGAAATTCTTATGATGTGTGTAAAAAATTTAACATTTTAGGGTGAAAATAGTTTCAAAGCACATTCGTGGATTGAATATTGTTGGGAAATCGCATGAGATCACAGAAGAAGCCATTGATTGAATAGTGTTGGGAAATCTCATGAGAGCACAGGAGAAGTTGTAACAAGAAAAAGGCGAAGGTCAAAAAAGCTGAAGAGTCAAATGGTTTGACAGGAAGCATTAATTTATGTTAAGTACATCAGAGCAACTATTTGGGAACCTGGTTGACATAAAATCATATACTATTCTCTCCATCTTTTTGTTTTGTACAGGGGAGGTGTCACAAGGTATCGGGTATAATTAATAAAGGCATTGGAAAAGATGAATAGAGAAACAAAAAGTAAGTTGGTGTGTAGCTGTTTGATCATTGTAATAATTTCCATGCACCACCACTCAACAGGACCAAGTTAGATGAAATAGATAGGTAAGTGTAGCAAGTTAATTACTGTCAGAAAAGTCTTCGAGACAGAGTAATCGAGAAGGTGAGCTGGGGTATTAAATTTCTACAACTAGGGAAATTTTATTACAAATTTTTAGCCCCGTTTTGGAAGTGCCCTACATCAGTGAAAATTTGATGAGGGCAGGTGCTAATAACTACCTCAAACTAAAGTAATTGAAAGTAAAATGTATCATTAAAAAAAGGGCAACAGTTTTTATTCCTTTTATTTTTACTCTTGATGAGTCGATAATACTATTTGATAGATGATTCTTTATGCATAAGGAAAGAAGTATGAATAACATGAATTATTTTCCTTTGAGATGTTATTTGCAGCCCTCGAGTTCCAAAAAAATTATTGTTTTTGCCTATGTAGTCAAAAATCCTGGACAGTACTGCTCTAGGCCATAATGAACTATTTCAGGTATGCAAAAAATCTCATGCAGGCAGTGGCTTTGTTATGGTTAGTGCGGCCCAGGGAGGTCCAAGCTTTTTGCCACCCATCTTCTATGAAAAAACTGCAGTTTGCCTAAACTAAAATGCCACCCCTCAAGATAAGAAATAAAAGTACCAGTTAAAAGGGAAGGGGGGCGTGGTGTCCCTATGCACCCCCTTTCCCATGCCACTGCATTAAGATAAACTAAAAGAGCGCTATGCAATATTGTGAAATTGTTGACCTTGAAAGTTCTTTGATGAGGCTACTTTCGGCCAGCTGAGCCACAATTAAGACCCTGTTGTGATTATGTCAAGATAAACAAAGGATAAAAAAGTAAAGATGTTAAAATCCCTAACAAGTAAAAACTTAAAGAGTTTTGATAAGCACAATAATTAATTAGTTAATGAGTTTCACCTTTGATATGTAAGTTAAGAAATGGATGTTCAATTTTAGATGAATCAAACAAGATGTTACATTGTTAATTATAGTAAAATGTCTGTAACTTGTGTGCTTAAGGTGATAAGATGGATATACGGTGTGGCAGCTGGGTGGGTGTAATGATGCCTTTGCATCACTTCCAGTATATATACTTATGTTTGTAAAATATTTAAATGCTTTATGACAAAATAAAATGAGATTTAAAAAAAATTATTACAAACTATAAACAAATAAAATATCACTTTATTAAACATAACACATCTATAATGAATTAAAGAAATCAATTTTTAAGCATCTACTGCTTTTAAGTTTATTAGTCCATAATATCAAATAATTAAAATCATTTGCTGCAATTGTTTGGCTTAAATTATTCATCCTTATGCAGGCAGAGGCTGAGCTGAATCCCTCTCTTATTAGCCTCTGCAAAAAAGCTGTCAAAAATCTCCTTCTATTCTGCTGTGCCATACAATGGACCTGCTCATTGTCCTGGCCACCCCAAGGCCAAGATTGTGGCCCAAAATTAAAGCATGTGTCTACATTTTATGACTAGTTTGCAATGCCTGCAGTTAGAGTCCCTGTTACTTTCTATCAAGTAAATGCATTTACTTAACGTTCCATCTAACTTTCTATCCACTTTCAGCACACTCTCAATCTCTCTCTATATATATTATATATTTCACTATGATTTAATATATCATATATTTAATAAATTTAATGTATTTTGTGTGCCTCAAGGTATGTGTGTGTGTAAATAACTTATTTTTAGTGGTGTGAGATCCAGTCTTCTAACCTCTTTCAGACAATGTAGAATATTGTAGACAAAATTAAAAGAAAGAGAGAAAGTTAAAGTTACAGATCAAGTTGTTAATAAATTTTTAAAAAGATAAATAAATATCTATTTTTTAGATACTTTAAAAATTGAACATTCCAAAAGAAATGTTGTCTTGACACCTGAAAACAACTGACTATGAAATGTTGAAAATCCCATAGGAACATTTCATGAACTTTTGAATTTTCAAGAAAGTGAATATATTTTTTAATGTCTTTAAACAAAATATATACATGTACTTTTATTCTTTTCTTTTAACAATGAAATGATTTTGAACAATTTGATATATCTGAAAATACAGTGTTACTCAAGGTGATAGACCAAGGTGAAATCATATATTATCTATATGAATTTGAGTTTTGTTTAAAGGTCCATTCCTTTCCAATATGTTCAATTGTGTGAATCTAAAAATGCTCATTGAGGTGATGGCATTTTCTTGGTCTATAAAAATAATTATGTCATTATTATTGATGTTTTCTAATTAACAAGCAGTTGAACTTTTTAGCAAAGAAAAACAAATTAGAATAAATCACAAGAAGAATAAAAGATTTAGTCCTGATCACATGTTGTAAAAAATATAAACTAAATAAAACAGAAATATATATTTTTTCAAGTTCATCCCCATGTATTTGGGTGGAAGCCATGAGTAAACTTTATGTGAATTTTTATAATAAGAATTAAAAAGATTGCGCCTAAGATGCTAACCATAAATGATATCCAATATCTTCAGTGGTGGGAGGTCACCAATTTGTGATGCTCCATGATAATTTGTAACAATGGATGGGGGGTAGAAGTGGTGTAAAGAATTGGCCAAAATTGCATGACTTCAATTATGGATGAAACCTAATTGTTGAAGCCATTTATAAATGATATATTTATATAACATAAAATTTTAAGCTCTTGATAGGTAGAGATCTACTGATGAACAGTGGTTTCATCTGATGTTGAAACTTTGCATAAATCTACAAATGTGTGGAGGGAAGGGTTGTCTAAAAATGTGTATTTGGCATACGATTTAAAATGAATTTATTAATGCTATCTTAAATGCAAACAAAAAACAATTATTAACATGGGACCAAAATTGAGTTGAGCTTTATGAAAAAAGGGGATATTTTCTATACTAATTGCATGGATGTCCCACTTATTTCATTGTATTGATCTTGAAGATATTTACTAAAATTAGGATAAATAATTTGTTACTTGATCCATCTATTTAGAAAGATAATGTTCTTGTTACATATAATGTTTAAGAAATGGTCTTTAAAACATTTGTGGATATTTTACCATGGAAAAATTATTCTTAAATATTGACACGATTAATAATTAATCATCAAATTGCTGTCATAGAAGGCAAAAAGCAAAATAATTATCCAATCGGCTTACCATACGTTGGTACATGCTTTTTGATCAGGGAATTTCCTATCCCATAAGTGATGAGTATATGGAAGCCGAACAGACCTCTTCAATCACACGATTTTATATAGATGTTATTTGTTTCTGTGTAATTGAGAATGATTTAAATATATTCATTGTGATGGAAAAGTGAAGTGTTATTTTTGTTACACTTTTGTATTTCTATTGAACTATGAAAAATGTGTTTAATCTTGTTGAAAATATGTAGATCCCTTAATGGTTTAATATGAATTATAAATAAAAATAATATTGACAACAACAAAAATACTGCCATCATGGAACATTTGTCAATACAAACCTGTTATTTCAATGCAACGAAATTATCAAGTCATAATTTATGCAGCATGACTTGTCCTTTTGCATTTTTTTTGGTTATTTTTTTTCTTAACTGTGTGATTTACCTGGCATAATATTTTTGTAAATAATTTGCACATGGTGATCTCTGTCCGGTCTAGTGTGTTCATGCCAGAATCCAATGACGTGGCCCAGTTCATGCACAACAATGCCAAACTTGTCACAGTTCTTGCCAATGGAGATGGCTTGAGCACCATTTCCCCTCTTTCCAACAAATGAACAGCATCTAGTTTTAAATAGTATGTTTGTAAGTTATCATTGAAACATATTAAAAATGATTAACAGTTTTAGTCTCTAAAAAAAACATAACAGATGTTATAATGAACTTCAAAGATTTTTGCACATTTGTGAATTGCAGTATTGTTAAATCACAATGTTTTTAAAAAATATATCTTTATTTTCTTTAAAGAAGAATTAAATAAAAAAAATTAAAGATACAGAAAAACAATGAAGGACAAATGAATAAAGGGATATTCTGGCTCATATATACCGACACATATACAATGAACTTAATCCAGGCCTTACACAACATACACTCCGCTGGCAGTATGTGGCCCGCCAGCACCCACATTGAGGCCCGTGAAGTAACAAAATATTCTTTATTCTTATTATTTTCTTAATAGCTTTACAGCGGTCCTATTTTCTTTTGGCCCGCACAAGTCCTCTCCTATTTTCTTTTGGCCCGCACAACTTTATCATCAAGTATTACTGCCCGCATTACATTATGAGTTGTGCAGGCCTGACTTAATCAATACATTATTGATGTTTATAATGTAAATTATCTTTTTTTAAATTAAAATAGCAACCTTAGTTCTAACTAATTCAAAATAAAGATTAGAACTTACCCACATGACCTTTCTGTAAAAAGTATATAATGCTGATCTTCTGGCTCCTTTTCTTTAAATGTGATACATGTATAATTCTCCCAGTGCCTCATTGCCTGCTTAAAAAGAACTTTGTTGGCACCTAATATCATATAAAAAACAAACACATTTTATTCTAAAAATCTAAACAAAATGTAGCTTTTGAAAATGGTAAATTTGCTTGAACTTCTACATAAGCAGTTTAAATATCTTTTCCTGTTCAATTTTTTTTTTATAGCTTATTACAACTGCTCTTCAAAACAGGTCAATAAAAGTATGAATAGAAAGTTTGATAAAATATTTGTTTAATGTTACCTGAAAAATTGGCCTCTATCATAAAAGGTATGACACCATAATCCCAAAGTCTGTCTTTACTTGCAGTTGCAGCCCTTCTTTCTCTATGTGCTTGAGTCTTAGATTGATCTCTCCGTTTTTTACTCCAATATCTTTGTGTGCTGTTAATTTCTTTTTCATGGTGATAAGGTGCAATTTTCTGATGAGATGGATTTTTAGCAAACTGAAAGCTACTCGACTTGCTTGTTGTTTATGTAAAATTTATTTTATTATATTCAACCTAAAAGCTATTTCTGTACCTTAAAAGTTATAAAATTGAGGACTGCTGGTGTTTTTTGAGGCTCCACAAATTTATTTCAGGAGCAAAAATAAAAAATACCATGACCACAAATCAGTGCATAAGAAGAAAATATAAAATCCTTACAGAAAAAATGTTGAATTGTTTTTTTTTTGTTTGCTTATATTAGTTAGAACATTTAATTTGTTAAGAAAATACTTAACATTTTTATTTAAGTTTATTGTATGACATGACAAAATAATTTTCATGACTGTCCTAAATCTAACAATATAATAGGCATTTATTGAGACCCTCCACAACCTATTCCACCACACCCTACCACAAAAATTCCTAATGCAACCAAACCCCTCCCAATCAGTTGATTAGCAGCTTATTGTGTTTTGAGCTTGTATTTCTGTATAGTTATCTTATTATGCACAATTTAAGGCAACACTTTTGGTTCATTGAAAAAATAATTCTTTAAAATGCAAAACAAAGGAGTACCAATTTTAATTATACATTTTAAAAAAAAATCATCTCTAATCAAAACACCTTTCTATAGACACCTGATTTAAAAAAAAAAAAAATAATAAAATTGCCATCTGACATATTAAAGTTTATTTGGGAATAGGAAATAGAACAGAAAATGCTCAAATCTAAGAATTGAAACAATTGAATAACAGGCTTGAGAGTAAGATCTGTGGGGGAGCTTGCAAGTGGCAGAATATATGAAATCACATAACTGTAAGTCTTTTTAAAAATAAAAAGATAACCTTAGTTTTCTGTTCATAGCTGATCTTTTCAGCTCTGTTTGAAGTTGGCTTTAGAGTCACAAGACTATTTTTAGTAGAATTTTTGTTGTCGCGATCATGATATCGAAGAATTCTCAACTTTAATTTTATCTCCCTCCATTTAGTTCTCGCCTTTTTAATCTCCTCTCTTAATGTGTTTTTATACTCTCTGCATTGCTTTCTGGGTCTGAAAAGAATATGGTGCTTGAAATCAATATGAGCTAAAAGCATTTGATATGGTATTTTGTTTTAAGTCTCAAAATAGGAAGCAAAAGGAATATTTTTTTGTAAATTATGCTACATTTTAAATGCATTTTTTTCATTTAGCTGTCAGATTGCACGCCTTATGGCAATATTAACTTAATAAAAAGCTATAGTCTCAGATTATTTTATATGTTCATCCTGTTTACACTCAACCCTATAACTATAGATTAATAACAGCAGTTGATTGTACATTTTTGAGTCCTGTGTTATAATATCACAGAAAAAGGAAACGATTTATAATTTATAGTCTTATATTTCATTAATGTTATTATTAGCTTCAGGCTTTCAACACTATATATAAAACCCTTATTATATCATTATGTCTACTTACTTCAGCTCACATGGAGTTTTTAAGTCTATTATTTTTTGTCTTAACACTTTTCTCAGGTAATTTCTGTCACTTTGTAATTGCTCTTTTTGTTCCTTTCTGGTTTTGTAAAACTTGACATCGCCACTGTAATCAAACAGTAGAGAAACATGATCAAATAAAAGGTCACTTCATTTAAGGTCATAGACATAGATAGTACTTCCTGTTTAAAAGTTATTATGTGATCTCTTGTTTGAGCACCTTAAGTTCAGTGCAAAGGGAAACTTTTTTAATATATAAATAATTAATATATTTCATTATTAAAGGGATTTTTTATGTCAAATATTGTATTTTCGTCTCAAAATAAAAACCTTTAAGCTAATATTGTGCCATACCAAAAAGCAAACGACACCGAGGATTTGCCGGCGGACGAACCATCAGCTTCTGTACTGTTAATTCTGTTACCAATTTTAGAGCTATGGAGCTGTTCATCACATTGTAATTTTCCCCTTGAACTATCGGACACCAAAATTCGGTTACTAGTCAAACTACAGTGTCAAGTGCCTAATAGAAACTCAGTGAAGTGCAAAAAGAAGAAGCTGAATACAATAGCATTACTAGGGTTTGGCGATCGTACCGGCTGACACCCTCACAGATGGTGACACCAAATGGAAAATAGAAAATTTGATATAGCTTGCTTGAATCGGTTTCACAACAGATTGTGGTTAAATACTAGATTTGGTGGGCACCAGAGTGGGGGTCCACCCAGAACAGGGTGTCACCAGAACAGAGTGCTACAGGATAGGGGTGTCAATGGGTGACACCATTCCTAGATATCCACGAGCTGTTGTAAAAATTACAACATTCTCTTAAAATGGTCAGATTAAAATCTTTTGATGCTCTAACCCCCCACCGCCATTCTAACTTTCAAAGTTCAATATTACATATAGAGAAATGTATTAACTAAATTAGATGGTGAGATACAATTTTAATGTTCTAAACATACATAGGTACTCTTCAAATAGAATTAGAATATGATGTTTATATTTTTAACTGTAACACTCACTTAATTAATTTTTTTTTTATTAAAAAAAGAAATATTCTTCAAAATTTACTTTTAGTAAAGTATTTGAACGCATTTTAAAAATTAATTTGTAGTGGCCACTCCTTATAAAAATTTTGATCAATTCAAAATTCAGTTTTGTAACATTCTACACTTCAATGGGCAACAGGAGGGCTCCTTGGGGAAGTTAATTAATGTCCTCTGGGTAAGCAAGCATTTAATATTTATCAGCTTTTCAATACACAGAAGATGTATTTCACTTTCAGATGACGGTATAGTAACATCATGTTGCAGTGAATTTAATGTAGAAAACATCTAGAATTTTATGGGAAGTAAAAAATTGATCTATTAATGGTTTTGTTTTTCTAATTGCTTAAAATGCTAGATTTTTTATTCTGTTTGTATTTTATTGGTGCTCCGTTTCTCCTGATTCCCTACTCCTGGCCTAATGGAATTTGCACAAGTAAACTGCACAATCCAAAATTTCCAACATCGTGAATATATTTTAACAATTTTAGAATGATCTGTATACTCCAGGCTTCCTGTAAGTTTTTCACAGCAGCAATGCCGCTGCCAAGTTCCCATTAAAATTACCACAGGACTGTCCCTTGGGGTACTGGTACTGCTTATTTTATTAGTATGCGAACAGGTTAATTTATATTGCTGTTCTTTGTGCTCTGTTAACCGTTCCAAAGTTAACATTAACAGTACTACAGGATGGTCCCTTGGGGAACTGCTATGCAGGCAGGGACATCATTTGGGTAGGGCAGGGTGGGGCTTTGCCCCCCCCCCCCTTAATTTGCAGGTTTTATTTAAATTGCTGTGTACTCTGTCTGGCACCTTCAGTAATAAACAACTGAACAAGCCGACCAAATTTTGGTTTTGCCCCACCCCTGAAAAAAACCTGAAAGGATGCCCCTGTATGCAGGCTGTGTGACAGGCACATGATAGGAAATATCACCACCCCATCTTATTTTCATGTTATTTGTTTTATGTTATTCGTTTAATAAATTTAATACATGTGTAAACCAACAATTTAACGTAATTTCTGCATAGCATTTGATAAGAAAAAAATAAATAAATATTGTACTTTTTTTTCTTATCAAATACTATGCAGAAATTACGTTAAATTGTTGGTTTACACATGTATTAAATTGGGGAAAAAAGCAGAAAATAACTTATTAATGTTCCCCCAACCCGAAATAAATAAATATTGTAATTTCGGGTTGGGGGAACATTAACAAGTTATTTTCTGCCTTTTTCCCCAAACACTTTACCCCTGTTTAACTGAAGTGCAAACAAAACTGTGCAGCGCCACCTACTTGTGTATGCCAGGATCCTCAACTTGTAGTTCAAAGAGAGATCTGCTGTCATTATTGTTAAGCATCTCATCTTTGATCATCTGTTTGGTCGCCATATATTCATCATCTCTCAAGGCTATGTCACCCCAGAAAGCAACTGTGAAAACAATGTATCGGAAAAATCAGTACAACTAATAAATCTCGTAATGAAATGAGCGAAACCAATTGTGGGTAAACCTGAAAAAAAGGGGAAGCAACAATATAACGAACGTGTGGGCATGATGCCCATGAATAGCGAAAAAGCACCAGTTTAATAAAATGAAATAAAAATGACACTTAGCTGTAATGTAGTACTCGAGACGACAACAGAGGATAAGTGACAGAACAGAAGTAGGTTGGAGATTAAATACTGGCAAAAATGGGACAGAAGAGAAGAAAAGTAAGTTCATTGCCATTGGTCGTAACAAGGTGGGGGCCGAGAAAAGGGTTAACAGGTGAACCAGAACATGACATTCATGCCATGTGGTGTCAAGATTCTATAATTTTAGATAAGCTGTTTTTTTTTTAAAAATTCATCCCCGTTAGGTGTGTTTGTACATGACACGATTGCACTGATAGTAAAATCCTCTGTGTTAGCTTCTATTGAAGTGTTTATAGACGGGACACTGCTTATCTTGTGTAATATTATGGAGGTGTTAAGTACATCTGTCAGAGAAGCGTCATCCTGTCTCACCTATTTACGCATCTGACAGCGGGTGCAGACAATGGCGTAGACAACATTGCGGAAAGTACAAAGGAAACCGTCCCTTAACTGAAAATTGTCCTGAAAATGAGTCTGAATGACAAAACATGCATACCAGAAACGCACTTCATAATACCAATTAGTGCTCTCCCATCCCCCTCCACCAGGCTCGCAACCGAACATCTTTTAACACCCCTGCCTATATTAATATTCTAAAAACCCTCACGTTTTTAAACATAGATTTATTTTATCAACTATTTCGGAAAAAGAACCAAAAGAAAATATTACGCATCAAACAAACTTGCAAATATTTTTTAAAGAATCTAATTTAGCGCAGTAATCGGGAATGTATTTCATGTAATCATTTGGATCATATTTCCCTCTTTTTTCCCCTTGAGAAACAAGCAAAACAGATTTTTTTTTGGGGGGGGAGGGGGGTGTTTGAGGGTTGGGGTGTAATTTTTTTTAAAAAAATGTGTTGTCACTGGCAATGAGTCTTTGTGCCAAGTTTCAGCTCGATAGGTTGACCAATTACACATCTGAAGATTCTGCCCTGAAGACACGAAAGCGAAGTTAATTTAAATGATTTTTAAAAATACCCCACGTTGTACGCATCAAGAGGAGTGTACGCATCAAGAGGAGTGTACGCATCAAGAGGAGTGTACGCATCAAGAGGAGTGTACGCATCAAGAGGAGTGTACGCATCAAGAGGAGTGTACGCATCAAGAGGAGTGTACGCATCAAGAGGAGTGTACGCATCAAGAGGAGTGTACGCATCAAGAGGAGTGTACGCATCAAGAGGAGTGTACGCATCAAGAGGAGTGTACGCATCAAGAGGAGCCATAGGAAGCTGATTCTATATGCAAGATTCAAATTTTAAGAAAAGTTAAAGCAATGTATCAAAATTTAACTTAAGTTAGAAAGAACACTTCAGCCCGTGTTGTCCAAACAAAGTTGAGATACCAATGAATGCAAATTGCAAAAAGAGAGCTTTTCTACGAACCCAAGAAAAGTAATGGAAACTAATCTGTCAAAATTTTCAGAATAAAAAATTCAGAAAGGAAAAAAGAATGTATACAATTATACATTTTGGAATATCTTTAGGTAAGGATATGCGTATATAGGGTTAGTTCTTCCAGACCTCGAAAAACTTGATTCTTGACAAGAAATTTGGCTCTCGAATTTTTTTTATCGTCTTGCTGCTGATGTTTGGCTCTTTCTACTAATACGTTTACCGACCACTGGGCTAAGGTAAAGGGAGGGTAGGTATGTATTTATGGCATCAAGGAGGTGGTGGCCGAAAAAAGGTTGAGAACCACTGATTTAAATAAACATTTCTATTCGGTACCAGCTATTAAAGAAAAATTAAAAAGCAGTAATCGTACAGCAAATCGCTTTTTTTTCAAAACTATTCGGGTATCACAATAAAAGCCTGATAATTGTATGACACAAATTTTGTTAAATGTTTTAACACTAGCTTTAAGTGTAGGTTCGGGACGATAAAACGAAATGGAAAATTAGTGCGTGAAAAGGGGGAGGCCGTCTGAGCATCTTGATAATGTGCACTCTTTATTGGTATGAGCATCTTGGTAATGTGCACTCTTTATTGGTCTGAGCAACTTGATAATGTGCACTCTTTATTGGTCTGAGCATCTTGATGATGTGCACTCTTTATTGGTCTGAGCATCTTGATAATGTGCACTCTTTATTGGTCTGAGCATCTTGATAATGTGCACTCTTTTTTAGTCTGAGCATCTTGGTAATGTGCACTCTTTATTGGTATGAGCATCTTGGTAATGTGCACTCTTTATTGGTCTGAGCATCTTGATAATGTGCACTCTTTATTGGTCTGAACATCTTGATGATGTGCACTCTTTATTGGTCTGAGCATCTTGATAATGTGCACTCTTTATTGGTCTGAGCATCTTGATAATGTGCACTGTTTTTTAGTCTGAGCATCTTGGTAATGTGCACTCTTCATTGGTATGAGCATCTTGGTAATGTGCACTCTTTATTGGTCTGAGCATCTTGATAATGTGCACTCTTTATTGGTCTGAGCATCTTAGTAATGTGCACTTTTTATTGGTATGAGCATCTTGGTAATGTGCACTCTTTATTGGTCTGAGCATCTTGATAATGTGCACTCTTTATTGGTCTGAGCATCTTGATAATGTGCACTCTTTATTGGTCTGAGCATCTTGATAATGTGCACTCTTTATTGGTCTGAGCATCTTGATAATGTGCACTCTTTTTTAGTCTGAGCATCTTGGTAATGTGCACTCTTTATTGGTATGAGCATCTTGGTAATGTGCACTCTTTATTGGTCTGAGCATCTTGATAATGTGCACTCTTTATTGGTCTGAACATCTTGATGATGTGCACTCTTTATTGGTCTGAGCATCTTGATAATGTGCACTCTTTATTGGTCTGAGCATCTTGATAATGTGCACTGTTTTTTAGTCTGAGCATCTTGGTAATGTGCACTCTTTATTGGTATGAGCATCTTGGTAATGTGCACTCTTTATTGGTCTGAGCATCTTGATAATGTGCACTCTTTATTGGTCTGAGCATCTTAGTAATGTGCACTTTTTATTGGTATGAGCATCTTGGTAATGTGCACTCTTTATTGGTCTGAGCATCTTGATAATGTGCACTCTTTATTGGTCTGAGCATCTTGATAATGTGCACTCTTTATTGGTCTGAGCATCTTGATAATGTGCACTCTTTATTGGTCTGAGCATCTTGGTAATGTGCACTCTTTATTGGTCTGAGCATCTTGATAATGTGCACTCTTTATTGGTCTGAGCATCTTGATAATGTGCACTCTTTATTGGAATAAGAAATGAAATTAAAGAACGCTGCGCTTTCTACTATAGTCCTTTCTCGTGCGCCTGACCGTCCTGATACCGTGTACCCTGGAGCGTAGCCGCGGGGGGGGGGGGGGGGGACACAATCACACGGACAGAGACAATGAATGGACACCGGGGACCGTGGTGTAATAGAGTTGTTAGTTTTCCCATTGCTGTAAGGTTTTATCAAATGTACTCTAGTACCAGCCGCATACCCCTGGAGGGTAGAATGAAACGGTTGCCTTATAATAAAATGCCGGTCCACGGGAACAGAATGAAACCACCAGTCCACCGAAAAAAAAACAACAAATCGCTGGCGAGCAAGAACATAAAACCCATACATCTTTTATTTCGTTGAACTACGTTCTAAAGCAGTTTGGGCCAATGTTGTGTCGACTCCCGCCCGGGGGGGGGGGGGGGCAATTGTTATTGCTTTCCGTGAAGCCAAGGGTCTTACCTTAAAAACATTATTAAAATTTTTACATTTCTTACATTTTGCACAAAGAATCATATTATTATGTTCGTTAGCAGAGTTATTTTTTCTCTTTGACTTGAACTTACTACCTTCTTAATTTGCAGCTGTTATTTAGTAACTGCTGCCTTTATTAGGGTTTCCTAAATATTCGTCAGTCAGAGCATTTTTTTTTGGACTTGATGGTTCGGTCATTACAGAGAATCGAGCTTCACAGATATCGGCAATATCTTTTTTTTTTTTACAACCTATCGGTAGTTGTGGAAATTCATTTGAAGAATCGTAGGTCATGAAGAATTCAGTTTGGCGGCGCATTCTTATATGTTTTGCACGAACAGCCATGTTATGCTGAGTCTCAATGATTTCAAGCCACACTACATCTTTATCTGCTTCTCAATATATTGAATCGCTCTCTTGTGAATATACTGAAGTTGTGGTGCAGCCTTTGCAAGGGCTGTGAAGTGAATAAAATCTGACCGTTTCAGTTGAGTAAGGAATGCGTCCAAACATTATTCTTTTTCGTCAGCTTTGGTAACATTTGAAAACGCCAAAGCAATTTTAACTTTAATTTATTGATGTAATCTGTGATGTTATTGAGAAATGTTAGTCTTACAATAAACTCAGGCATTTCCATATAGTTTCAAAAATTGCCCTTCTCTCTCGACATTTCAATTAGATCCCAGAATCTTTCTAGCAATTTCCCTTTGCTCAGCCAACGCAGATCATTATGAATAACAAAATCCCAAACAATTCGTTCATATCCTTCTAATAAAGTCTTAAACTGCCGACGATTTAATTGATTACCTTATATGAAATCAGCATTTTTCACTACAATATCCATAACATTTTTGCAGTGTAGCGTCTTTCAGTTTTGAGCAAAGAGATTGCTGTTAAAATGGTGACTCACACAAGGGTATGCTCGATGGTCTGAAAAAAATCTTTGTAAACCATCAGCAGAACCAATCAGGCCAACCCTCCTTCCCGCCCGTGCTGGCGCAGCATCTGTTGTTGTAACCGAAATAAGCATCTTCAAATCAATAATTTTCTTTGATAGAAATTTACTTCAGTGTCTTATATACATCATAACCACGGGTTGTATTTTTAAATGGCATTAGTGCCAATAATTCTTTTTTTTTAAAATATTTATTTCATGTCAAATCTAACCCAAAAAAATAAGTTGGACTATATCAGTGATATCACATGGTTCATGTCAAATCTAACCCAAAATAATAAGTTTGACTATAATGTCAGTATTATCACACGATTCATGTCAAATCTAACCCAAAACTATAATTTGTCCTCTGTTAGTGATATCACATGATTTATCTAATGCAAGACTGAAATCGGTTTGCGTTTTTTTTGGTCCAAACCTTGAAGCAACTGTTGAAATTATCCCCGGACATGCTCTCAATACGTGTTGCTACAGACTGGTGAGAAAGCTGCAGATTGGATATTTTAAAAACAAAATGTTTGTTTCTTCTTTCTGTTTAAATTCAGCAAATATAGAAACTGCACATTCTTAAAAACAAATTTTAACAAGTTCATTATATGAATATGGTTTTTACTCCTTAGCTAACATCCAGCAAATATTAAAAGCTGCTTCAGTAGCTCAAATTCCGACGAGAAACATTTCCCCTGCCATTCAGATTCTTTTGTAAAGAAATAAATTTGTGGTCTCCTAACTTCGTTCGGAGTGGATTATCTTTCACAAAATCTGCATGCACTGAATTTGTGGTTTCTCTGCAGATTGGCCTTATTCATGATAGAAATAAAAGTCTGGCATGCTAAACACACTGGCTTTTCACTAAACAATGAAACATTCCAGTTACCATGAAGAGTTCAAAACACGATTCTCTTGTGTAAATTTCCGGGATTTTTTTCTTGCCGTTTTGGTTTTAACTTTGTTTTTGTATAATAAAAATTCTTTCGAGAATCGTATATATGTTACGGCCAAATCGGTAACTGGCCGGCCAAATCGAGAAATGGCCAATTTCGCCTCACATTGACCGGCCAATGTCCAATCTTTTCTTGATTTCGGGATTTGGCCAGCCAGTTTGCGAAATGGCTTGGGGCGATCGGCCAAAGTCGGGAGAAAAAGGCCATGAACAGATTTTGGGTGTTTGTATACCGTCATGATAATCACATTACACCCATACCTCGCTTTACAGCCTAGATACGTTCCGTAAAAGTTTGCCGTAAAGCGAAAAGCCGTATAATGAATCAATAATTTTGAAATAAACCCATACAAATTTAATTGGATCTGTTCCAATTTTTGTATAAAATAATATAGTCGTAAGTTCATAAATCATTTTATTCTTTTCATTTCCTATAAAAATAAAAGTACAAAACATTGTAATAGTAAACAGAAATTTAAAAAATAAACATATAAATTAAAAAAACAAAAGAAATCATATGCACATATTTATACATAAATAAAATGTTTAGAAACTTTATAATCTGATGAACATTAACACGAAAAATCATCTGCCATCCTCACTTTCCGCTGTTGTGGATTGACCCAGTTGAAAATATTGGTGCAAAGTTGTCTGCTTCGCCTTGCTTTCTGTTTCTTTTCAAAGAGTTTTGTAACAGGCAATTGCTGAATTTACTCCTCTAGACACTTTAGCGCTGCGTTTTTCGTCGGGATCATTTTGAAGAAGGATGTTCATTCCCTGCTCTAAATATGAAAGAGCATTTGATAGGTTCTTTGCAGTTAGCTGTTGGCCGTATAATGAAACATCGTGGGCCATAAACCGAAAATGTGCCATAATTTAAAAAGGCCGTAATAGCAAAATGCCATATAAAGAGCGGCCGTATAGCTAGGTATTGGTGTACATAGATTTTTATTATACTAAATTACCAAAATCGGTCAAATTAGTTTATTATAGTAAATTATCAATCTCTATTATCACTTGTTACAACATGATGAGCTATTATGAATTTCGAATTACACAGCAGTTTGTTATTTTTACATTTGCAATGATTTGTTGAGCACTTGGTAGTGCGATGGCATCGAGTGTTGCCTTGACCGATCAGTGAATGTGAAGAAGCGACGGTTCGTAGTGATTTTTTTTTCTGTACCTACGGTTGCCAATGTGAGCAGTTTCTCGTGCAGAGTGGGAAACTAAATTGTGGAATACTGTTGTGAGAACACCGCGTTCTTTTCATAGGATGTATACAGCGCCCTCGACGTTCATGACAACTGCAAGGACGCTTCGTGGATCACCACGACCTCTGTCAACATCTGGACACTACGTGGATCACCGCAACTTCTGTCAACATCTGTACGCTTCGTGGATAACCGCGACCTCTATCAACATCTGCTATACGGATGCGTACATTATCTCCAACTTTCGCTTCTGGGAATTTTGCATCTTTCTGCGTCATTAATTATTCCCCAAATTGCGTGGACATCGTTGCCGCAGGACCCACAAGCATGACACTCTTTTTCACACACTACACAGAATCTGTTCGCATTGTTATTAGTCTTGCGTCATCACATCGAATATTGGCCAAGGATTTCACGGCACTTCGGAAAGTGGCCGGCCAAAGTAGCATATACACAACAATTTCCAGTACATCGGACATTGGCCACACGCCTCGGCCATTGTGCGAAATGACCGGCCAATTCGGGAACTGGCCGAACTTCGGGCTTTGGCCGTAACATATACATTTTCTCAGAATGTCTCCCTGACTGAATTGCACTAACTACAAACACTGCATTTACCACGCTTTCTACTCCTGGAATTGATCACTCCCCGATCTCTGACTATCGGATACTAGTCTGGTTTCTTCTAATAAATAAAGAATGGACATACTGCCCCCCACCTGGACATACTGCCCCCACCTGGACATACTGCCCCCACCTGGACATACTGCCCCCACCTGGACATACCGTCCCCACCTGGACATTCTGACCCTACCTGGACGGACTGCCCATTTCGTGTCAGCTGGTTCACATTCCCCGCCTGTTATTTCCAACACCTTTAGTGGCCCATATCTCATCTTTTTAATTACTGTCTTATTATTATCATCTCATAAACCCAGTCGTTAACACGTGGTGCTCAACTCCCTAAGTCATCTAAACCAGTCCTGTTGGTGCGCATGGATATTTTTACGCTGACCAGCTAGCTACACATCAAGTTACCGATACCTTAAGTTTCCAAATTCATCTTTCCGTTAGTAACACCGTTAGTAATTAAACCACGACCCCCCCCCAACCCTTCTTTTTAGGTCGGCAGCAGACAGGAGAAGAGGTTAATATCCGATTTTAAGTCAGCCCCATGTTCCCACATTGGTGATCTGCTGACACACTCAACATAAATTGCTGTTACCTGTCAAGCATCCTTCTCCTTTGGCAAGACCCTTAATTTTTTAGAATGCCACCACTTCTCGTGTGCTCTCATGCGATTTCCCAACAATGCCGAATCCCTCAATATCGTTTTTTCCCCATATAAATCTATCAAGTTTTTTTTTTTACAGATATATTAAAAATGCCACAGGCTCTGGCTGCCCACTTAAAACCAGTCCTCGGGTTACATGCGGCCTGGGAGGGACCACGGGATTGATGGCACCGTTTTAAGGTATTAACGAGCTTTCTAAAAACACAATACATTTGAACATGAAAAATGGATTTGAAAAGAAATTGTAGAACGTTCTACAATGAGAATTATTTTCAGTCAATAACACCAATGGATCAACACTGATCTGAACATCTTATTCAAAGCACCATTAGATTAACACTGATCTGAACATCTTATTGACAACACAAATGGATCAACACTGATCTGAACATCTTATTGACAACACCAATGGATCAACACTGATCTGAACATCTTATTGAAAACACCAATGGATCAACACTGATCTGAACATCATATTGACAGCACCAATGGATCAACACTGAATTGAACATCTTATTCAAAGCACCATTAGATGAACACTGATCTTAACATCTGAAAAAAAGGAAATCATTTATCATTAGCCGTATCGTCTTGAACATTAACATACATCTTGCCATATCCACTGTATGAATTTTTGAGGCCCCCCCCCCGGTCACATTTCGGTTATGTGCCCCCAGCATTCAAAGTTGATAGTTAACATTATTTTCATACCCGCCCCTGAAATATCTGAGACCCCCTACAGCCTCAGTGGTTGAAGACCCCACGCGACGGCTCTGTATAGCGCCATTTAGTTGGCATAGCTTCACCTCGTTAGCATATCTTCATCTAGTTAGCATAGTTTCACCTCGTTAACAAAGGGTCACCAAGTAACATATGATCGTCTCGTTAGCATTGCTTCATATCGCAAAAAAATAGGTTTCACTGCATTAACATATCGACTGACCGGATATCCTAGAAAACCCAAACTTCAAAATAAGTCCTTTATCACAGCCATAGCAAACGATTATATATAATATATATAATTTATTTAATTTACAACAACAAAAAAAAAAAAAAAAAAACCCCCCACCTAACTAGCCCAGAAGAAAAGCACATTTAAAAGAGTGATTCCATGCCAGCCGTGAAGCAGTTCCAATTGACCAGGTAAGAGATCGCACGCGTTCCGTGTAATAACCAGGCCACACAGTACCCGGGGAAGGCCTGGTGAGTGAAAAGTTAATTATGGTGGTGGTGTCAAAATCCAAGGTTACTATGGCGTTTCACCGAAAGAGGAAAAGAGAGAGGGAGAGAGAGAGAGAGAGATAGTTTATCTTTTGAGGGTCTGCCAAGAAGAGTTAAGGCAAGGACAAGGTGGTTAACCGACGAAACATGACGGGATCATCTAAAAATTTATAGTAGCAAGGTTTTCTTAGTGCAGGCTAAAAAGACTTTAAGAAAATCGCCGAATCACATAGAGAAGATGCACCGTGTGATCGGAGCAAGCTGTTTTATAAATTTTAACAACGAATCCATACAGAGTGTAGTGTTGGTCGAGCATACTCCGTCTATGTCCCCGGTTTACTCATCAATCTGCCAGCCGTCCCTTATGCCGAGCCGAACTGAACGGTGTACTTCATTTGGTAAAAATTTGATATCACAGCTACCCTTTGGCCCCTAACGGTCAAGCTTGGCCTCTCAAAATCAAACGCTTTCAAACGTTTGACAATTGTTTTTTCGACTGCGGCTTAATGAAATATGGCTTGGGTTCCGCTTGATGAAATATGGCTTGTGTTTCACTTGATGAAATATGGCTTAGGTCCCACTTGATGAAATATGGCGCTGGTCTCGCTTGATTAAATATGGGTTTGGTCCTACTTGATGAAATATGGCTTGGATTCCGCTTGATGAAATATGACTTTAGTCCCACTTGATGAAATATGGCATACGTCCCGCTTGATGAATGAAGGCTTGGGTTCCACTGGATGAAATAAGGCTCTGGTCCCTATTGATGAAATATGGCTTGGGTCCCTATTGATGAAATATGACATGGTGGTGGGCATTGTTCCGCTCGCACTAGGCAAAGAGTCTTCTGTTTGCATCCTCTGGTCAACCATCAGTCAATAGCAGCATCTTAAGAGTCTTCTGTTTGCGTACTCTCGTCAACCATGAGTCAATAGCAGCATCTTAAGAGTCTTCTGTTTGCATACTCTCGTCAACCATGAGTCAATAGCAGCATCTTAAGAGTCTTCTGTTTGCGTACTCTCGTCAACCATGAGTCAATAGCAGCATCGTAAGAGTCTTCTGTTTGCGTCCTCTGGTCAACCATGAGTCAATAGCAGCATCTTAAGAGTCTTCTGTTTGCGTACTCTCGTCAACCATGAGTCAATAGCAGCATCTTAAGAGTCTTATGTTTGCGTACTCTCGTCAACAATGAGTCAATAGCAGCATCTTAAGAGTCTTCTGTTTGCGTCCTCTGGTCAACCATGAATCAATAGCAGCATCTTAAGAGTCTTCTGTTTGCGTCCTCTGGTCAACCATGAGTCAATAGCAGCATCTTAAGAGTCTTCTGTTTGCGTCCTCTGGTCATCCATGAATCAATAGCAGCATCTTAAGAGTCTTCTGTTTGCGTACTCTCGTCAACCATGAGTCAATAGAAGCATCTTAAGAGTCTTCTGTTTGCGTCTTCTGGTCAACCATGAGTCAATAGCAGCATCTTAAGAGTCTTCCGTTTGCGTCCTCTGGTCAACCATGAGTCAATAGCAGCATCTTAAGAGTCTTCTGTTTGCGTTCTCTCGCCAACAATGAGTCAATAGCAGCATCTTAAGAGTCTTCTGTCTGCGTCCTCTCGTCAACCATGAGTTAATAGCAGCATCATTGCGAAAGCCTCTGTAACACAATGCATTGCTGTTAGACTACACTCTGAACACTTTCGGATACACCTGCCCCTTTCCAACCAAAACAGTAACCAAGTGATCCTCCGGCCAGACTACATATTATGGTATATGAACTGTCGGATGAGGAATGGGTGGGGGGTTGAAAAGTCGGTAGTCTGCCCTGGGCGGCTTTTATTTTCTTCATATGAAAAGGGGGGGGGGGCATTTTTTTTTTTGGAAATCGAGGACAAAACCTTAGCACGCCCTGGGCGGCACTGACCCCAGCTACGCCATGGAGTGAATGCACCGATGAAGTTAACCCAACATCTTCCAGCCCGGGGGAGAAACGTTCACATTTGAAGAAGGAATTAGGGTTGTTAGATGAAGGTGGTCAGCATTGGTACCCACATACAGTGGAACCTCTCATAACGAGCATAATTCGTTCCAGAATCTTACCCGTTAAGCGAAATACTCGTTAAACGAAACAATTTTTCCTATACAAATCAATGTAAAATACGATAATGCGTTCCATGCTGAAAAAATACTAATTTTTCAAAATGTTTTATTAACATTTATTCAAATAAAATTACTTATGAATTGCTAAGGAGTGTAACAACTTGGAATACAATTTAGATTTGAAACAAAAAACGTAAATAAAAATATGAATTTATGACAAATAATTAATCCTTTTTGACTAGAAAACTGTCTAAAGGCATTTGTTTTTGCCGACACTTCAAAATTTGACGAAAATGTGTGCCATGATATTGGCCATTGACACAATCTCGTTACTGTAGATTCCACAGGTACTGTTTCAAAATCACATTCAACTACACTCTCTGGTCAAAGTTTTTTCCAAGCAGAAGTGAATGTCGGGAAAATGAGACTTCCGCTTTCTGCGTAACTCGTTATGCGAAATGTCGCTCGTTAAAGGAGCAACTTCTTCACATTTTTGTTGCTCGTTATGCGAATTACTCGTTATGAGAGATGCTCGTTATTAGATGTTCCACTGTATATCCTTTGACTTCTGTAGCCAGATAATTCATCCGTACTGAATACCTGCAGGTGGCCAGCGTTCGTACCCGAATATATCCTTTGACTTCTGTAGCCAGATAATTCATCCGTACAGAATAGATGCAGCGATAAATCTTAACCTGAAAACTAATCTTTAATTTTAAAAAAGCGGATTCGCTTGAGAGGTTTGTTAGGGGGGGGGGGTGTGGGGCGTGCTCAACATGTGGCTTGTCCTCACCTGTGGTAATCCATCTCAGATATCTAATCCCTAAACGGACGTCTGCAATCTGTAATCTCCTATGTTTAACTGCCATTTTATTAGTAGCTGCTTACAAAATAATCTATTGACACCGTTCATAAAACTGGCGTACGCATCATTTATTATAACAGATGCATCCTCTGGAGATACAACGTAAACTGTATTTAAAAAGCCTTTGAAATGTACTTGGCATTTTGGTGGTCTCCAACATGAAAGACGAGCATAGGGGTTTGTAGTGCCTAGATCAGCCTAGGGGTTTGTAGTCCCTAGACCAGCATAAGGGTTTGTAGTAACTAGACCAGCATATGGGTTGTATTTGTGCTTTTACTGGACTTCTAAAAAGGCATTTGACCGTGTCAATCATAGTTTGCTATTACACAAACTGCAGAGATATGGGATCCAAGGCAATACCAAAACATGGATCTCTAGCTTCCTCAGCGACCGATGCCAGGCTGTAGTGATAGACGGCACAACCTCCTCCTTTGTCGGTGTTAAGTCATGGGTCACCAATGGCTCTGTGCTAGGTCCTTGTTTGTTCCTTGCATATATCAATGACCTGCCCGAGAAGCTGACCTCCCTAGCAAGACTGTTCGCAGATGACACGGTGTTGTATAAGACGATCACCAACAGTTCTGACACAGACCAGCTGCGATAGGACTTCCATCGGTTAGCCGAGTGGGAGATGAGCGGGGACATGGAATTTCATCCCGTTAAGTGCCAGACACTGTCAGTCTCCAGAAGCAGATCCCCTCTACACCACCCTAACGCATTGCATGGCCATAGAGCCAGTTTCCTCCGTGTTGCCGTCCAAAGAGAAGTCCGCTGGGACGAGCACATTAACAATGTGTGCAACCGGGCAACCAAGACCCTGGGGTTCCTAAGGCGAAATCTGAAGATCGGCAACTCAAGCGTGAAAGAAAAAGCCTATAAAGCCTTTGTCCGGCCACTTTTAGAGTACGCATCCTCAGTCTGGGACCCATTTACCCAGAAGAGCATCGACAGGTTGGAGGCGTTCCAACGACGGGCAGCACGCTTTGTCATGAACCGCTACAGAAACACCTCTAGTGTTGGCAGCATGCTGGAAACATTAGGCTGGTCTCCGTTAGAAGAACGACGACGACTATCTAGGCTCTCCATGTTGTACAAGATCAAAAATGGGCTGGTCCACTGCTCCAGTATCAAACAGAAACTCGTCAATCTCCCCCCTAGACAACGAAGAGGTCACGACAAACAGTTCCGACTTTTAAAAACTAGAACTCAGTACACGAGCTCCTCATTCCTGCCAAAGACAATAAGGGACTGGAACAAGCTTCCAACAGCAACAGTTGAGGCGACTACACTTGACACATTTGCGGCTATTGCCACCTGTCTTGCAACCAGTGAATTATCCCCTTGAAAAGCACGCACATTAACATCATGAACCCCTCTGAAACATAGAAGCCATAATGATCAATTCATTGATCGTGGGCCCTCAATATTTAGAAGAAGATTGCTTAGACCAGTATAGGGTTTTGTAGTTCCTAGACCAGCATAGGGGCTTGTAGTACCTAGAGCAGCATAGGGTTTTGAAGTACCTTGACCAGCATAGGGGCTTGTAGTACCTATAGCAGCATAGGTTTTTGTAGCACCTAGACCAGAATAGGGGTTTGTAGTATCTTGACCAGCATAGATGTTCTTAGATGCCCGTCTGTACTATACCTAAGTTCAATACAGGTAAATCAAGTTCACACAACACCCACAAAATTATACCCCACGTCACGAGGCTGAAAAGGGGGTTCCCCAGGCACTCGTGCTGAATGTGCTATTTGTTTAGAATCGTTGTTATTGGTGTATTGAGGATCATAAGAATGGTTGCTATTGGTGAATTTAGGATAATAAGAATGGTTGCTGTTGGTGTATTGAGGATCATAAGAATGGTTGCTGTTGGTGAATTTAGGATAATAAGAATGGTTGCTATTGGTGTATTGAGGATAGTAGGAATGGTTGTTACTGTTGTATTGAGGATAGTGAGAATGGTTGTTACTGGTGTATTGAGGATAGTACGACTGGTTGTTACTGGTGTATTGAGGATCATAAGAATGGTTGCTATTGGAGAATTTAGGATAATAAGAATGGTTGCTATTGGTGTATTGAGGATAGTACGAATGGTTGTTATTGGTGTATTAGTATCATAAGAATGGTTGCTGTTGGTTTATTGAGGATAGTAGGAATGGTTGCTACTGGTGTATTGAGGATAGTAGGAATGGTTGTTACTGGTGTATTGAGGATAGTAGGAATGGTTGTTACTGGTGTATTGAGGATAGTAGGAATGGTTGTTACTGGTGTATTGAGGATAGTAAGAATGGTTGCTTTTGGTGTATTGAGAATCATAAGAATGGTTGCTATTTGTGTATTAAGGATAGTAAGAATGGTTGTTATTAGTGTATTGAGTATGATAAGAATGGTTGCTGTTGGTGTATTGAGGATAGTACGACTTGTTGTTACTGGTGTATTGAGGATAGTAAGAAAGGTGGTTACTGGTGTATTGAGCCTATAGTAAGAATGGTTTTACTAGAAGATAACCTATGTCATATCAGTGTTGAGGAATTTTATTATATCCCGCGAAGCACCGCCAACCACTCTTTCCTGGTATGTAAACTTATATTGGATATGGAGTTTATGATTCTCTTACAATCAACAGACATATTTAGGCCTACAAAACACGTTGGTTAGTAAAGGTATGGTAAGTATAGTTCTCATAGGTCTATTAGTTCTACTCATTTTGTAAATAAATTCGATGAGGTGAATTGTTAATCTTTGAAAGTTGAATGGAAACTTCTCAATGCATGACCCACATTTGCAAACGTCTTGCTCAAACTAAAGATAGGTACATTTTAATATGATTTTATAGTGTTTACCACACACAGCAGTTAACAGCAACTGGTCCGTAGTCATCCACTGATTATAAAGGCACTCATTATCATCAGACATTTGAACCACCACAGATGAAGACCTACCTGCCTTACACGGGTCCATGTAGATATCGTTGCTCACTCTTGGGTGCACGGTATCCGCAAGGGCTTCTCCCATCAACAGAACAAACACCAACAAGTTTATCATGGTGTTAACGCACTGACCTATCGGCTATCAGAAGAAGTCACAGCAGCGTGGGGTCATTTAATTCTAACAGGACTTTGCGGTGTCTATTTTCACTACATCAGCCATGGCATAGATGCTGTAGGTAATCATTTTTTGTTTGGTCAAACTAATTTGATGTATTATTTTGATTTATTTTTAAAAATCCTATCTTTAAATTTGATAACTTATTATATCAGTATACATAAAATTTAAAAAACAATAAAACACACATGTTTTTTATTTATCAGCCTCGAAACAAACTCTTTACAGAGTTGACCAAGTCAGCATACCCTTTCACTCCAAGGTTTGTGCCCTGCTTAAATCTATTGGTCAATACCGTTCAATGTAGGGCAAATCAACGTTTACATATCAGCACAGGTCGTCAATTAGGGTCGATTTTTAAGTACATATTTTTTGTTGAAATTTATTACAAATCTCTACACATGTGAAATAAATCTAGTTATGCTAAGAATTTATCAATAAGAAAGAAACTGCATTAGTACTGCTATACAAATGATGAACAAATATTCTTGGATTAAAAACAATAGTACAACTCGGAATTCTGCTGGATTCGATTTGTTAATTATAAATGATTCAAATCAATCTGAATAAGTGGATACTAACGCCTGGGCCCCTAATTATCTAATTTAAATAGACATTACCTCAAGTTAATAAATATTTCCCAGCAAGGAGAACAACTCACTAGAACACCGTTTATTATAAAAAATTTAAAACAAAACAACGACACAATGTTATCTAACACTGAAGTTCCTGGAGCGAATGAAGAGCATCGCCAGAAAAAACACCAGCATACATTTGATGATAAACACACACAGGTTATCTCGTATTTGAATCCATTTCCTTTAACACGTAAGACACCGCTCCAGCTATCCTGTGTGATAATTTTCACCAAGCCATTCTATCGTCTCTCCCCTCTCCACCGTCGCGCATTTCACTCCTCACTCTCTAAGCAGAGCTTCCCCTACAGCAAGCATGTTCGGCTGCTCCTCTTCTTCCACAGCCCTCTCCCGTTCGTTCGCCGCATGCTCTGTGTGTTTGTTTCGTCTCGGTGAGTCCGACGGTTCCAAACCGCCAGACAAAAAGAAAGAATGAAAGAAAGAAGAAAAAAACACGTACCGCAGGAGTTGTGGTTAGTGACCGAAGCGAATCTAGAGAGACGAGCAGTTCACTCAATCCAGAGGTTCTCAAACTTTTTCAAACTAGTAAATTTTACAATGCTCTACTGAAGATATTGGCACTATGAACTATAAAGTGTAACATTAATCATTGTATTTGTTCAAAATAATAATGTAAGTTTTTACTAAAACAAACTCTATTTATGACTGATTTATTTGATCAAGCGATATCTCAACTCTTTGTCTTCCATTGTAAATATTTTTTTTAAACTTAGAGCAGCGGTTCTCAACTTGTGGGTTGTGACCCCTTTGGGGGTCGAATGACCATTTTCCAGGGCTCGCCTAAGACCATCGGGAAACACATATACTCTACAGATAAGAAGAGCAACGAAAATAACTTTGTTTTTGGCGGTCGCCACAACATGAGGAACTGAATTAAAGGGACGTTTGAGAACCACTGAATTAGAGTAAGAGTTTTGTTTTAGTTTACGCAAAAAAAAAATAAGCTAGTAAGTATACAGAAAAATTGCAAAGACAACTTTGTTGCTAGGCGTCTATAAATGTTATCTGTGGTTAATGGATATGAGACTTTCGTTTGAAAATTTGATCAAAGAACTTTACTATCCTTGTTGTGGGTCAATTTAAAAAAAAAATTATGACCACCAAAACAGTGTATCATTTCTCTATATATTTAATTTGAATTAAAATCCGTATTCCTTGTAAAATTCCTTAACATTTTCTTTGGGTGTCCAAGCGCCACCAACCCCCCCCCCCCCCCCCACTTTAAATCTTCAAAATCTTTCAGCGCCCCCTTGGATATCCCACTGCTACGGGTGAAGTGAGTTGTTACCGTCAACTTTGAGAACTACTGGCCTATTCCCAACCCGCCCTCCAACATGGTTAGTTCAGCGCCCAGGTTTCATGTCCTACTACATAATAAATGTTTTCGTTGCCCCTTGCTGGCTAATTAGGGAATTACACCATCCATCAATGCATCCATGTATAAATTTATACATCCATCCGTCCATCCATCCTTCAAGTCTTTCACTAATCAATACATCAATCCATTAATCCACTAATCTATACACCAACCACCCATCCATTCATCACATACTAGCTCCTAGATTTTCCTAAATGGTGTACATGGTATGTTAGATATTTACATATTTTGGACATACTTATGTTGATGACTTATATTAGAGCAATAATTTATAGTTTGTATTAAAATTAATTGCCAGTCAATGTCACTTCTAAATAAAAAAAAAAAATTAATTAATTAAAACTATTACTGGCCAAGCAGTTGAACAGCTGTGACATTTGAACTGCAAATGGAGTAGTGCATCTCTGGCGGTTTAACACCTCGGACAGTTGAACACCTCTGGCAGTTGAACACCTCTGACGGTTGAACACCTCTGACGGTTGAACACCTCTGACGGTTGAACACCTCTGACGGTTGAACACCTCTGACGATTGAACACCTCTGACAGTTGAACACCACTGGCCGTATTATTATGAAGGCGCCACTCTGTTTGATATCTTCCCGGTCATTAACTCGTCAAACATTCATCTGACAATCACAGGCTACTCGGAGTTGTGAAAGATGTTCTTTGAACGTATGATGTCATACTACCACTTTCTATGCCATGTCCAGCAATTCATTTGTCTAATCCCGACAGTATTCTTAACGTGCTGTGAAATCTCAAACAGAAAAAACGCAGGGAGACCATCCGTCTCCCTTAACGTTAAGGCGTATCAACAGTAACGCTCTAAGGTCGAATCGATGCCAGACATAGCTGGGCTTCAACCGTAACTAATAACGCCCGTAAGGCAACCAATCGTTTGAACTCGCTTTAAACTCAAGGGCCCGGATGATGGAGGGACAGGAGACCCCAGGAGACGTGTGTGAAGGGCGATATCGACTCAAGTAACGATCGCTTGAATGGGGCAGGCCTTCTTGGCAGAAGTGTTGATGAAGTAAAAGATGAACACCACGGACTACGCCAGTGTTTATCTCCTCCAGTGTTTGATTGTCCAAAATAATATTTAAAATTCATTAGCTTTTACCTTTATTTATAGTCGCCTCATTCTGTTTTATAAATAAAATAAAAACAAATTAAAAATTCAGGATATAAAAAAAATATTTCGAATAGTCTAGTTTTAAAAAAAAACGATCAGAAGCATCGCGTCTGTAGCGAGCTCAACAATTTAAAAAGAAAGAAGAATCTAAATTTTCATGCAAATATTTACTTCTCGTTTAAAAAACAAAAAAAACAACCGAAAAACAAAACCAAAATAAAAAAAATAAATAAAAAAAAAAATAAAGCGTTATTGAGTTTAGCCGTCTAGACAATTATCGATTACAATAGTACGGAACAAACCTTGGGGTTGGCTCAATCATTCTTGTGGCGTCAGGAGCTAATGCCAGTTTCTCTTCTCTTTCTTAACGTTGATTTAAAACCAATAATCTTAGACTGCCTTAGAGTGCGTCGATGCCTGCACCGGAAAGTGATTCTATTGATTAATAACAACATCGCGGAGGAATAACAGAAAAATCAATTTCTATAAATATATCCTCAAAAAAAAGTGTTACCAAATTATTCTGGCCGTGGTTTCATTTTTTTTTGTTTTGTTTCTGTAATAAATATTGAAAAATAATTAAATCTTCACGGCCACTTGCTTTTATAGTGGAAATACAAATAAAAAAGATGTGAGCCATGCAAGGACGCAAACAATTTTTCATTTGTTTCCAATTTTTTTATTGAAGAATTATTTAGTGAGATTCCTCAGTGAGTCATGTGAGAGTCACGTGAGAGTCATGTGAGAGTGCCGCGAGAGTCATGTGAGAGTCATGTGAGAGTCATGTTAGATTCATGTGAGATTCATGTAAGATTCACGTGAGAGTCATGTGAGAGTCATGTGAGAGTCAAGTAAGCGTCATGTGAGAGTCATGTGAATGTCATGTGAGCGTCATGTGAGAGTCATGTGAGATTCACATGAGAGTCATGTGAGAGTCATGTGAGAGTCATGTGAGAGTCATGTGAGATTCACGTGTAAGTCACATGAGAGTCACGTGATTGTCACGTGAGAGTCATGTGAGAGTCACGAGAGAGTCACGTGAGAGTCACGTGAGAGTCATGTGAGAGTCACGAGAGAGTCATGTGAGAGTCACGTGAGAGTCATGTGAGAGTCGCGAGAGAGTCATGTGAGAGTCACATGAGTCATGTGAGAGTCACATGAGAGTCATGTGAGAGTCGTGTGAGTCACGTGAGAGTCACGTGAGCCTATGAAGATTTGAGGCACTGCGTTGCTATGAACACATAATTTTTTATTGATCACGTGATAAGGACGACTACAAAAATAAAAGTCGGTATCAGTTGCGTAGAAAAGGGGGAGGGGGGTGTGTGGCGGGTGTAGCATGCGGTCCGGCCCAAACGGCAATTTCGATCCCCTTTTAAATATTGAGTGTCACAAGTTTCGACCAACTGAACTTTTTTTTCCTTGCTTGAAAGTGTGGGGGTGTGTGTGGGGGGGCAAAAAAAGATTGGTTCACCACGCGTGGCACTTACCCATGCTACGCCACTGTTTGGTATCAATTTCTAATTGAGACAAGCAATTTCAGCAAGTGTATACGGAAATGGTAGGAGATAAATGGTTTGTGATCGATCTACGGAAATAAAAGGAGAGCATCCGAGTTTCTTGATGCATCACTTCCTCTCAGTTCTATATTCAGTGTTCCCTTTGCTGAAGCAAGAGATTCTCAACAGATTCATTACTACGACACGCAAATCGCATTGACTCAAATTCAGCGACATCATTTAAATTGAAAGAAAAACCTCGGCTGAATATAAGTGTGAAAGTGAATTACTGTTACTTCAGATTAGACATGATAGATATATAACGAAGGGGCTGTTTAGCTTTTGAATTAGCAATTCTTTGTAGCTAAAATGTATGGGACTCTTCTCCTTCCGGTTTTGTCCTTACTAAGATCTTTTCTTTCTTTCTATCCGACTCTCTCTTTCGCTCTCTCTTTCGCTCGCACCTTCAATTTCTCCCTCTCAATCTTTTTCTGACTCTCTTTCTCTCTCTCTCTTTCTCACTCTCTCTCCCTCTCTTTCTCTCTCTCTCTCTCTCTCTCTCTATCTCTCTCTCTCTCACACTTCCCTTAATTACAATTATCTGACTGTGCACTCCTTGGCACTGACACATTTACAGATCTCACCCTCCATTCTCCCCTCAATGTCTCGCCATGCAAATCCCCATCGCCTTAGACTTACTACTGTGCTCCCGCCCCCCCCCCCCCCATGTGTTCTAAGTCCTCACTCAGCCTCCTGACCTTGTTGGTTTCACGTTATTGACTGCCGGAGAATGAATGGGTATTTTACCCTCGTTCGACTGTGTCCAAGACCAATTCCATTTCAGGAGGTCATACATACTCAATTGGCAAAGTGCTTGGTAGGTCACACAGCAGTTTGAACATTGTTTCAAGTTCTTCCAGTCGATGTTTAGTTTACTGATTCGGAATCGGAATGAATAAAAAAAATTACATAAAACTTCTGCCAAGATGACGATGCTGTTTGTAATATAATGCATGTCGGTGTTCTTTTCAAATTTTGTGTGTGATTAAGGCAATCCTCCCACTCCCATGATTTTTAATAACACTCTTACGTGCGCACGCACACCCCCAACTCCACCGCCCCCCAAAAAAGAGAATTAAAAAATATTAGTTAAAATAAAATAAAATAATAATTAACAAATAAATAACACAAAATATTATATAACAAATATTTACATATATTATATTTTTGTGAGTGTCAAGGATAAATATGTTTCTGGGTTCAAGTATAATGATTAAAACCAACGAGTTATCACATATTTCCAGATATATTTATATAACGATTTAATGTCCAGTTAAAAATAGTTTCTGTCATACAACTACAACTAATTGGAACATATTCAACACAAACTAAGTCCGACAAATTGTCTTTGCCAAAAGATCCACGTGGTTAAAATATGTCCATATCATAAATACTTGATAACTACCATGAAAACTATATGAAAAACCCCCCACCTCTCACTGAAATATTATGCACACTTTTTTAGGCAGCTCACTAAAATAATAATAAAGTTAATTTGAAAATCACGCTTCATCCCCAAAGGCTCGAAGCGCAGTACAAAGTCAACCATATAAAAAGAGAAATGAAACAATATATATTACTATATTGAAATACAAAACGCAACAATATAAAACTACATAAAGGCATACTCAAATAAAGTCTTTCATCCCTTGCAACCATAAACAACACAAGCCAATATACATCTAGGAGATAATAGCTAGCTGGAAAAGATGGTAGACAACATCACCTCAGCAGTTTTTTGCGAAATAGATGTGCTTTCAAATCGGTTTTGAATGACTCCAGTGTCTGCCTGTTTCTGAGTGCGGAAGATGGGTGTTCCAAAATTGTTGGGTCAGCAAAAGCGAAAGTGCGCCTTCCTTAAGTCTCAAGGAGAACAAGCGGTATCGAGAGTTTGCCACTATCGGATGAGCGGAATTGTCTTGTCTGTACATAAGTCGTCATGAGCACTTTGAGATAAGACAGCGCCAGGTCATGCAAGCAACAGTAGCACAGAGTTGCAATTTTGTACTCTATGCGAGCGTGGACCCGCAGTCAATGCAGTTCTCTCAGAAGTGTTTTAGCATGGTCGAATTTGCGGGTGCGAAGAACAATGCGAGCCGCATTATTCTGTGCTTTTTGAATTTTATTCAGGAGCGTAGCTGGAAAACCCACCATGAGAGCATTGCAGTAGTCTATGCGTGATAGCACGAATGCAGGCATCAGCCTCTTTGATGCATCAAACGTTAAGAAAGGTCTGATATGACTAATTCTGCGCAGGTCTAGAAAAATCGCCTTGCAAAGCATGTTAATGTGATTTTCCATATTTAGTGTTCTGTCTAAGTAGACACCCAGGTTTCGCACTGTTTGAGCAAATTCAATCTGCACACCTGAGAGAGCAAAGGACGATGTGTGATTTAAAGATTTTAGCTTTTTAGCGGTAGCAATGGGGATCAGCTCAGTCTTTTCATCTTTCAATTTGAGCTTGTTTATGGTCATCCAGTGCTTAACTGACTCCACCTCTTCTTTGGCATACTAAGAAGCCCAGGGAATTGAGAGGGGATCACAGATTGCTGAAGGTGGGTATCATCCGCGAACATGTGATATAGCATGTCAAACTGCTTGATCACTGCACCCAGGGGCTGAACGTACATAGTGAAAAGCACCTGGCCTAGGCCCGAGCCCTTGGGTACTCCGAATTCAAAAATGGATTTCATCGAAGTCAAGCCGTTTGCGATAGACCCAATTTGCCAGATACGCGCGGAACCATCTCAAGGCGCTATCGTTGAAACCGAACGTTTTTGCAGACGTTAAAGAAGCATGCCGTGGTCAAGCGTATCGAACGCTGTCGATAGATCAAGTAACGACAAAATGGATACCTGGCCCTCACCATAAAACGACAGAAAGTCATTTACGACAGGGCTGTATCAGTAGAGTACTGCGCCCTGTATGCTGACTGGAAAGACTCAAGCAAGTCACACTGAGTAAAGTGATCCAGGAGCCGGCGGAGAACGACTTTCTCTAAAATTATTGATACAAATGGTAGATTAGGGACTGGGTGATAATTTTCCAACACATTAGGGTCGATATTTTCTTTCTTTAGCAGTAGAGTTGCAATCACCTCTTTAAAAGATAATGGAACAATACCAGTTATCAAAGACTGATTTATGATACTAGTTAGGATAGGGACTATTTATTCCAAACATTCGTACAACAACCCTGCCGGAAGAGGGTCGAGCAAAAAACTTAACTTTCTTGGGAAGTCAACCAGGATTTTATTCACATGCGATTCAGTAACCTCCAAAAATTTGCAAATAGGAGTGCCTTTAAAAGGCAAGAATTCGAGTCAACGTTGCAAATAATCTTCGTAACTTTCGTAATAAAGAACTCATTTAGAGCGTCTGGCAGTTTGCCTACAGCAATGCTATATGGCAAAGATGTGTCCTTATGTTTACCAGTCAGCTGACCTACAATACGAAATAAGTCCCTACTTGAGCTGCAATCTACAATCTGGTGGCTGACATATTCAGTCCTAGCTGCAAGGACCAGCTTCTGGGATAATCACTTTATGGTCATGCCTTGCGGCTTTCACTATGTCCAAACCTATCTTCCCAACTGTGACCAGACACAAATCTGAGAAGACACAAGCCACCCCAAACGTGTTCGGTAAACTGACACAAAGAGATACTCTGCTCCCACCTTCGTCAAAAGGTTGAGAGAACTTTACAACATTTTCATGCGGACTATCAAAAGACGAACTTGTTTGACTATCTCTGACGGCTTATTTATGTTATACATTAATATCAGTAGATATGATACATTGGCAAATTTATATATATAATGAGAAGCTCATTATTGTGATATTGAACACATATTTTAAAGACACTCATCAATTAAGTGTCTGGGTGCGTCCCTTGCTTTATTTTTTTTTCATGATTTTATTTGGTAACCATATAAGCAATGGGGTAAACAATTCTCAAAACATTGAGCTTGTCGCAAACGTGCACACGTTTATTATACATAAAAAATAATTAATTTCATTAGATTTCAGAAATCCATTTTTTGTTAATGAATTTTTTTCTATATGTATATGTTTATGTAATATGTCTGTATATATCTGTGTTAGTCTGTATGTGTCTGTATATGTCTCTCTCTCTTTCTCTCTCTCTCTCTCTATATATATATATATATTAGCCTTTATATTATAAGTCTGTAAATGTCAATATGTGTATACGTCTGTCTCTGTCTGAATATATCTGTATATGTATGTATATTTCTGTATATGTCTGCACATGTATATATAGGTACATATCTGTATATGTCTCAATATGTATATGTGTATATGCTGAAATAGTAAAACAATTTTTTTTTCTAACGGAGGGGTCATAGTCCCCCCATCCCTTTTTTAAATAACTTTCTTTTAACAGAAATTGAAGAACAAAAAATCATATTTTATATAGAAATAATCACGCGCATTAGCGATAATTTAAGGCTATAATATATTACGATGCATACACATGTATTAGGGTAAACAAATAATAAAATGTAAACAAATTAAATGTCCATAGTGGTATTACTTGTATAGACATAAACGTGCATAAGTTAATTCCAAGTGCATAGATATTGATAGTGTATAAGGTGGACTAAATGGTCAGAATAGTCCTGTCCTCTTTTTCAACTCAACTTGTTGCCAGGACTTTAATGTAATGAACTGGTTATAAGGCATCCCGAACACGTTCAGAAACTCAGCATCTGTTAGGTAGACCTGGAATTAAATAATATCGGTTGGTTTTTTTTTTGGGTTTTTTTTTTCACCTTGTTTCGCTATACATATTTTTAAAAATAAAACATTAGCACAATAATTACACTAACAATTTGTTTTGTTTAATTCAGCGCTGTCCAACATTTGAATCCGCGTGACAAGCCGAGGCTCGCACATGACAGCTCAAACTAACGATTTGTACGCGTTTATAAAAAACAAACTATTCACATTATTAATAATTCTTACCGTATCCATAATGAATCAAATATCCAAAGCATTGACAGTCAAATATCTAATAGCATTGACAGTCAAATATCCAATAGCATTGACAGTCAAATGTCCAATAGCATTGACAGTCAAATATCTAATAGCATTGACAGTCAAATATCCAATAGCATTGAGAGTCAAATATCTAATAGCATTGACAGTCAAATATATAATAGCATTGACAGTGAAATATCTAATAGCATTGACAGTCAAATATCTAATAGCATTGACAGTCAAATATCTAATAGCATTGACAGTCAAATATCCAATAGCATTGACAGTCAAATATCTAATAGCATTGACAGTCAAAATCCAAAAGCATTGACAGTCAAATATCTAATAGCATTGACAGTCAAATATCTAACAGCATTGACAGTCAAATATCCAATAGCATTGACAGTCAAATATCTAATAGCATTGACAGTCAAATATCTAATAGCATTGACAGTCAAATATCTAAAAGCATTGACAGTCAAATATCTAATAGCATTGACAGTCAAATATCCAATAGCATTGACAGTCAAATATCTAATATCATTGACAGTCAAATATCCAATAGCATTGACAGTCAACTATCTAATAGCATTGACAGTCAAATATCCAATAGCATTGACAGTCAAATATCTAATAGCATTGACAGTCAAATATCCAATAGCATTGACAGTCAAATATCTAATAGCATTGAAAGTGAAATATCCAATAAATATCCAATAGCATTGACAGTCAAATATCTAATAGCATTGACAGTAAAAAATACAATAGCATTGACAGTCAAATATCCAATAGCATTGACAGTCAAATATCCAATAGCATTGACAGTCAAATATCCAATAGCATTGACAGTCAAATATCTAATAGCATTGACAGTCAAATATATAATAGCATTGACAGTGAAATATCTAATAGCATTGACAGTCAAATATCTAATAGCATTGACAGTCAAATATCTAATAGCATTGACAGTCAAATATCCAATAGCATTGACAGTCAAATATCTAATAGCATTGACAGTCAAAATCCAAAAGCATTGACAGTCAAATATCTAATAGCACTGACAGTCAAATATCCAATAGCATTGACAGTCAAATATCCAATAGCATTGACAGTCAAATATCTAATAGCATTGACAGTCAAATATCCAATAGCATTGACAGTTAAATATCCAATAGCATTGACAGTCAAATATCTAATAGCACTGACAGTCAAATATTCAATAGCATTGAAAGTCAAATATCCAATAGCATTGAAAGTCAAATATCTAATAGCATTGACAGTCAAATATCCAATAGCATTGACAGTTAAATATCCAATAGCATTGACAGTCAAATATCTAATAGCATTGACAGTCAAATATCCAATAGCATTGACAGTCAAATATCTAAAAGCATTGACAGTCAAATATCTAATAGCATTGACAGTCAAATATCCAATAGCATTGACAGTCAAATATCTAATAGTATTGACAGTCAAATATCCAATAGCATTGACAGTCAAATATCCAATAACATTGACTGACATCTATCCAATAACATTGACTGACATATATCTTATAACATTGACTGACATATATCCACTAACATTATCGACTTACTTTATAAATAAATTGAATTAAAAATGTAACACTTTTAAAATGATATATTTTTCTTTGAATCGTACTAGTAACTTTCTTTTTTGTTACAATTTACAAAAAAGTTACTTAACCAAAAGTTTCCTTAGTTGGAATGTGTCATCATATGTATTACGAAACTGATAGTCTGCCCTGATAAATTTGTTTTCATTTACTTTTTTTCAAATATAAAATTTAACCGTAAATGTTGTATTTTTTATAAAGTCTAAGAACATTTCTTTGTTTTGTTTTAAAAATCGACCAAACTTTTATGAGGTGGGCATTCGTGTAGATATGCAACCTTGATTACCTCCTTGTAAGCGGGGTCAACTTCCTGGGGCAGACGCTTCTTCGTCAACTCTGAGTAAGAGTATTTCTTGTTTACTTGGACTGGACTCTGAAAATAGCAACGTTCTCATTAGTAACATGAACACATGACTTTGTCAGTCGTGTCTTCATGGCTAGGGTGTGTTGCTTTCTGGGGCGGCGGGGGTTGTGTGTGGGGGGGAGAAAGGGGGTGGGGGTGGACTTGAAACATGATTTTTAAAATAAATGTATTAAAATGTCTAAATTGATAATTCACTCGACATATATTTTTAATAGCGTTACCAGATATTGGCTACAAGCATAGGAAAATGTTTGGGAAAAACAAATTGTTTCAGAAGATGTACATATTAATTTTAAAATATAAAATTTGCTTTTTCGCGTTGTTTATTAATACGATTATAATTTCATAAAATGTTTTCAAAGATAATTTTTAGGAATTTTAAACGTTTTTACGATTTAAGCTAACAAATGATTTGTTAACAAATTAATCTAAAACTGTTCACTTTTTTTTTCTTTGTTCAACCCATTACGCCAGCTCACTTATTTCCAAGCATTTTCTTCAATAAAATACCAAATCAACAAATGTTTTAATGACTTCAACAAAACGTAAGGCTGTACATAAAGATGTAACATGCTAGATATAATGTACATATAGATGTAACATACTAGATGTACTGTACAGCTAGATGTAACATACTAGATATACTGTACAGAAAGATGTAACATATAGAGAAATACTGAACAAATAGTAGATGTAATATTCCAGATATTATTATTATTATTAGAAGTTTTCTATAACGTGGTACCCCAGCCTACGTAACTTCAATAAAACTCATGTTTTGTGTTTTTCCCCCTAAAAGTAAATCATTACAGAATATTTTCCAACAAATATCTTCATCTAAACCAGATGCATGTAAACCCAAGAAAGAAATACCCTAGAGCGAGCCAAAGAATGAAATATATTTGCTGCATGAAAGCATGCCACGGGTGTTGGCAAGGTAAATAACAAGACCACGAACAGATGGCCGGGACAGAAGTCTTTAAGTTTATCAACAAATCCTTGTGCACGAGACAATTCATCATTCGCTTCTCGACTTGAATCTTTTTATTCCTAACTAGAGTAGAAATGACAACACCCAAGTATTGCATGGATCGACAGTTGGAATAGACACTTTGGAGAATATATTATATATTTATATTTAAAAAAATAAACAAGGTACATCATTATTTCAAATTAGAGCTGAGTAAATAATAAATATATTTCATAACATATCATTAGGTTATGAATTAAAAAGAAAGTATAAAAGCTTACAACAGACCACCATGATGATATGAATACAATTGCTAGGCTGTACTCGATACTTCTCTAGCCTGAATCATAGTTTAAGAGAACAAAGAAATTTAATCGAAAGAATGATTCATTGCAACCCCACCTCGATGCCCTTTAACCCAGTGACCCATCATTGCCACCCCACCTCGATTCCCTTTACACCAGTAACTCACCATTTACCAAGACGGTAAAACCCTGATTTAAGGCGCAATGTACAAGAATAACTCCTCTGATTTTTTTCCCCGTTTCTTACATAAATATAAGAGATTTTTTTTCTGAAATCCCGTTTTAATATATAATTTGACACCTCTAATACCCCCCACCCCCTCAAAATCTCCAAGAAAAAATATCAAAAGAACAAAACCATGAAGGTGCACGCACATTAATCTGACCAATGTCCAATAATTTGATGCGTGGCCCATTTAGTGTGAATAGTCAAAGTTTAGATTATCCCAAAGACATGATTTATCTAGAATGTTGCATCTACCTGTACAGTATATCTAGAATGTTGCATCTACCTGTACAGTATATCTAGAATGTTGCATCTACCTGTACAGTATATCTAGAATGTTGCATCTACCTGTACAGTATATCTAGAATGTTGCATCTACCTGTACAGTATATCTAGAATGTTGCATCTACCTGTACAGTATATCTAGAATGTTGCATCTACCTGTACAGTATATCTACAATGTTGCATCTACCTGTACAGTATATCTAGAATGTTGCATCTACCTGTACAGTATATCTAGAATGTTGCATCTACCTGTACAGTATATCTAGAAGTTAGATCTACCAGTACGGTATATCTAATATGTTACATCTACCTGTAAGGTATATCTGGAATGTTACATCTTCCTGTACGGTATATCTGGAATGTTACATCTACCTGTACGGTATATCTTTTAAGTTTCATGATTTGTTTGTTAAATTGTATGAAAAACAGCGTGGTGAGCCCAGCCCTAGGCTGGGGTACCACGTTATAGAAAACTTCTAATAATAATAATAATATCTGGAATGTTACATCTACTTGTACAGTGTTTCTCTATATGTTACATCTTTCTGTACAGTATATCTAGTATGTTACATCTAGCTGTACAGTACATCTAGTATGATACATCTATATGTACATTATATTTAGCATGTTACATCTATATGTACAGCTTTACGTTTCGTTGAAGTCGTTACAAAATTTGTTAATTTGGTATTTTATTTAATATTTGAATGTGTAAATTGTTCACATATAGCTCGTATATTGCTCACATATTGCTCACATATTGCTTACACATTGCTCTCATATTGCTCACAAATTGCTCTCATATCGCTTTCATTTTGCTCACACTTTACTTATTATTAAATAACCTACTTTGTGGTTGTCCGGCCTCCAGATCAAAAAATGTTCTGTAAAGCCAGATGGCTCATGGCCCTGCCTGACGTGTTGACACGACTTACTGTTGGCGTTCTGATGACCTCGTTCCCCTTGTAATGATTCCTAAAACATCACATAAAAAAAGCCCTTTTACAATAATTCCAGCTTATGAAAGTATTTTATTAAGTTGTGACACATGACTTGTTTGAAAGATTTAATTTTAAGAAACTAAACTTCCACCACAATCTTAAGAAAAGCTTACCATTGCATTTTTCAAGCATGCTTTGGTTTCCAGAGATTTGACGAGTTTGCCAGTCCAAAGATACGCCTGTAAATGAAATGTGTGTAATTATTTGTGCGAAACATCTGAAAGTTAACATAACATTGTCATATTCCGATGTATTTGAAAATTTTATCAAAACAGCACCACGTCATTAGCCGACAAAAAAAAATATTTTTGGCCATGTGACATCCTCCGTATTTTGGCCATCTGGGATCCTCCCTATTTGGGCCATCTAGGATCTGCCTTTATTTTATACATCTGTGATCCTCACTACTTGGGCCATCTGGCATCCTTACTATTTTCATCATCTGGCATCCTCACTACTTTGGTCATCTGGCATCCTCACTATTTTGGCCATCAGGCATCCTCACTATTTGGCCATCTGGGATACTCATTATTTTGACCATCTGACAGCCTCACTATTTGGGTCATCTATCCTCACTATTTTTGGCCATCTGACATCCTCACTATTTTGGCCATCTGACATCCTCTCTATGTCGGACATCTAGCATCCTCTCTATTTTGGCCTTCTAGGATCCTCCTTTATTTTAGCCATCTGAAATCCTCAATACAAAAGAAAACTAACGCAACATTTTAAGTTTGAAGACCTGGAGATCTATCGAGTTTACATTTATTGAATCTTCCTGAAATCAGGACAGGTTTATCCATGGTGAATCCGGTTGACAAGCCTGTGGTGGCTTGCCGATAAGGAGACGTCGGCCACTGGACCCCCTCGACGCTACCCGGGGAACACGACGACCATTGCGTGTCCCTGCAGACAAGTGGCATGCATGGTACCTGCCGAAATTAAAACAACATCTACAGGCTGCCGATTGTGACGTTTTAAAGTTGGACGCAAAGGCAGAGACAGGGTAAGGATCATGATTACAAGTTGCCGCTAATGGCTATGAGGCAAGAGGCTAAGGTGGAAGCCTCTAGCCGATGATTCTAAATACGCAGCCATGAGAGAGCTGCTCCTAGGCAACCGTTACGTCCCAGCTACTTCGCAAACTAGTTGCGGGTTAGAAACCCACTGTAGAACCCTTCTTACAGGGCTTCCGATGCTTCTCCAAGATGGGTGGGGGAAGATATTAGGAAGTTAATGTACCATCCCGACTCCCTGGAAGATTTGGCCGCGGACGCTTTAAACGAACCGTTTTCGGTCGACCGGAAGTCACCGGGCGGAGAGGATCTCCAGCTGCAAATCCGATCGAGCGGCCTCGGGTGGGGGCGGTCCAGGTCGGGGGAGGTCATGGTGTACCGCCGCACGGTTGGGCATCGTGGAGACCCAACGTTTGGGCTGTGTTGAAGTGCTTTTGGGAGGGCATTAAGATCTCACGATCGACGGCCCGCCGACGCTATATCAAACATATCCGTGGTTGCAACGTGTCCAGTGCATAAGGACCCTTACTTGAGAAGCTTTCCTATATCATTCTTCTTTTCTCCGATTTAATTTATATTTATTTAATTTTTTTGTTTTTTGTATTGATGAAGGAATTTGCCGGAACGTTAACATTTGCATGAAGTAAAATCGTCATTAAAGCTGTACATATATTGTTTTATTTACACAAATCTATAGTGTCTAATTAATCCACTTTAAAGCTTTATCGCAGTCCAACACTCGTATAATTAGTTAATTCTTTTCACCGACAGCTTTATGATACAATTTCTCTGTAAACGGGACAACTCAACATCTTACTCTGGGCTGCAGGATGTAATCTTTTGATAAAATGCCGGCTCAAACCAAAAAAACAACAAAATAAAAAAAAAACAAAAAAACAGTCGATGCTTACACGATATTATCATTCATTGCGATGCTTAGAAATCTGTTGATGATCTTAAGTAGATTATTTTAAAGTCAGATCACAAAGTTTCATAACATGTAGGAATAGTTTTACCCTTTCTTTTGTATCTAAGATCACAACAGAATCGTCCCTTAAATCGTGCTGGCTGTAGGATTGGATTTCCTCCATACAAAAGCGTTCCGTTGAATTGGAGCAATGAAACAATCTGGCTGAACTTTGCCTTGACTTGGGCTGTTCAATTGAAAGAAGGCGCGTAACACAAGCTTAACCATAAAATCGCCTTGTATTTATTAGCATATGGCATTATTTCAAACCGATAGTGAGTGAGTCAGCACAAATAAGTATGAAAATGTGTTTAACCTGTACTCTTTGTTAAAATTAAATTTTTAAAATATCTTAATCACGTTATTTAAAATAAAATCTGGGAAACGATACTAAGCAGTGACACACCTGCATTGGTGATTAGAGGGAGAGAAATTGAGATGTAACTTATTTCCCCTGAATTAGACCTCTATTGCTATTTTAATTTACTGCCCTCTGCTACATCGAATAGAAGATTTCTCCACAAAATATTCTTATTAAACAAAATAATAATACTTGTAGATTCTCAGATGAATGAAGTGTAAGCGTCCCTGCTACTCTCTGTGTCGTGGTATGATGATTACTGTAAGATTTATCGATGATCGGGTCTAAACAAAGAAAATAAGATACTACAAATATATCAAATGAATAAAAACGATGATTAATGTGTGTTTTAGTATTGTCATTTAAGTATTTCTTGGAATAGAATCACCACAAATAACCAAGGACGTCATGTGGGTAGGGCAGGGGAGGGGCTCTGAATTTTCAGGTTTTATTTAAATTTGTATGTATTGTGGTGCATCCAGTAATAAACAACTCACCAAGCCGGTCAAGTTTGGGTTTTGCCCTTAACTGAAAAATCCCTGAAATGACAACCCTGTAAATAATCTTTGTTTTCAATATTAATGTGACTGTCTTTAGCTAAATATTGGAACAGGACAAGTTATAAATGTCTTAAACATCATTTACAATTAAATATTTAGGGCTTTTAGAAAGGGCGTAAGATTAAACTCGATCGGTGCCTTCATAGCAGACGACTCGTCTTGAGACCAAGAGACTTTTAGAAATGGTGTAAGCTTAAACTCACTTGGTGCCTTCATAGCAGACGACTCATCTTGAGACCAAGAGACTTTTAGAAATGGTGTAAGCTTAAACTCACTTGGTGCCTTCATAGCAGACGACTCATCTTGAGACAAAGAGACTTTTAGAAATGGTGTAAGCTTAAACTCACTTGGTGCCTTCATAGCAGGCGACTCATCTTGAGACCAAGAGACTTTTAGAAATGGTGTAAGCTTAAACTCACTTGGTGCCTTCATAGCAGGCGACTCATCTTGAGACCAAGAGACTTTTAGAAATGGTGTAAGCTTAAACTCACTTGGTGCCTTCATAGCAGACGACTCATCTTGAGACCAAGAGACTTTTAGAAATGGTGTAAGCTTAAACTCACTTGGCGCCTTCATAGCAGGCGACTCATCTTGAGACCACGTAGTAAACTGTTGCTTAAATAAGGGAGTCTCCCCTCCTTCAACAACACGCGACATTGGCGTCCAGTCCGGATATCCCCTGATTTGTAGGAAGTCCTACAATGTTAATGGAATAGTTTTTTACTTCTTGAATATCAAGATGAAATGTTAAAAACGTTTATGTGTTTCTTATTTTGCTTCTTGTTACTAAAGGTCAAGGTAACAGGTCCACTCACCGTCGCATTTTTCCAAGCTGATTTTTTCTCATTTTTAGTGCAGCCTTTCCCGATCCATACATAGATTCCGCTTTGACCAGAGTCCAATATAAAACAATCCTATAAAAAAAATTGTATATGTAAATAAGACTTAAAATATAATATTTTTTTAATCCAGTTTTTACAATTTGGATCACTACAGTTTTTAATGTAAGATTTTAAAAGGGATATTTTAAATTGTTTAATTATTATTTATTAAAAAAAAATTAACCTACGATATTTCAGGGGTTCTTTTTTGACACCGCCGCATCCCTCTCGATTTTAAAACATAATTCCCGTGACTTTCCGCCACGTCCACTCACCCCCAACCACTCACGAAAAACCTTTCTGACGAAAAAAAAAATACAACTGATAATCTAGGTCTTCCTGCACCCCGGACACCGCTGCTCCGCAGGTTACAACAAGCCCTTTTTAAGAACCCCTGTCATATTCCATGACATCACCTCAATCTGATTTCTTACATTTGAATCCAAATGATCTCTCGTGAATGTCTTGCTACCAACCTCTGTGACTTCGAGTTTACCGGAAGCATCTGAAACTCTGTTGCATCAAAGCGAGACCAAATTCACTTGAACATGTGTACATTAAAACATTCTTAATACGTTGTTTTTTTGGGGTCTTCTTTCATCTGTTTAAACCAGGGATGCGAATGCGTGTTATGGTTATCATTCTAAAGTTAAAACTATCCACACGTACGTTGGTATTAGAGACGTATTTACAAAGACTCATTCCACACCCACCCCCAAAGCACACACACACACACACACCTAACACACACACACACACCCAACACACACACACATACGTTAGCGTTTAATTTAAAACCATCTACAGACTGTGTTTGGTTTTAACTTCTGCCTCGTTGTAAGAATCTATGGTAAGAATAGACAAAGACATGAAGTTCATTTGAGGATTTTAATTAATTTTTTACAGGCCATATATAAATAATAAAAGGCCAAGCATTGTGTGAAAGCGTCACATTTTTTACTGATATAATCAGATTTTAAACTGATATATTCATAGTTTGACTGATATATTCAGATTTTTTACTGATATAGTAAGATTTATGGGTGAAATCTGCTTATCATTGATTGTCCTTTAACCGATCTTTGGGTAAAATAGACAGACCATTGGTTGATTTTGGCAAATATTTGGGTTACATTGACAGATCATTGGGTGATACTGGCAGAACATTGCGTGATACTGGCAGAACATTGGGTGATACTGGCAGAACATTGAGTGATACTAGCAGAACATTGGGTGATACTGTCAGAACATTGGGGGATACTGGCAGAACATTGAGTGATACTGGCAGAAAATTGAGTGATACTGGCAGAACATTGAGTGATACTGTCAGAACATTGGGTGAAATTGGCAGAACATTGGGTGATACTAGCAGAACATTGGGTGATACTGGTAGAAAATTGAGTGATACTGGCAGAACATTGAGTGATACTGGCAGAACATTGAGTGATACTGGCAGAACATTGAGTGATACGGGCAGAACATTGAGTGATACTGGCAGAACATTGGGTGATACTGCCAGAACATTGGGTGATATTGGCAGAGCATTGGGTGATATTGGAAGAACATTGGGTGATATTGGCAGAACATTGTGTGATATTGGCAGAACATTGGGTGATACTGACAGAACATTGGGTGATATTGGCAGAACATTGAGTGATAATGGCAGAACATTGGGTGATATTGGCAGAACATTGGGTGATATTGGCAGACAATTTGGTGATATTGGCAGAACATTTGGTGATATTGGCAGAACATTGGATGATACTGACAGACCATTGGGTGATACTGGCAGAACATTGGGTGATACTGACGGAACATTGAGAGATACTGCCAGAACATTGTGTGATACTGGCAGAGCATTGGGTGAAACTGTCAGAACATTGGGTGATACTGACAGAACATTGTGTGATACTGGCATAGCATTGGGTGAAACTGTCAGAACATTGGGTGATACTGACAGAACATTGGGTGATACTTGCAGAACATTGAGTGATACTGGCATAGCATTGGGTGAAACTGTCAGAACATTGAGTGATACTGGCATAGCATTGGGTGATATTGGCAGAACATTGAGTGACACTGGCAGAACATTGGGTGATACTGGCAAAATATTCGTTGATTTTGGTAGATCATTGGGTTACATTGTCAGATCACTGGGTGATACTGGCAGAACATTCGTTGATATTGGCAAAACATTGGGTGATCTTGGCGTTTCTCATTTCTGTTAAGGTCTAGGCTCACTTATATAGCGTGTACCACAGCCTAGAGTTAGGCTCACTGCGCTTCGCATTATAATTTACATTTACAGAAAATTTGACTTTGAAAGACTAAAATTGGTAAACAGCTTAACCTCACCTACCCAAGTACTATTTACCCCTTTAACGTACCGTAGATATCTGTAGTTAACAGAGAAGCTACTATGAAAATATTAATTTTGTAGCAGGCGACCGGCATTAGAACAAACCTAAAAAGTTTTGTTTCCTCTTGAACAGACTTCTCAAACTCCTGGTCAGCCTGGACGTCCCCAGCCTTAGCGATGTTGCCATTACTTCCTAGTGCCTTAAAGAAAGCATGGTCTGTCTGCCAGCGTTCTTCTGTTTTAAACACAAAATTGTTCCGAATCTCTTAGAAATTAAATCGACCACTTCCACTTGATCAATAATGTAAACAATTCAATGTCACACAAACTTAACACTAAATGTTTTAATAAAATATTAAAGTTTTGTTTAGCTAGAGTCGAGTAGTTTAAGGGGAGGGGGTAGTCTGCCCCCAATGGCACTTTTTTCCTTTATTTTGATGGGCAGAATTTTATTTTTGACCTACTGCAAAATTATTTTCGTAGAAGAGTTGTTAAATTTATTTTTTTGGGTGTGTGGGGGATCTTGGCCCACTCGACAGTGGCGTAGTGAGGGGGGCAAGGGGGGATCATGCCCCGGGCGCTACTCACAAAGGGGCGCCAAATGGTATATTTCACTATAATATTGTATGGTTTTCGAATAGGGGGGCGCTAAAAAGGTATGGGGGGGCGCTAAAAAGGTATTGTGCCCCGGGCGCGAGTAAAGCTCGCTACGCCACTGCCACTCGATTGCTGCACTTACATAAGCTACACCACTGGTTCAGCTACGTTTAACATTCTATTTAACAAATCATACCATACTTTCATAAAATTTAGCAGCATTGTAAAAAAATATGAGTATATCTCCCTTTAACAAAACAACATTTAGTTTGGTTGGGTGGTGGGAGTGCAGACAAAATTTCCTGGATGAGATAAGTAAATAGGAGATAAGCGGGCAGACACGTGAGGACAGTAACGGAGCATATGTGCAACACCGTTAATGATTTATACAACTTGATGGGGAGTGTAAAATATTTTTTTTTTATGTATCTGGCAAACGTATGTAGGGAATTGATGAAACATTTATTGGTGGTTCAACCTGGCAAGGATGTGGTGGTAAAAGAAAAAAATAATTTAAAACATCATTTTAAAAAAATAAAATATTGTGTGTGTTTGCCAAAACACTGGTCAGGGGAGAGTTAGTGTAAAAAGTGGAGTCCTGCGTTGCGTCTGACTCTAGCAGAGGTGGGTTAATGTGATAAGATCGAGTTGAACTAAGTGCGTGGCATGACGAAGCATCTGAATAATAAAGAGGTGAGAGAGAGAGGCAAGACGTTGGGTTCATGTTACAGCCATTTTAACCAATGTGTCCGTGGATGGTGTCAGGGGCGGCATTTCAAGTTTTTTCAGGCGGGGGGCAAAACTAAACCTTGGTCGGCTTGTTAAGTTGTTCATTTTTGGAGGCGCCACAGTACATAGCAATTTAAAATAAAACCTGCAACTTCACGGGAGGGCGGGTGGTAACTGGCCCCCCACCCTGCCCTACCCAAGTGACTTCCCTGGCTGGTGGATGATGATTAGGGAGTGGTGCATGCTGCTGAGTATATCCTTGATACACATTTATCCCTTTAATGAAAAAAAGGAAGGATCTTTAGATTACTACTATATTTTTTTGTTACTGGTAATGTCCCGTTGGCAATAGCGTATCTACCGAAAGTAGCCACAGCTCCCACCAAAAAAAAAAAAAAAAAGTAATTAATGGATTAGGGTTTCCGAAAAGTTTACTGTTATTGATTTTACTGTACCATAACCCTGGTGTAGATAATAAGGCAGCTCGAATATCAAGTGTCCTATAAACAGTAAGGTAGCAATTTTTGGCAAACTGAAGATGTGTTCTTTTTTCTATTTTGGGGGTGGGCGGCAATAATCTAACCCTGCCCCGGGTTATCTATGCCAATGATAAAAAAATCATTCCAGGCTGAAAAAGCATTAAGTCATGAACTGGATTTAGGACGTGTGCCTCTTTAATGCCCTTATGGCAGTGGAGCAGGACGTGTGTCTATTAAATACCCTTATGCCAGTGGAAGCTAGACGTGTGCCTCTTTAATGCCCGTATGTCAGTGGATCAAAACAGAACATAATAGTGTACTAAACGGGTCAGTTTCTCCTGAAAACGTTTCATATTTCGAGCGCGCAAGAGGATTTAGTTAGATAACGGAAATGGTAAGACTTGGAACAATAAAAATAGCAAGACATATATCAATGAGTTAGAACAATGAAACGAACAAGACAAAATCTGTACACAATGTACCAATGTACACAAAATCTTGGTCATTCAGGTTTAGCATGAGATGACAAAGTTGCTTTTCTTCTAGTCATCTTCCAGATATAAAAACACTACCTATGCTGTTTTTTAAAATATATTTTCTGTGGGTCTTTTTTTGACAGCCTGGTTGTATCCCCCAGCCATGTTTGGTATCCACATGGCGATGAATAAGACTTTTGATATGATACTGTCTCATTCAGGGTTTCTTTACCGGAAAAAAATTATGATAGAATCTTTGAAATCCTCCAAAATGCAAATATTGATTTTGAAATAATCAAAACTTTTCTGGGGAGGGGTCTCCCCAGACCCCCTCCTCCGTTCAAGATTCATCGGTGCCCTCAATTTCTGCCTAGTGGCGTAGCTAGTATTAGTGCAGCCAGGGGCGGCCTAATATTTTTTTGCCGCTCTTCTTTTTCCCGATACAAACTCTTCAGTTGTACGAAAATGCTGCTTCTCCATATACAGAAAAATTGACACCAGGGTGGACCACTATCTCATTCCTAACAAGTATTATTTTCAAAGCCTGAAACCCATCATTTTCAAACTGTAAAAACCCATTATTTTCAAACTGTAAAAATCCATTATTTTCAAACTGTAAAACCCATTATTTTACAACCCTGAAACCCATCATTTTCAAACTGTAAAACCCATCATTTTCAAACCCTGAAACCCATTATTTTCAAACTTTAAAAACCCATTATTTTCAAACTGTAAAACCCATTATTTTCGAACTGTAAAACCCATTATTTTCAAACTGTAAAAACCGTTATTTTCAAACTGTAAAAATCATTATTTTCAAACTGTAAAACCCATTATTTTCAAACGTAAAACCAATTATTTTCAAACTTTAAAAAAAAATTATTTTCAAACTCTGAAATCCATTATTTTCAACTATATCATCAAACTCCATTTTTGAGCTCTCGCGAGTCTGATACCCAGGGACAGATGTACCATCTGCCACCCTTTAGCTACACTTCTGGCTGGCCACTGTCCACTGGCACAGCCCCAACCCCCCCCCCCCCCCAAAAAAAAAAAAATAAAATAAAAAAAATAAAGCTGAAAGGCCTCCCACCGTTTGGGAATATGTCTGAAAGAAACACTGTTCGCATTTAACTCATATCAGAAAGGCATGATGGGTACAATGCTGCCATATTGTTTTGTGGGAGAACAGCACTGAGATTGTGGTACTACAATTTTTAAACAGCAGAAGCTTTCGTGGGGCTACTTTATTATTATTTAGATTTGTATTGAAATTACGATTTTGAAATCTACTTTCAAAGCTTCTATCAAGCTTTCTCTAGACACATTGTCATTATATTATTTTATTCAGATAATATATATTTTTGAAATACAAATAATTTTTCGTGTGCACATTAGTATATCTGAATGGTGATATACAGCTGATGATTTGTTACCAATGAGCATTCCTAATTCCTGACAAAATAATAGTTAATAAGTTGTGTGGCTTACCAATTATTTTGACGTCTGCTCTGCCACCTCTTTCTTCATCTTTAATTCGCCTAGCAACTTCAGCGGCCTAAGAGATCGAAAAGATTAAAAATATCAAGATAGCAATATTAAATCAAATGAACCATGCGAGTACCATCAATGCAATAGATTTTACTTTAGTTAATGTTTTATCGTAACGCGGCTAGACCTGACGCAGTTTATAGCAGTTAATTCCATAATAAAGATACCTCCTGATATCGTGATTGCAAAATAAAAAAATCCTTGGTAGAACTATTTTCTGAGATTCACAGCCTGAATGGATGCATAATTTTTAGTACAATTAAATTTGGATAAACTTGATATTTTGATAATAATTTTAAATGGTACATACAATGACTTTTTAAAAAATAGTTGGTGGAAAATTGAAATGGCCACCCTAAGAGGTCCATTCGCCACATGTGTCGATTGATGATAGAGTTACCCACCCTGAACCTAAACAAACCGAGAGAGGCATATCACTGAGAGAGGCATAACACTGAGAGAGGCATATCACTGAGAGAGCCATAACACTGAGAGAGGCATGTCACTGAGAGATGCATATCACTGAGAGGGGCATATCACTGAGAGGGGCATATCACCGAGAGAGGCATAACACTGAGAGAGGCATATCACTGAGAGAGTACAATGTCTTTGCACCCGCGTTTCTGATATCCAGCGATGATGACAGTACCCAAAGCTATCCAGTATGCATCCGGTCAGTTTTTGATCGCTTGATAACTTTATTTAACAATTTCTGCAATTTGAATTGTATAAAATAATAATAATTAACACAGCAGCAAAGTGCAATACCAAGTAAACGTCTTAGACTATTGTTTTTACTGTTATTACAAATAAAATGTTAATTTTATAGAAATGGTTTATTACTAAGACGAAGGACTTCTGATAAAGTGTCTACATTCAATATATGTATGTATAAAGCCCAATGAGTGCTTTTTGTTTATTTATTTGTTTCACATTATATAGAGTAATAAACTATTGGACATATAGTGCCAAAATTGTGCACAGAGCTACTCAATTATCTTAGAATTAGCATGTTATTGCTGTCCGACCTCAGATTTCGTTTTTTTTTCAATAGGGGCTATACAAATGGAAACATGTCTTGTTTTTTTTGTGCTATGTATCGGTCGGTCATAATGTTTTTTTTGGTGTATAAATTCTCAAATGCGCCTTGATAGTGATACACTTGTGGTGAAATTTTTTATCATAGTTTTATCAGCCGAAATAGCCATTGTTTTATGTGCAGTTGTCTTCAAACTTGTAACAAACCAAGTGGCGCTGGTAACAATTTCTTTTTTAGGATTTTGTTCGGAAGCAAAAACCTATTCAGGCTGTAGTCTCTCCAGTGATTACATTACGTTTGTTGAACGGTGGTCGAAACGCAAGACTTGGCGTTTACCTCTCAACTTAACCCACCCCGACGCCATCTCTTGCAATATTTATAATGGCGCTGGCCAAGAGTATGTCGTCCAAAAATGTAAGTTGCTATGTGGGATGAGGATACCATGGGTTAAAGGAATGATTTCCTATGCACTTGAACAATCTCTACAAAAAAATAATAAAATTAATGACTTATTGGAGATGTCCGAGGATGATGACCTAAGGATGTTTTGAAAATTCTCCTATTTGGAAACTAGGCATCATCCTCAGCTAAACAAAAAACAACAACATCTGTCTGCAACAGGTTTTTGCTAAAAATTACTTGACCGTAGAGACTGTCCAAAAAGAAGAACTAAAGGTCTCATCAGTCTAGCAAGAGGATCACTTATTGCATATGATAAGGCTACTGACCTTGTGGCGTTCCATCCTGCTGCTCGCTGGACCGTTCCAAACAAATATCACCAAGCCACAGTCAAGGATAAATACGTCACCTTGATTCAAGGACGTCACGTGACACTTGACCTATGAAACAAATAAGAAACTGGAATCTTTAGTTAATAAAAAACAACACCAAAAAATGGAATGAACATGTATTTTAGATAAGGGTGTAGTGGGGGTAAGGGGTGGGGTAGGGTGATACCATGAAATCATTAATAATAATTTATCGCGAACACTAAAAGTTTCCCGAACCAAATATTATGAATATTATGAAATATATAAACTTTAAGATAATTTTGTGCTTCTTTGTTTTTCGAATGTATTTTGTTTAAATAAAATGAAAATCCTTACCAACTAAACGTTAACAACAGCACACATGCTTTGACCATTGAACCATATAGTTTTAAAAATCATTATTATGATGGTTATATTTATTGATCATTTTGACAATGGTGCATTTTGATTTATTTTTAAACGAAACATCGAAAAAGGGCCGTGAAAAAAGTCTGAAAAACAAAATAACGAACCTGGTGGACTCGAATGTTTGTCTTTCCCTTGACATGAAGAAGTCTGACTTGATAACTGTCTCTGTCCACCTTCTTAAAGCCTGAGTCTACCCCACCTTCAAGATATCTTTAAAGATAACGTTTGAAAACTTTTACTTGCATACTATAAGCCGGCAGAGAGAAAAACATTTGAAATGTTTTTGACATTTTTGTGTTAACCAAAAAAGCATCATAGACAGACACTTCACTGACAGACAGATCATAGACAGTCACTTCACAGACAGACACTTTATCAACAGACCTAACACTGACCCACCGATCATAGACAGACACTTTATTGACAGACACTTTATCGACAGACACTTCATTGACAGACAGATCGTAAACAGACACTTCATCGAGAGGCATATCATAGACAGGCACTTCATCGACATACTTTTCATTGACAGACACTTCTTCGACAGACCGATCATAAACAGACACTTTATTGACAGACACTTTATCTACAGACACTCCATCGACAGTAGATCGTAAACAGACACTTTGTCAAGAGACAGATCATAGACAGACACTTCATCGACAGACACTTCATGGACGGATACGGCATTGACAGAAAATTCATCAATGAGAATTGATCGACAGAAAAAACCCACCGACCTGGACATTTTGTGGACAGCAAAAAAATCGTCAACACGTCCATTTCATAAAGTATAAAATGTGAATTGACGTATATTCTTGTACGGATATCTTATAAAATGACTCCTTTGCCAAGTGTATAGTTTCCTTATATAAGCTAAATAACTTCAGGTAGGGGACTACAAATACAGATTCCTTCGTGAATCATGGATCTAACTTATTAGTTACCCCCAGCATTATCTGAAATGACATTCTGTCGGATTCCAAAGTAATAATACCCACTCAATTTCCCTGGGCTTAATTTTGATGATTTAAAAAGGCAAATTCCTCGAGTTTGTTGCTCCATTTTAATGGGACAACTTTGAGAATTTAAATATTTTGTACATGATTCCTATAGGGACCCCAATTTTTCGTGATGATAAAAAGCACCTTATGGAACGGGCCGCTCCTAAAATGTGAATCTCATTTCAATCGCCTGAGGGGAACCAGAATCGGTTCAAGAAGCTCAATACGACTCAGAGAGAAAGCAAATCCTGCACCAAATGAACCAACATCTTTAGGCGAATTTTTTTTATCGGTAGTCGGTACGTAAATTGATTTTCTGTGTCACATTCTCTTTTTTATAGCTGGAGATCAAGATCATATTCTACTTTTTTCTACAAAAAGAAATCTAAATGCGTCGCACAGAGCTGATCGTTGCAGTCAACTGAATGTTGGTCTAGTGAAGGTAAATGCGTTTAAACTCATTTTTGATAAAATGACTTTTTCAAATTTACTTTTATATTTATTTTCGACTTTTTAGTGTTACAATTATAATCTTTAAATTATCGATACAAGTAAAAATATATACTTTTTAAAAACACACACGCTGATATAATCCTGTTGAAACTCTTGCTGATATAATCCTGTTGAAACTCTTGCTGATATAATCCTGTTGAAACTCTTGCTGATATAATCCTGTTGAAACTCTTGCTGATATAATCCTGTTGAAACTCTTGCTGATATAATCCTGTTGAAACTCTTGCTGATATAATCCTGTTGAAACTCTTGCTGATATAATCCTGTTGAAACTCTTTACCCGGGCAAAAAGCATAAAAACTGTTTTGGTGACATGTGCTGCCCTTCCTTTTCCACACCCGCCCTTGATTGGGAAAGCTTGTGTACATTTCCAGAAGGAATGAAAAGAAATATCTAGACTTTCTCAGCTGGAGGGTTATCACTCCATCTGTATCAGTTGAATGGGACCGGCAGAATTAGGAGACCTACATGAACCCTACAAGATTTACTTGATTGTTTCCTATGGGCATATTTGTATCTTTCGATGATTATACTTTTTCCATTTGATGTGCTGTAAGTTAATATAGTTTTTATTTTTATATATTTGATTTTGTATTCTTATATCAAATTAATTGTTAAATCAAATTGATTATTATTAATATCACTAGATTTGGTATAGTTTTTCTTTGATAACTGTTTTCAGTCCTTTGTTACGTAATTTTTATCTAACGAGTCAAATGTTAATAACAGATTAAATTTGTAACCCCATATAACGGTACGTAATGATGTCCTTGGGCCGCGCGTTTTTTTGGGTATACTTGCCCTATGACTTGACCAATAAACCCTTACGAACCACCCATCCCTAAAACTCCTATAGCTCTCACCTGAACTTCCCTATCTATCCTTCTTTCCCCCTCCGTTCACTGTACGAAGCAGACGCGATCAACAACCATCACGTGTGACAACAACAAAATTATGCCACAAAATTGCAGACAAACCGCATGGACTTGTTCATAAAAAGAAGGGCTTTAATTATAATACAAAGTCAAACTTTAAGAATTAGTAATTTGGATTAATTATAATTTTAATAAACGGTAATAGTATTGTTTAAATTAATGAAATACATAATTTAACCATGTTTAATATTGGACGATTGCCCACCAATTTCATCTTAAAGTATCACTTTACTCTATTATATTTATTTAAATGTCAAATTTCTTTTTCAATGAGGGGACTAGTTTCACTATGTAAAATTTAATGACGTTGACTGGACTTACTTAACTCCATGTTTGAAGTAGGACAGGAAGAGCTTCGACTCGTGGTCTTGTACCTTCAGGCGAAAGTTAGCATATATATGTAAATTATCTACTACCTTGATGTAAATAAACAGCTAAATGTCGTTTGATGTGTCTAGCTAATTTTAAGAGGGTTAAATAGTATAAGTAAGACATAAGTAGAAAGTTTTGAGACAAGATTCTAAAGCACTCAGATTTGAAAACGGTTAAATGATAAATGTTGATGCTTCCTTCATTAAAATTATCTTTCAAACATTTGTAAAAGGCAAAAACAAAAACATCAGCAATAACGATAAATAACTGAGAAAGATAAATTTAATAAAAAAAATATGTTGACTTCAATTGAGCTAGTTTATAGATACAAATTTATATTTCCCAAAAAATTGTGACTAAGAGTTGGAGTTACTATTTCCACACTACATGTTTAGAGCTTCCTGCCAATCTCGAGAAAAATAGTTGATTTCAATTTGGTAGCAGATTGTTAACTAAAATGACTATCTCCCTTAATTTTCTTGTCCCTATAACATATTGGAGGTCACAGAAAGTAAACAGTATTTTATTATTCAATGTTAATACTTATTAATAGCCTTACTTATCTCGAAATATCTGCAAATGGATCTAACTAAATTCAAAGAAACTTACATAAGCTTATTGGTCGTGTTGGTTCCCGAACATTGGACAGCAAGCCTTTTTCTGTGTGGCGAAATGCTATAAATATAAACCTATGAATTCTCTTCATCATAAAGACTAGAATAAAATGCTGAGTCTAAACTTAAATCCAACCTCTCTGTGCTGCACTGGGGCTCCTCCAAGGCTATCGTCAAGCTCGACTGTCTTGTAAGCTGCCACACCTTTCTCATCTTGAGATGTGTCTCGTCCAAGCCAGAAATGGAGATCCCATTCGAATTTGGGAGAGTTCTTTAATTGTTTTGTCTAAACATACAATAAACGTCGTTGAATGACTTATGCGTTTAAAACAACGTGGAACAGAGGTTTGGTTTCCTTGGCTCGTTTAAATTTATCCTTTTTTTTTTTGTGACACATCAATTTTGGTTTGTTGGTAAGACAAAGCCGTTCTGAATGTCCATACAGTTTTTTTTTATAGTTCAATAAAAGGAATAAACTCTTCCAAAAAACGTAACGAAATCAAACAGAAACCTGTTAAATATTATATGAATGGAAAGTGCATAGCTGTCGGCTAACAAGAAACTTCAAGTTTTGAGAAAAACGTGATAACTTTATTCTCAGATACACGTTATTAATGTTTGCCTCTGATTTCCTCCCGAGACACCAGCATAATTTGCATAAGACGATAATCTAGCTTTAAAATGCACCGCCTCTTATCTCCCCAATAACAGCCGTTTTGTTATTCCCGATTCAACGCTAGTTACCTCATTTTTAGCGTTACAAACAAAAGCCACAGTAAAGTTCTAATGTAATCAACTATCAAGTTTTCGAGATTTTTCGCGACTCAGTCTTTGCTTCCGTGGCCTGGAACCTGGTCACGAACCATCATTTTTTAAAATGAAAAGATTGTGTCCATATAGCAAACTTTCACAAGAAAATGTACACTTGGAGAATGACTGACAAAATGAGAATATTTTCACACACGTATTTCTGTTATAGAATAATTTAAATTACATTGTAGGCATATTATTGCCAATACAACATGATATTTTTCTCAGACAGACTGATGGATAGGGTAAATGTACCCCAAAAATTAAGTGATCCCTAAGTTTATTGTTAGCTACAAATCATTGCGTTACTTACACTCAGAACTATGTAGGAATCTCCCGAGAAAAATTCCCCCAAAGTCTTCTGGTCTTGTGCCACTACTTGTAGTTTCTATCAGATAAAATGTGTAAAATAAAGTTGGTCATATTGCGTCTCACTCTTCACCATAAGGAGGTTTTAAAAAACTGCAAGTGCATCTTCGACACTCCAATAGTGTTGTACAGATAAGATCTTAATGTCACTGTAATTTAAAATAATTATATCTTCGGTTATTACGCCACCAGGAAACATATCATAAATGCATTAACTACGTTAAGATAAACGCCAAAGCAGCTAATTTTTTGCAATAAGGATATCGAGGTTGTAATGTCATAACAGGAATGTAAAAAATTGAATTTCATAGAAGGAATATCAGATCAGGAATGGAATATCAGGAATGGAATATCAGGAATGGAATATCAGGAATTCCAAAGATGGAATATCAAAACATGATGTCTAAGATGGAATTTGATATCGTGAAAGTCTTATCAGGCACAGCTCAAATGTCCCACTTGGAATGTTATAGCTGGAATTTGATTCCAGGAATGTCATGGATGGAATGTAAAAGCAGGAATTTCATGTACGTAATGTAATATCAAGAATTCCATATCAGGAAATTATGGCTGGAATGTTATTGCAGGAATGCCTGGAAAGAATGTCATAGCAGGAACGTATTATCGGTAAAGCCATGTCAGAAATGTCACAGCTGGAATATCAATAGCAGGGATCTCATAGCAATAATGGCACATCAGATATGCCAAAGATGGAATATTAATATCGGAACAGTTCATCGCAGGAATATCCGACACACATTGTCCTATATTAAAATCAAACGCCCTAGATATCATAGTTGTACACATGTCGTCCAGACGATGTGATGTCGCTACTGTCGTACTGTCGTGTACCACCGGACATTAAAATAAAGTCGAATACTTGGAGTTCATTTATATATACACAGAATCTCCGTTACGTTCTATAAATCTCTGTTAAATTCTATAAATCTATGTTACATTCTATAAATCTCCGTAACATTCTATAAATCTCCGTTACATTCTATAAATCTCTATTACATTATATAATTCTCTGTTAAATTCTATAAATATATATTACATTCTATATATCTCTTTTACATTCTATAAATCTCCTTTACATTCTATGCATCACTGAATTCAATATTCTTGCTTAACAATAATGTATTTACTTTTCGTGTATAAACATTTATAATACTTTAAAGAATCGTAGTAGTCCATATCTGTGATCTCAGTTTTTAAATACCTCGATTCTCCATATCTCGAGCCCCACTCTCTGTCCTGCTGTCCTGAAAGCTTCATCGACTGCCATTTTTGAGAAGACAATCACAGGCTGGTCTGCGAAGTGGCTTAAACAAATGATACACAATCGAAATCACACCTTGATTTTAAATATATATTTATTTTAATTATGCATTTTTTTTTTTGCTTTTTGAACACCTAAGCGAAATTTGATCCAATATCCCGACCTGTAACTGAAATAAAATGTTTCGAGAAAAGATGATAGTCTGAGGGCTAATTGTCCATAATATTAAATTGCATTGAGGTATATAAATAAAAGTTATAGGTTGTCATAAAAAAGGGTGAAAGCATAAAAAAAAAAGTATTAAAATGTGTAACTTTGCTTTAGAAACAAAACAAACTTGAAATTTTCTAGGCATCTCTTCCACTGTTCCAAAGCAGCTATTTTAGATAGAAAAATGATCTTATATAACTGTTTGATAAAATTATACTGTAAATGGAATTTTAAGCTCTTATTTTGTGTCTGAGGCTTGAAGCCGACATTTCCGTTTGATTCTATTGTAACGTTACTGAGTGGTACAAATACCATGAACCATGATCTAACTATTTCTTTTATGCCACTATAACGCAGTCTTTGTTCTGAAATGCCTGCAGCAGTGTCCCCCATTTGGACCACCAAAGTTCACATTGTCGTTAATTATTGTTTGTAAATTTTTGGGAAATTGATTATTATTATTATTTTTTAAATTTCTTAATAGCGCACATACCTCTAATATTACGATTGTAACATCGAAATTATATCCAAGAAAGAATTGTGTTCTCTCTCCTCCGATCAATGGTTTAAAGTGGTTTAGATCCCATGGCCCTTCTTATTACCGTGTAGTGTCCCATGATGATTGAGTGCACAGTTAGTTGTAATACAATCTTGGTGGTGACAGATTGTGTAACAAATCATTTTCAACACACGTTAATCTTGCAGCACTTGGGCTATTAACTTGTATTCGTCTGCTCATTCGAACAGTTGAAATAAAACGTCCCAAAAGCGTTATGTTAACCTATATTTTTAGTGGCATGTTCGACTCCACATTTTTACATAACTTGTTTTTAATTTTTGGAAGGTAACACATTTTTGGGTACAATTTGCTATGCAATGTTACGACACAGGACCATAATTTTGAAGTAATCAATATTCCACCATCTGCTGCTCAACACATCTATTGTCGAACCAGCTATTTCTATACCAGTTACACAAATTGAAAAAAAAGTCAGGATGTGTGTAAAAAAATAGTCTTTTAAAGTTAATTTATTTCATATAGATAAAACTTAATTAAAAATTGTCGAAAAAGAAATTTCTGATTATTCATACTTTGACTTTTGAAATGGCAAAAGCTTAGAACCATTGTTATTACAGGACACGTGACCACGCAGGCTGAGAACCAGTCGTTATTACAGGACACATGACCACGCAGGCTGAGAACCAGTCGATCTTACATGACACGTGGCCACGCAGGCTGAGAACCCGTCGTTATAACAGGACACGTGACCTCCCATTCCCATAACCTCTCTGTCACAACGGTTGTGTTTGCATACTTTGGTCACAGGTGTATACTACACAAACCGTAGGTTTAAATCAATAATAAAGGCCTGACAGAAATTGCTTACTGAAACATTCTCTGTAAAACAGGAGTTCTTAAACAGGGGTGCCCGCATCCCCCTTGTGGGTGAAAAAAAAAAGGGAAGGGGGGCAATGCACAGGACAAGTCGTAGAAATACAAAATCAGGCGGATTTGCATTTAATTAGTACAAATAGATATTTTAGTAGTGAGTTTTGTTAGCGCATTTTACTTTGTACTGGCAGTTGTCAATGCCAAGGTTTGAACAAATTTTTTTAGTCCAATGCAATATAAATACCTTATTTAATTTTTCTTGCATCACTTCTTTGGGCCCTTAAAATATCCAAGACCCCTGCAATGGCAGGGTGGGATGCACGGCCCTCGGGACGGAACTGTTCACTACAGCCTTTTATTTCTTTAGCGTGTTAATTATAGGAGGTAAATTACAATAACTGAAAACAATTTCAGATTTCTTTATTTTTTTAAATTATAATACGTTTTATTCAACCCCACCCCCCACATCCGTCCACGCTCAATTTTTTTTATCTGTCCTATCAGCCGATGAAGAATCTTAGCCCAATGTTTTTGTCTCATTGTCAAGTTTCTTAATTCCAGCTTCCACGGACTTTGTTCATTATATCCTTAACACAGCTTGAAAGCAGTCCGTTATTTCTATTTGCAATTAAATTTTGAGATTTGGGTTTAAGATGGTTATTTCAAAGATGAGGTTATTTGAAAGCACACATGCGACCCGCACAAACGACGTACACATGCGGGCCGCACAAACCGCGTACACATGCGACCTGCACAAACAGCGTACACATGCGACCTGCACAAACGACGCGGTTATTTTTTCATTTAGCGGCCAAAAACTGCAGATTTATATAACTTAAACTTGATCAATGTGCATCTCATTCACAGAAAAAAAAGGTTTTTCTTTTTTTCATATTTTTTGTATACACTTCGAAATAGACATTATTTTAATCGATTTCAAAAGCCTAAACAAATTATTTGTTGAGGGTGTAACCACATGCGGCCCTCGAGGGTGTAACCACATGCGGCAGTCGAGGGCGTAACGACATGCGGCCCTCGAAACGGTTTCATCACTATCAAAGTTGCCCGCGAAGCCTTTTTTGGGTTTCCCCACCTAGTCTAAAAGATCCTCGAAATTTCAGTTGTAATTTATTGCTAACGGAACATTTTTATTATTAAAAAAAAAATCTTAAATGACTAAATATTTCCCTTAAAATTTAATGTCCGACCCAGGTAAACAATTCACACTCAAGACAAGTTAAGTCAATAAAATGGGGTCAAATGTTTAGTCCCCGATTATGAGATAAATTTGACACACTGCATTGCTCTTCCATGACACGCTTGCACATAATGTTGACCTTTCTGATTATTGAAAATCTTTCCTGTATACAAATGTGATATCGTGAACATTAATGTGTGGATAAAGTTTATTATTCTCACCTTTACAGGACTTCTTGAGCTCAAAGAAACTACACTTCTTCAACGACAGTGTCGAAAGAAGAGGAGGGGGGAGGAAGGGTTGCCCGTCCTGGGGAGCAATTAAAAAAAAAAACAACGTATATTTTATTTTCAAAGGGTGGCATTTTCTGGAAGGGGTGCATAGTCCTGGCTAGCTACGCCCTCAGCCCTGGCTAGCTACTCCCTTAGCCCTGGCTAGCTACGTCCTTAGCCCTGGTTTGCTACGCCCTTAGCCCTGGCTGGCTACGCCCTCAGCCCTGGCTAGCTATGCCCTCAGCCCTGGCTAGCTACTCCCTCAGCCCTAGCTAGCTTCGCCCTCAGACCTAGCTAGCTGCGCCCTCAGCCCTAGCTAGCTACGCTCTCAGCCCTAGCTAGCTATGCCCTGTACAAAGATTTATGTTTAAGAAATAGATCAACGCTGAATAGTTTTTTAAAATTTAATGATAAAATGAAAGGACAATTTCTCTCTCAGCCAAAGTGAATGTAAGAAAAGTAATGAGCATGATAAAATAACAGTAAAACTAATGGGTTTAATTTATGTTAAAATCATATCAAGCTATTAATAGAACTAACAGTCTTATACAGATAACAAATAATAATAAAGTCAACATTTTTCTAACATTCAGAACATAAAAGCTTAAGGAAATTATGAAGAAGAAGAAAAAAACCCAGAAAAAACATAGTATTGGAAAAAATCAGCTACACCAGTGCTCTATTTATGAAGCTTTCTTCAACCAACACGCATATTATTTATCAGTGCTAGTTTATTGCACGCTATTCACTTGTCTATACGGCAAATTTATCTTTAGAATAAATTGTGGCATATAAAAAGATTCCCAACCTTGTCCCTTTTTCGGAGAACTCATAAATTCCCAGTAAATTGGCTGTGGGTGTACTGCACCAATCTGATTATGTTGTATTTACATTTAAGAGCGTTGTCGTGCTCAGTGGAGGGGAGTATCTTAGAATCATGTAAGTTAATTCGACGCCCCTGTGTCGACTTTCCAATACATTCTTAAAGGTTGATGTAGATGGATATATTATGAAGATTTATATATATATATATATATATATATATATATATATATATTATTTGGTTGTCAATTATATTGAAATGTTTTTACAACTGGTTCGTGGACAATATATTGCCATTCTGTTCATAGCTTATATTTGCTATAGAGTTATTCTGCTCACAGCTTATTTGAGACTTAGAAGGGAAACTAAATCAAATTTAAAAAAACTTGTTGTATTCTTGATTTGATCAATCTTTCCATTTAAGCAGCTATCATTTTATCGAGCCGCTAAAATAAAGAATTTGATCACTTCCAGTTTAAGGAATGTGAGAAAAACGCAGCCATGAGTAGGATATTAAATACAGCCTTTTCAGGGTTATTAATTTATTTTTTTCCAAAGATTTACTTTACAAAAAAATTATTCAAAACATGACCATCTTACCGTAGTCAAACGATTTTGAAATCAGCTTACAATAGTATTTATTTGAGCACATTTATTTTCTCTCTCTCTGTACACCATATCGGATAAAACTAATAATAAACACAATTTCAAAGATACAAATATTTGATTCTAGATAATTTGTAGTTAACACATTAAAACATATTTATGCAGTCGCATAGGACATAATGCAAACTATGTTCAAACAGACACGTTTTGAGTCTTTGCACTAACAACACGCTGGACGATGCCCCTCAAAGAAATGCATTACATTCCAAAGGTTCCTTTTTTTTTAGAAATGTGACTTCGATAAAGGGGCATAAGGCAGTGGTGCCAAACTTTTGAAATTTGAGACCCCTTTTAAACACGTGAGAGTTCGAGCCCTAACTTGTTTATTTGGTGTCAAATGGTTATTTTAATAGAGGAGCTCCATTCATCATATGGTTGCCAACCAGTGGCCATGATATTGGTGTTAGCAAGGAGCAATAACATGGTTGCCAGCCAGTGGCCATAATATTGTTGTTAGCAAGTGGTCATAATATTGGTGCAAGCCAGTGGTCACAGAAAGGTCACCTGCCAGGGGCCTTAATATGGCCACCAGCCAGCGGCCATAACATAATATGGTCACCAACCAGGTGCCATAATATGGTGGCCAGACAAGGGCCTTTATTTGTTGTACAGCTAGGGGCCATAAAGTGGTGTCAAGCCAGTGGCCATAATAGGGTCCACATGCAGTCGTCATAAAATGGTCACCAGCCAGGTGCCATAATATGGTGGCCAGACAAGGGCCTTTATTTGTTGGCCAGCCATGGGCCATAATATGGTGTCAAGCCAGTGGCAATAATAGGGTCCACATGCAGTCGTCATAAAATGGTCACCAGCCAGGTGCCATAATATGGTGGCCAGACAAGGGCCTTTATTTGTTGGCCAGCCAGGGGCCATAATATGGTGTCAAGCCAGTGGCAATAATAGGGTCCACATGCAGTCTTCATAAAATGGTCACCAGCCAGGGACCATAATATGGTGGCCAGACAAAGGCCTTTATTTGTTGGCCAGCCATGGGCCATAATATGGTGTCAAGCCAGTGGCCATAATAGGGTCCACATGCAGTCGTCATAAAATGGTCACCAGCCTGGTGCCTTAATATGGTGGCCAGACAAGGGCCTTTATTTGTTGGCCAGCCAGGGGCCATAATATGGTGTCAAGCCAGTGGCAATAATAGGGTCCACATGCAGTCGTCATAAAATGGTCACCAGCCAGGTGCCATAATATGGTGGCCAGACAAGGGCCTTTATTTGTTGGCCAGCCAGGGGCCATAATATGGTGGCAAACAAGTGGCCATAATAGGGTCCACATGCAGTCGTCATAAACTGGTCACCAGCCAGGGGCCATAAAATGGTCACCAGCCAGGCGCCATAAAATGGTCACCAGCCAGGCGCCATAAAATGGTCACCAGCCAGGCGCCATAAAATGGTCACCAGCCAGGCACCATAAAATGGTCACCAGCCATGCACAATAAAATGGTCACCAGCCAGGCACCATAAAATGGTCACCAGCCTGGCGCCATAAAATGGTCACCAGTCAGGCGCCATAAAATGGTCACCGGCCAGGCGCCATAAAATGGTCACCAGCCAGGCGCCATAAAATGGTCATTAGCCAGGGGCCATAAAATGGTCACCAGCCAGGGGCCATAAAATGGTCACCAGCCAGGCGCCATAAAATGGTCACCAGCCAGGGGCCATAAAATGGTCACCAGCCAGGCGCCATAAAATGGTCACCAGCCAGGCGCCATAAAATGGGTACCAGCCAGGCACAATAAAATGGTCACCAGCCAGGCACCATAAAATGGTCACCAGCCAGGCGCCATAAAATGGTCACCAGCCAGGGGCCATAAAATGGTCACCAGCCAGGCGCCATAGAATGGTCACCAGCCAGGCACCATAAAATGGTCACCAGCCAGGCGCCATAAAATGGTCACCAGCCAGGCGCCATAAAATGGTCACCAGCCAGGCACCATAAAATGGTCACCAGCCAGGCGCCATAAAATGGTCACCAGCCAGCACCATAAAATGGTCACCAGCCAGGCGCCATAAAATGGTCACCAGCCAGGCACCATAAAATGGTTGCCAGACAGTTGCTTCAATGATGGTTTGTCGCGCAATTTCATTATATATATATTATCAAAAGTAATTAAATGAAATATAATCTGTAGGCTCATCTGAACATATATATCATAAATCATATATCATAAATCATATATCATAAGTCACATCTTATGACTTATGTACATCGTTTTTCTTGGCCACTCGCACCGCATACATTCACGCTCTCACATACACACATACACACATACATACTCACAAATACACTGACACACACACATACACACACACACACACATACACACAGATGCACGTACACAGTTTCAATGTCGGCAGCTTCCAAAAAAAATATTTTTTTTTAAAAAATATTACTTAAATAATTCTTGCTTGGTAATTGTTTTTTAATAATAGACAATACAAAAAATTACTAAGACATAATACACTATTAGCCATATATGAACAACATTTTGTTGACTTCATTTTCTTCTTCTAAATTTTGAAGGCCCCTGATCAATTGATTCATTTGGCTTCCATTAGGGAAAGATATACCTAATGAAATTTCCATTAGCTTCCCAAATCTTTGTGAATGAAAATTAAGAACCTTTATTTTTTTAAAAAAACAAACTTATATCAAAAAGGAATCTCTAATAAGTTATGCTGTAAAAAGGAGAATTTGTAATTATAAGCTAATGAATCTCATTGGGAATTCCACATTAAGTAGTTATTAATCAGTTTGGGAAGATAGATATTTTGTTTGAAATGATACAAAAAAAAATATTCATTTGCGATACAAACAGTTCCGAATTGTTAAACAGCACTGCATGAAATTAAGCTGTAAACAACTGCATTTCTTTTATTTAAGTAGGCAAATACCTTCATTAAAAACAAATCACTTGAATTTTTGATCACTCTCATATTCCATGAAATCTGCTCTATTTTGTTTGTTATCTAGGAGCGCTATCAATTTAACACGATGCGGAATGTAAATAAATCATAAATGTTAAAATAGCTCCTTACGCGCATACAAACAGGTAAAATTAAATTTGATTTATGGTGTCAAAACTAAATATCTGGCTGTAAGAAAATAGCTGACAGTTTTATCTTGATGATTTGTGTGTGTGTGTGTGTGTTCATTTGTATATAAAAATATAGATTTTGCAACACGGCTGCGTTTTAAAATGCACGGACAATTGGGAAATGGGGAAAATCTAGTTGTCGTTTTTTTACTTTTTAAAGTATAGAATATAAGCATGTGTGGAACAAATGTATGGACCGTTAAGTATAAGTGCATCCGTCTTGCTTTTTGATGAGGTTCATCTAAAATTTTGATTGTTGGTCCTGCGGTTTGGGGGAAAGGCAGCGAATTAAAGACCCAAGAAACTATGACAGGTCATGTGGCTGTAGTAGGAGTCTGGCTGGAGGACAGCTTGGGACTTGATCCTGTGTTGTGGTGATCGCGGGGGCATGGTAAAGGGACTGAAGCTTTCGGTGTTTTTTCCCATGGGTGTCGCTAATCGGTGCGTTTGGTGTGGTGGAAGTTATGGATCTTGGGGAAGAGGAGGTGCATCCAAGGAGACATAACAAGGTCTGCTGCAAGGACAGCTACAAGATCAGCTACAAGGTCAACTTCAAGGCCAGCTACCAGGACATTACAAGGTCAGCTACAAGGTCAAATACAAGGTCAACCAGAAGGTCATCTACAAGGACAGCTACAAGATCATCTACTAGGTCATCTACAAGGTCAGCTGCATGCGCCAACATTTTAAAAAAAGGAAATAAAGATTTCATCGTCATTTATGATTCCTATAAATTTTATAAATTATATTCAAAATGTCAACCAAAAAATGTTAGGAGTTAAAAAATATTAACTGTTAAAATAAATATTTCAAATTGAAATTGTATTGTAAATATATATTTTTTAAACTAATAAAACCATCCCTCTATGTCAAACGTTTGCTTATCCATTGACCTCACTTGAAAATTAATTATCTTATTGGATAATTATATATCCATGTAAATGTGTCCTGCTTATTGTATTATTTTGCTGGTGCCAGCAAAATTAATACTTTGTGATTTCCCACCTGTACTATATCTTCTTTACATTCTTTTGTTTCTTTTCTAAGAGTGTTGGACTATGATACAGCTTTCTAAATTGATTGAGAGGACACTGTTTCTTTGTGTACATAGAAACATTACAGTTCAGATTTAATTATGTTTAAGATGATTTTTATTTTGTCTTTACCTGACTAAAGCTGATATGTACTGATATATACGGTTTTATTTACACAAACGACCTAATTAGCACAGAGGGGTGTCCTTCTATCTTCTGCTAAAAAGGTGGATCCCTAAAGCGAAAGAGGGACATTTCCATAATTCTGCAAGCATTTCAAAACCATGTCCAAAAAAAAATCAACTTTACCGCCATGTGATTCGATGGTCTAGACCAGAAGTCGGCAAACTCCGGCCTTAAGGTCAGTTACGACTTATCTAATATCCCAGTCCCGGCCTGACGCCCACCTAGTTTCTTTATTGTTGCGTCCGGCCATAATGAATTGTCTCAGCTTTGTTCCCCTTCATTATACAACTGATCACAACTCAAACTATGGCCTATATATATTTTTAGAATTGATTTCGTGAGAAGCTCCAGAGGCCGATTTCTGCTATCTGCTTTACAACACTAAGGTTCGATGTCTAAGTCGTGGCAACGTCTTGGAGCGCGACTTCGCCCTTCGCTACAACAGAGTTTCCTTCGCCAGCAAGAGGGACCTCAAGAGCTTTCTAAGAGTTTTCTAATGAGTTTTGGTACTGTCGATTCGGCTTCCTCAATGATATCAGCTCACACCCTTAAAGAGCTTAACCTGAAGCTGCAAAGACGTGTCGAACATGGAAGTCCAGGAACAGCATTCGAAACAAAGCTGTCTCTATGGGAGAAGCAGCTGTATAAGGTCGACTATGTTCTGTTCCCTCACCTCGCCCTGTGTGATCCAGCACTCGTTGACACCAAAGAATGCATGAGTGTGCTATTAATTATCTTCGTCCTTCACTGATGTGCTTTGTCATTTACTGGTGGGCGTTCTCATTCACTGATGTGCGTTAACACTCAATGACGTGCGTTTTCATTTACTGATGTGCGTTCTAATTTACTGATGTGCAATCTCATGAACTGATGTGCGTACTCATTCACTGAAGCGCGTTCTCATTCACAGGTGTGCGTTCTCATTCACAGGTGTGCGTTCTCATTCACAGGTGTGCGTTCTCATTCACTGGTGTGCGTTCTCATTCACTGGTGTGCGTTCTCATTCACTGAAGCGCGTTCTCATTCACAGGTGTGCGTTCTCATTCACTGGTGTGCGTTCTCATTCACTGGTGTGCGTTCTCATTCACTGAAGCGCGTTCTCATTCACAGGTGTGCGTTCTCATTCACTGGTGTGCGTTCTCATTCACTGGTGTGCGTTCTCATTCACAGGTGTGCGTTCTCATTCACTGGTGTGCGTTCTCATTCACAGGTGTGCGTTCTCATTCACAGGTGTGCGTTCTCATTCACTGGTGTGCGTTCTCATTCACTGAAGCGCGTTCTCATTCACAGGTGTGCGTTCTCATTCACTGGTGTGCGTTCTCATTCACAGGTGTGCGTTCTCATTCACTGGTGTGCGTTCTCATTCACTGGTGTGCGTTCTCATTCACTGGTGTGCGTTCTCATTCACAGGTGTGCGTTCTCATTCACTGAAGCGCGTTCTCATTCACAGGTGTGCGTTCTCATTCACAGGTGTGCGTTCTCATTCACTGGTGTGCGTTCTCATTCACTGGTGTGCGTTCTCATTCACTGGTGTGCGTTCTCATTCACAGGTGTGCGTTCTCATTCACAGGTGTGCGTTCTCATTCACTGGTGTGCGTTCTCATTCACAGGTGTGCGTTCTCATTCACAGGTGTGCGTTCTCATTCACTGGTGTGCGTTCTCATTCACTGATGTGCGTTCTCATTTACTGGTGTGCGTTCTCATTCACAGGTGTTCGTTCTCATTCACAGGGGTGCGTTCTCATTCACTGGTGTGCGTTCTCATTCATAGGTGTGCGTTCTCATTCACAGGTGTGCGTTCTCATTCACAGGTGTGCGTTCTCATTCACCGATTCGCAAAAAAAAAAGTCAGCACCACTTTTGACTTTCCCTGCGACGACTTTCCCCCTGGCGTGTAACTGGAGCTGATTGAGCTGCAATGTTTGGACATTAACTTGTCGAAGTCTACTTCCTGCACCACTATCATTGACTTCTAGCGTCATGTGCCATGTGCTCAGTTTCATTTGTTGTTAGCCCAAGACAAGCGTGTGATCGCAGTGTATGGCATAATTATTCTTGCGAGCAGCTATTCTCCAAAATGAAGGTTTGTAAGAGCAAGATGAACTCTCCACTCACTGACAATCTCCTTAAAGACATTCTGTTGCTGAACACCTCATCATTAGAACTTTAAAAAGTATCTCTCTCTAGTGGCATGATATTGGGCTGTCTCTAAGAGCCTGATACTTTACCTGTCTAAGAACATGCAACATCATGTTTGCCATTGATTGCACTTCCTGCCTAGTTTGCCTTCTTGGAACCTTGTTTCTTCCTGCCTAAATTGCCTTCCTTGAAACATTGTTTATACCTGTCTAGTCAGCGTACCTGGAAAACTTGTTTCTACCTTCAGGGTTTGCCTTCCTGGGAACCTTGTTTCTTCCTGCCTATTTTGCCTTCTCGAACCCCAGAAATAGCCTCTTAGTCTGACAAGTGTGTTGACACCTGGTCTATACTCTTGATCGATAAGGTAATCAACCCTAACTTATTTAAATTACACTCACGTTTACAAGGTTTGTCATCGTTCGATACTTTCATTTCCCCCGCTATCGATACTTTCTTTTCCCCCGCTATCGATACCTTCATTTCCCCCGCTATCGATACTTTCATTTCCCCCGCTATTACCTATGACATGTGGTATTGTCTCTATGTGTATTTATGTTTCATTCATTAATCGCATTGAAACAGTAAAATGGTTCTTTTTGTTAATTTCTAACAGCTCTCCTGCAACTGTACGTCATGCGTCTAGAAATATCACGAGCAAAAGTTCATAGTTCAGAATAAAGCAAACCATATACTTTGTTTTATTGTGTGTGTTATTGACTTTACTCTTTATATCTATTGTCTACGGATAGTTTGTTGAACAACAAAAATAAAATAACAATCCGGCATGCATTTATTTCTACCGACCAAATTAACAATTTACACCATTCTTACAGGTACGTCAATTTCTACTACAGCGGCTAACTTCATCTTAAGGACATTCGTTGTTGTATTTTGTTGTTGTTTTCCAGATGAATCAAAATATATTATCAACATAGTTTAGCTACACACACGGCATGTTCATAATTGACGCAACATTTCATGTCGAATTCAAATATGTTAAGTTTAAAACAAAAACTGAACTAATCAGGCATTCATGCTGTTAAAAAACAAGAATGTAAAAATAGGATAATATTTTTAACGAACTAATTTAACGAATGAAATTAACTTGCATGTTTTACAGGGTTTTCAATTGTTGAATGCTTGGCATATGAAAATAGAACATATATCACTGCATACTGGACATGGTTACTGTGTGTAAGATCAAATGACAATGATGGCAAGTTCCAATGTTTTTTCTAAATTTACAAATTGACTGGGGATCTGATGCATATATCAGGACGAAAGAAAAAAAAACAAGTTGATACTTTCACAGATAAATAAGAATAATCATCCATATATCCTCTGCAACAGATCCACTAAACAAAGATTAAAAGAAAGGAAGTTTTGGGGTGGATCAATGGCGATCCGCCGCCATTACGCATGTGGTCGATTCCCCACGTCTGGCGGCGACTCGTCCATTTCGAATTGGGGAAGGAATCAATACAACTAAGTTGGAAACATTAAACAAAGTAGCATATTCTATGTCTATTTTGTCTGTTATTTGTCATTCTATCTGATCGTCGGGCTATCTCTCTATTTATCTACACACGTCTGTCTGAGTGCTATCTGAATGTCTTTCTGCCTGTCTATCAGCTGCTTACCCATCTACATGTACGTCTGCCATCTACAAAATCTGCGCTTCCTATCAGACCATCAGCATGCCTTTCTGCCCCCAAGATCTGTCCATCCACTAGCATGTCTTACTACCCGTCTGCCCGTTCCGCGTCTCGACTTTCCGCTTGTCGATCACCCTATACATCTGTCTAATCTGTCTGTTTAAAAAAAAATAAATATACAATATTTTATTTAAATATAATATAATTTACCTTACAAACCACAACATTGGGGATCCGTTTTGTTTTAAATATACTTATGTATAAATATAACTAATCTCACATTTGTTTATGATCTTGGACAGATATGGAGAAGAATCCAGTTGGATTTTTTAAACCAAAATAATTGTTATAATAGTTTCATTTTCACTGATGCCAATTTGTTTAAAACCACACACATACTTTGTTATTATCTATGTTAAAACTCTATTTACTACACCGGTGTCGTACGCCTGACAATATCTATAGAAGGTACAACGGACGGCGGTGACCCCGACCTCATTAATATGCAGGACGTCGACGGCAGGGACGAGGAGTTTTCCTTCGGGGCGTGCAGCTCGGCTGTGGTGGAGATGGTATTGTTCGTGTTGGAGCGGGTGAACGCATAGTTGGACAGCTCATGAGAGGCGTCCGAGATCGGGGTGTAGGTGAAGTAGCTCTCGGATCGGCTCGCGGACGGGTCACGGGACCTGTCGCGCGACTGCGAGCGCTCCCGCGAGTTCTCACGGGGCAGCCTCCTGATGTGGCGGGCGGCCTGGTGGTTCCTGTCGTTGTGCTCAGTCTTGAGGGCCAGCCGCTTGACGCGCTGGGAATGTTTGTGCTTGGAGATGTAGAGGTACACGGAGAAGACGCCGGAGAGCTCGGTCAGCACGAAGGAGCCGACGGCCATGAAGAAGGATGACCCGTAGTCGTAGAGGAACCGCGGCTCTTCTATAGATGCCCGAGGTTTGTTGCCGACCTCGCCCGTGATGCTGCCGATGTAGAGTATAATGCCGACCAGGGTGCACAATCCTAGAAGGAACAAAATTTATTTTAAAAATGTAGGCATAGGAATTCCTTAAAGAAAGCGTGCATTTTTAAATATCATAATTCTCATCGTATTTCTGGCTAAGAGACTCAACTGTTTTAGCAGCGTTGCATTTTCAAGAAATGCAATTTCGCCCCCTTCATTAAAGTATTCTTGATACTTATATAGAACATTAATGAATGAATAATTAACATAAGGGAGCACCTGTGGAGCAGAATGGCATTTTTAGAATTTCCATTTGAGTCCCTATTCATTTCCCTTTTGTATAAAAAAATTTTTTGTATAAACTCGTCATGTTTTATCAGGTAAAAATTGTGTTTGTAGTATATGTGAATTCATAAATGTTACATAAATATAGATCTCTCACTATGATAAAATTCATACCAGTGTCAACCAACCTGCTAAAACAAAGAGTATGCCGGAAACAAAAGTTAAAATTTTCCTGTTGTCGTTGCAGTGCCCGATGAAACACATGATGCCGCCGATGAGAAGTATGAGTAGACTTACAAGTGGAAACATGGTGGCTTGGCGGATATTTACTGGGGAAAGACACAATGATATCATCACATTATGTTTAGAACACAGAAACACTGGGAAAGTCACATTAATTGGAAAGGATGGAGGTCTAGGGAAGTTGTATTTACTTTTAGGGTATGGTTCTCAAACTAGAAGAAACAAAAAAAAAAAACAACAACAAAAAAGAAGACACGTAGCTTAAAAATGAGAAATGTATTCGTTTACTGATTATATATATATATTTCAAACCAATGCTTCTTTTGATAAAATCAACAACAAAAATTTCAGTCAGCCTTTTAGCTAGCGAGAAGGTGCGAAATAAATCTTATGCAACCGCAGCTACTTTAAAAACTCCCAGTCTCCTATACTGGTTATGTGGGGTATTCTAATGGGTCAAACCCCACTTTCCGGTTATTTCATTATGTAGACCCCATGACACCATACACCAAAGGTACGGTCACGATGCCAAGGTCGCTTTTCATTGCCTACTGGATCAGGGAAATGTGAACCACACAGTGTAGGAATGCCCCCTTGAGCAGGGAAATGTGAAACACATAGTGTAGGAATGCCTGTTTGATCAGGGAAATGTGAACCACATAGTGTAGGAATGCCTATTTGATCTGGGAAATGTGAACCACACAGTGTAGGATTGTCTGCTTGATCAGGAAAATGTGAACTGCACAGTGTAGGATTGCCTGCTTGATCAGGAAAATGTGAACTGCACAGTGTAGGATTGCCTGCTTGATCAGGAAAGTGTGAACTGCACAGTGTAGGAATGCTTGGGAAAATACTAATACTAAACAAGTGTATCGGCCAAAAGCCTTCTTCAGCGCCACGAATTGAACACGTGAAACACGACATATATATGAAAGAAAGAGAAAATTAGTTGATTAAATAGTGTTATCAATTTTAATACGTAACCAATAAATGAAATAGCGTACGTCTGACGCGGTAATCCAATAACATTTACAAAGACTTTAATAATTTGACCTAACCGATTGCTACGTTTCAAAATTCAACTTGAAATTTGGTTGTGTGCTCTAAGTTTTCTTTTTTTTTTAAAAGGGAATTTGCATTCGAGCAAATGAAAAAAAAAAACAATTTAGGAAAGTGCTACAACTTTTTACTTACACAAGATGGCGTCAGTTGGGCCAAGTCCCTCTCTGTCCTCGTCAGTAAAGTATTCTATATAAGAACAATCAGCTGGCTTGTGCTCACTATCTGTAGATTAATAAGACACAATGTGTGTCAATGAATCAATATCGCTATATGTTAATTAGTAGGACACAAAGTGTGCCAATGAATCAATATCGCTATCTGTAGATAAAAAGACACAAATTGTGTCAATAAAAAATATCATTATCGCCAATAAACTCTGTAATTGCTATGAAAATAAAACAAGCACAAACATAGAAACTGATACCCGATGAAATCTTTTCTTGCTTAAATTTTAAAGAAAACTAGAAAAGAAAATATCCCTTGTAGTAAATGGAAAGTTTCCATTAAAACCATCTGTTCACACCATAATCTGCATAATGATTTAACATTTTAACGAATTCTTGAAAAAGTACATTTTTAGGACTAGCGTTAAATCAATAGAGGATAACTACATTAAGGGCCGGTTCACACGATTAAGCTTTCCTTCAATCATTTGATGCAATTCGTGTATGAAGCCTTGTCACAACTTTCAAACTACTATTTGATCAAATTCCCCCAAAAAGAAACCACGCACAAAATAGTGCGTTCATACAACAATTTGACGCGAAATTTGATCGTGTGAACCAACCCTTAGAAGTCTATCGATCTTGCAGTAATAACTGGAATCTGATTTGTGTAGGTTTGTTGGTGGATGAATCTCTCATGACCCAGTCAACAAAATAATATGACCAAGTGTAGTAGTAAGTGATATCGTTTCCCATCAGTAAGGGTGGGGCTTCTAACCATCTGAATCAATTTTATCTGGGGTATATTTACTGTAATCCCTTTATTTAAACGTACTAATGAAACCCGCAATGAATTTATATAAGCCCCGCCCCCTCGCCAAGTTGGAGCTGGACGAGTGATACTGTCATCCACAGCGAGATAGGATGAGAACGGGGTGTTTTTGTTGGACTGTTGAAGCTCTGTTGCATACAAGATATCAATGTCATTCGTTTATTAGTTTTTTGTTGTTGTTGTAGGGTTGAAACAAGCCCGGCTAATCCGGGTTCCGGTCCGGGTATTGCAATTTTCAGGATTTAGCTTTAGCTATAGAAGACAAGAAATTTACTCCCCCCGGATAGGGAAAATGAAAACTGCACGTATAGAAGTTATAGAACCAGTAGAAGTAGAAGAACCAGTAGACTAACAGAAGCAGGAACTAATAGAAGCAGTAACTAATAGTAGCGCTCATGCATTCATCAAACTTAGCGTCAGTTCACACGATCAAATTTCGCGTCAAATTGTTGTATGAACGCACTATTTTGTGCGTGGTTTCTTTTTTGGGGTCTTTGATCTATTAGTAATTTTAAAGTTGTGACAAGGCTTCATACACGAATTGCATCAAATGCTTGAAGGAAAATTTGATCGTGTGAACCGACCCATAATAGAGAGGCTTCATAAAAAATAGCCTATTTCCACAACTTATTATTTTTTTTTAATCAAACATAGAGCGTAAATGCAATGTATGCGAGATTGCTGCTGGTCACTATGTTGGAACAGTTTTTATTGTCCATAAACCATCGGAAGCATATTATTTAATTTAATGTTTATAACCATCCTCATAGCGGTACTATCTTAGCCATCATTGAATTCAAATTGATTGACCTTTTAAGTGCGTGTTAAAAATCATTATTGTTATTATTATTATTATTATTATTGAATTGTGTGGCTGAACTAGGGACAGTGGCGTAGTGAGGGAGGGGAAAGGGGGGGCATCATGCACCGGGCGCTACTCACAAAGGGGCGCCAAATGGTATATTTTACTATAATATTGTATGGTTTTTGAATAGGGGGCGCTAAAAAGGTATTGGGGGGGGCGCTAAAAAGGTATGTGCCCCTGGCGCGAGTTAAGCTCGCTACGCCACTGACTAGGGACAATCATACCGTGTTTCTTGGAGAACAAGTTATCGATTTTAGGAACCTGTTTTTAAACCTGCCGTCTATTTTTACAAACAATGCCGCACAAAAAAGGTCATATTGACCTATGATATGATATCAAAAGCAGCAGTAGATCAGTTCTAGAACATTGGAATTGTCTCTTATTTTGAAAGAGTTTGGTACAAACACTTCAACATTTTATGATCAGGCACCAAACTGTGACAACGCGAACTCCACTTACGCAAACTTGTTTATGGATAGCTAGACCATAGCACAATACCCAGTCATCTATTTTTGGAAACGTTCGGTATGGTTCGCTTAATTTTTAAAATCATTTTAAGTCTTTCTATGCATAATAATAGTTTTTATAAATATAACAATTGGGGGACAAAAATAATCAATTAAATTTTTTCCAAATATTACGGGTTATCTTTTAGTAAGTTTTAGCATGCTTTATCAGATTTTTGAGACGAATTTACATCACACAACTTAGACTGGGCAGCATACTTAGGACTCATGTGAAAGGAAATAGGAATTTTAAAACAGGAAATATTACGATTATTGCTAAAGATGTGCAAAGACTGCTAGGATAAATTATTACACATAATTATAAGCAAGTACCTTTTTTTTTCGTTTTAGAACGTTGTACTTTTATTTAACTGATTTTGTTTGGCAAAACCCCAGCCATTTTTGTATTAAAATTTGTGTTATACTTATTAAATTCATCGCACATGTAAACCTGTATAAACATATGTTGTTTTTTCCAATGTCTGCTTAAACATTTCTTTAAAACCGGTTCCATTTCAGGTTATTCACCCCCTCCCCCCCACACACACTTATTGTGTTCAGACGGTATTGGAATATATGTGACCATCTGGTCAATACTTTGCATTCGAAACGACCCGTCTCACATGGGGGTTAAACCGTTGTTCAATAGGGACTCTTATCACGTGCTTGACCTGAATGCGTGTTTTGACAAGAAATTTTAGTAGATAGGAAGTGCACGCAATTCCGCTGCCATTGTCGGGCTGTCACTCTGCGTGATGTTCAGAACTTACAAGAACCAACGCCATGCTTGATTTCTTATCTTCTTACTTTATTAGAACTATTATTCAATGCAGGGGTGGGGCAAACTACGGCCCGGCAACTGATATTGTGCGGCCCAAGAAGGCATTTGGAAATAACACAAACTTTCATGTACCGTTACTATTTTTAAAACAATTTCTTTCTAATTTTCTTTTTAAACTGTCCTTATTGACATGTAAAAATTGGATATAATATACATGCGGACCCCCCCCCCCCCCGATAGCTTTAAAGTTATCAATGTGGCCCTCCACACAAAAAGTTTGCCCACCCCTGATTTAATGTGTTATTTTTTCTGCGTAGATGTCTGATTTCACTACTTCGTTATTATGGGAACAAAAATGAAAGTTAATCCTTTTGTAACTTTTGCTACACAGTAACTAATCACGTCTCATTTATAACAAGTGTGCTGCGAACTGGATTGTTATGAATGCTTGATCGGGCGAGTTGTTGACCGTGAGAGTGTTTTGTGAGTGTTGATTGTGAGGTCAGAGGTGAAGTTGGTTCGTGTTGAGTTTTAGTGTAGCTGGGTGGGTGTGGACAGATATACAAGACAGTGTGTGAAGTGATCAGAAGGGATAAGAGTTGTGAGCTGTTATTTATTGTTTTATAAAACTCCACTCCTTAGACAACGTGTTGGAAAATAATTGGTTGGAAACTCTTTTATGGATTTATTATAATTTAAAACAAAAACTAAGCTTTGCTACTAGCATACGAATTCTGTATTGAAAACTGTTCCTTTAAGTTCAATTCGATGTATAACCTTTTCAGAGCTTTCTAATATATGTTAAATATTCATTAATGTCATTAATTTTTATATATGTACTTGAAAAATTGTTGAACAATATACTGAGCACTGTACTAGTTTAAGCATTTATAGCGATAAAGATACAGGCGTAATAATAGAGCGAGACATACTTCTATGTCGATGTATGTCATTGTGTAGAATAGGATCAACACCAAACGCGAATTTGTATCAGTAAGAGAGAAGATGCTACGGTCTGAAGTCACCTTAAGTTGTTGCAGGGTGGAGAAATTACAATCATAAGCAACAAAAACTTTAAAGTTAATAACACAAACTATTTAGTTAACCATAGCACAAACTATTTAGTTAACAATAACACAAACTATTTAGTTAACAATAACACAAACCATTTAGTTAACAATAACACAAACTATTTAGTTAACAATAACACAAAATATTTAGCTAACAAAAACACAAATTAGTTAGTTAACAAAACAAAAACTATTTAGTTAACTACACAAACTATTTAGCTAACAACAACACAAGCTATTTAGCTAACAATCATGGTTTTAAAATCTTGTTGGAAATGGTTGACGCTAAACGAACCCACTATTTGCTGAATGCAAATAAAGGGAGTCAACTGCTACAACGCTAGCCGTTCTTATTATTCAAGTAGTGTCCCTTCTGGTTAACTTCCTTGTTCGAGTGTATAGGCAGAAAGAGAAAGTATTACAAGTGAGACTTAGTGTGTGCTATAACACAACCATCTAAAAAGGTTGACTATACATTCCTGGCACCAGCTTCACAGCCCATCAATTGGCTTATGCTTGTTTTGAGTCGTACTATTTCAATTGAAAAGTATTCCCTTTTCACACATTACATTCCACCTGCCTCTAATAACCACTGCTGACAAGCGATATTTAGATTAATGGTTGTTGTCTGGCTCGCAGTTCTCCTACAGAAACGAAACATGTGTGTCAACCAATTATGTGTGTCAACCAATTGATAAGAGTTTATTTGATGAATGTCGAATTGAAATGATGGACGTATTTTTTAAATAAATTATTATTATTATCTTTTGGACGATTTCCTACACACGTTACTTGCAATAAATAAATATCTTGTGGCATTTATTGAATAAATTGCATGCGTCATAAAATCCCCCCCCCCCCCCAAAAAAAAAACTCACATAATAAAAAAGAGGACGGAGAATTTCATTCATTTTATTACATTTCAGAGCAAAACTTTCCAATAAACAATTTAACGATTTATCGACGGTGCATCTGGCATCGGAGTTCATTTGCATATATCTTTATGTATAGACGTTGTAATGTATGCACGTGTTGACAAATAAATCTTTGTAATGTATACACGTGTTGACAAATAAATCATAATGAATTCTCGTGTAAAACGGGCTCCTTCCCCCACCCCCCCACCCCCAACCAGGAAATGCTCCCGCCCTGACTGATATCGTCAATGGGTTGCATTTAAAAAAAAGGGAAATACGATTTGAGGGCCAGGTCGGGGTGGGGTGGGGGTGAGAACCACTTCTAATAGCTCGTGTCTAAGGCGCTCTCTCAGACCACACGAGGTGGATCGATACTAGAAGGTTGTTTTTTGTGTGTGTGTGTGTCCACGTCTCTATGAGTTCCAGCATAAAATTGGAGGAAATGTTTCATCCAGCTTTGCACACGCGTGAGAAAATGGATACATTTTTTATCACTCTGTCGTTCAGTAGAGTATATGGGGAGGGAGAGACGGGGTAGGAGCGGGGGGAGATGGGATTGGGGGAGATGGGATGTGTTAGGGGAGGGGGAGATGGGATTGGTGGAGGGGGGAGATCTCATCCGCCGCCCCCCAGTGCACCAAGAAGGCCTGATCTGAATTATCCAATGGCGTTTATGCAGCATGTTAATATTATTACCTATTGAGAGAATTCGATTTGCTCACAAATTAAATAGAATGAGCGCAGACCGGATGGCTGTTGGTGTCGCACATATTCCATTTGAAAGTGTATTTGTAGATGCTGGAAAGCATTATTGGAATTTTCCAAAATATAACGTCTTATAACGTTAAAAATAAATTAAATTTATTTCTAAAAAATAATAAAACCTTTAATTGATTTATCGAATTCCCGATAAGCCAAAATCCGTCAAAACGTTCCCTTGATTTAGTTGTTTTTAAAACTTCCGGGGGGAAAATATCCATTATAGATCTGCCCTACTTAGATTATTGCTTTTATTGTGTTTTTTTGCTCTACAAAGCATACACAAAAAAAAAGGTGTTCGCTTAAAGATTTCATTCTGCGACTTAAAAAAATGATCTACAACAGCCGAAAGCTCTGCATCAAAACTATCAAATGGTTCTCTTCATTTAATTTCAGCTGTTTTTAAAACTTCCGCGGGGGTGGGGGAATATCCAATAAAGACTTGCCATACTTAGATTAAGACTTTGTCTTGCTTGCATATCTTTATAAGGCAAAAAGAGCATAGGTGTTAATTTTAAAGATTTCATTCTGCGACTTAAGAAATGATCTACAACAGTCGAAAGCTCTGCTTCCAATTATCAAATGTTTCTGCAGATAATGAGTTCATGATGTAAATATCCTTTTAAAAGAAGACCACAAAAAAAAAACAAAAAAAAAAAACAACAACTTGTTAACACCGAGACCAACCATTACGCAAATCGATTTACTCTGAAATCAACGAATCATCCCCCCCCCCACTCCTTTCCCAGTTTATCTTATTCATCTCCCCACCCCCAAAACCCCCACCCTTCAATACTCTACTGAAATAACAAAACGGACCAAACAACAAATGGAGGGGGACTGTAAAATTGAATTAGTTTCTGCGACACAAACAAAAATCGATCGCCATGGTGATCCGTGGCCTGAAGTCTGGGGAGCATCAACAGACCGGCCATCAAGCGACACTGACACACTGCAATCAGCCTGTTATTGATTCAGATATTGTCCTGGGCCGGCGGTGTCCATTGCCCGCACTTAATGTGTGAGGTGCGCTTAACCCTAAGTCCTTTCTGATACACCTAAGGATGTATCTACATGTCTTTCCATTACAGCACAAATGTGTGAGCCACGCTTGGCCTGAGACCATCTCCGACACCCATAGATGTATCTACATATCTTACCATTCCTTATCGAAATTAATGTACGAGACACGCTTGATCTAAGAGCATGTTTATACACCCATAGATGTAATCTTTCCATACCGCACTTAGGGCACGAGGCCATTTTAACCACTTTAGGCACATTTAGACGTATCTACAGACTGTTCTATTGGGTGCGTAATATTTGAGGCACCCTTGACCTAAATTGTTTCTTTTACATCTATATTTGTAACCACAGATTGTTACATTCCCCGCACTCAGTGAGTGAGCAACCTAAGACGTAAAGCCCACTTTTTCCCATTATACACCATTCCTGTTACGATTTACTACACACAAAGATCAAACAACAACCTGTAACAGTGCTTAAGTTATTTACAACCTTACGTCATTTGGCAGATTAGAGTATGGCTTGCTAATCCAAGTTTAACGCACCAGAAGTGCATGGAAATGCGAAATGATAATTTTGAGAGTGTTTGTGTATGTGAGTGTTTGAGTGTTTGTGTATGTGATTGTATGAGTGTTTGTGAGAATGTCATTGTTTGTGTGCGTGAGCGCGTATATGATTTTCAGCGGATTGCGTTATGGCTTCGTCTTCTTTCACATGTGCCTCTAAATCAGCGGTTCTCAACCTGTGGGTCGCGACCCCCTTGGGGGTCGAACGACCCTTTCCCAGGGGTCGCCTAAGACCATCGAAAAACACATATACACAACAGTTATGAAGTGGCAACGGAAAGAATTTTGTGGCGGGGGGTCGCCACAACATGAGTAACTGTATTAAAGGTTCGCGGCATTAGGAAGGTTGAGAACCGCTGCTCTAAATAGACTCTAAACAAACAGTAGGTTTTAAGCAACATTGTATTGTGTGCCATAAGCCGGGGACAAATCTCCAAAAAAAACATTGTGCGTGTATATCAATTATTTTGTTTTCTCAATTTATAAGAATGCTCTTAATTTTAAAACAAAATAATTTGGCACCATATTAGGCTGTGCACACCCACCGGAAGTAACTGAACATTCCAAGTGAGCAATGTGTGTGTCTTCTGTCCCCCAAACTCAAGTTAACGTTTTGAATATTTAACACTGTAAGTAGTAAGCACGGGGACGGTAGGGCGAGAAGGGGCTACAAGGATATTGTGAAGGTATTACTCTCAGGTATATGTTCAGCTAAGTGCATAAGTGTATTTATGATTTCATTATATAGTATGATAGTGCACACAGTGTTCACACGGGAGTTGGATACCCAAGGTGACAGGGATTCCACAATATGGTTTGTTGTTTGGGGGATTTGGCGAGAGAGAGAGAGAGATTTCAAGGATTGGGCCCAAGGAATAACACATGCGAAATAATTGGAGGTTATAACTCTTTCATAAAGTTGTGGACTAGTGGTGTTGAGGGATGCTATGTACCTAAGAATAGGGACCTGGTTGTTGCAAGACTGCTTAAACGATACAATTTGTTGCCGTAAAAGGCTATGCATATCTTCACAGGTATTACGTACCGTTATATGGGTTTAACTTTAATCTGTTTTACGATTTGCCTTGTAGAATGAACAATGTGTTACAAAAGATTGAAAAGACAACGGTATACAAAGAAAAAGATAACAAAGCCGATGAGACCAGAAGTACGTAATTTAATTATGCCATTAATCTATATATATAAAAATGAATGTCTGTGTATATGTATGTCACGTATGCGCTCCTACACAATTCATTCCATTGCTTTAAAGCTTTGGTGAGTTGTTGTCCACAACCCTTGACCTTTTCCTGAGTCATTACGACGCTTTAAAATAGTCCGCTTTCTGCCGTTCGCCCTAAAAAATATTTTATATTATCTTTGTAAAAAAAAAATAAAAAATAACTTTCGTATGCGCTCCTATACCATTTATCCGATTGGGATGCACGCCCGTTAAGGTTTTTGAATTATTACAATCATTTTAAAATATTCCGTTTTAAGCCAGGGACCCTATTTTCGTATTTTCGTAAATGAGCTATATAAATATAATTTCAAACCGTATGCGCTCCTACACAATGCATGCGATTGCGATAAAAAAATTTTGAGCTGTCCACAAGCCCGAGCATTTTTCAGAGTCATCACAATTCTTTTAAAATATTCCGTTTTCGTTCGTTGGCCCTTATTGTTTTTTTTTTCTCATATGAGCTATGTAAAGATATTTTCTATATGCGCTCATATAAAATTTATCTGTTTGCATAAAAACTTTGGTGAGATGTTTTTCTCACGCCCGCAAAGGTTTCTCAATTTTTACAAACATTTTTATAAAATTCCGTTTTGAGCCAAGGTTCCTAAATTCGCTTTTTCTTAGATTAGTTTTATAAATATAATTTCAAACAGGGCTATTGCATGGATGGATAAAACTTTAAATAAATACAAATAGCCTCATTTAGTTTTGTGTGTAACACATAAGTAGGTTTCTGAAGTAATACAACCATCCTGCAACATTCCGTTTGTGGCCGGGGCCCCAAATTCATTTCACCCCTTATATTAGCTAAATTAATATAATTTCTGTAAGCGTTCTTATACCATTCATCCGATTGCTATAAAACTTTGGTGAATTGACATGCGACCGCCCCCAAAGGTTTCTACACTAGAGCAACCATTTGAAAACATTCCATTTCGGGCTAGCGGTCCTTACTTGGTTTTTTCTTATATGAGCTTTATAAATATAATTTCAAAAAGAACTAATGCATTGGTGGATGGAAATTTCATTAAATAGAAATAGCGACATTATAATGTGTATGTGACATAATAGGTAGGTTTTTGAATTAGTATAACCATTTTACAATATTCCGTTTGGGGTCGGGGGCCCAAAATTTGTTTATTTTTTATATGAGCTATAAAAATATAATTTTGAACAGAGCTAATGTATGAGTTGATGGAATTTAATCAAATACAAACAGCGATAGTTCCGTTTGTGTGTGACATAATTTAGATGTTTCTGAATTCGTACAACCATTTTGCAATACTCTTTTTTGGACCGGGGGCCCTAAATAAGTTGTTTTTTTCTGATATGAGCTATTTAAATATAATTTCCGTATGCGTTCCTCATTCATTCAACTGATTGCGATAAAACTTTGGTGATTTTTGTGCACGCCCGCATAAGGGTTTCTGAATAAGTACAACCATTTTATAATATTCCGTTTGGGGAGTCTATAAATATATTTTTTTAATAAGTACTTAATGAGCAATATAAATATAATTTCAAATATAGCTATTTCATGGGTGGATCAATCGTACAAGTGTGTGGACTAAATTTTGAACATCCATGCTTCTCACATGGACAGCTGTGTGTGGCCTGCTCACTTCTCACATGGACAGCTGTGTGTGCCTGCTCACTTCTCACATTGAAAGCTGAGTGTGGCCTGTTCACTTCTCACATGGACAGCTGTGTGTGGCCTGCTGACTTCTCACATGGACAGCTGTGTGTGGCCTGCTCACGCTTCGAAAAATCTTCTAATTTATTTTAAATCCGCACCAGACGGTAAAATCCAAAAAGTATTGTGTATATAAAAACACTATAATTAAAACACTAACACTTTGTTTCTTTGTGTGGCATGGCAACGCATGCCGGGTACTCGCTAGTTCTCTATAAAAATATAACTTTCAATAATATAGTAAAAAAAATTATATCAACTTAAAGCCCAGCAAGTGAAAAAGTAAAATCCATGAAAAATATCAATATCACTTTTCACATGAAAAATCCACGAAAAATATAAATCTTAATTTACACGTACACACAAAGAGTGGAATCTATGTATTATATACCGTCTCGTAATTATCTGAGTAAATCTGCTAAAAGTCTCTCTCTTCTAGGATGGCATCCGGCTTATATATAGGGATTAAATGAGAACTCTCTAGAAAATAAATTGTAGAAATTGCATCATCTGATAGCATTTAGTATGGCAAATAGAAAATATTCGAACGTAAACAACCTTTTCGCAATCATGGGAGGGGTAGGTAAAAGGACTAGCCCAGCACATGTTTTAGCTGAGCACAAAGGCCGTTACCAGTGGTGGTGGGCACAATACTAAAATACTACACACATTCCATGACATTAGGTAACAAATGTGTCGACCGTGTTGTGCTACTCACTAAGCTATAGTCTGAGAGTTGAAAGTAGAGATGTGCCCGACTCAATCAGGTGTCGAGAGTAATAGGCATGGCGTGACAAACAGTCATTAAATACCTGACAGAAGCGGCTCCTAAGCGGGGTATTGTGGGGAAAAGGAGAGGGGTCATATTTGAACCATTTTGACCATATAAATTTACACGATCGGTTTTATCACATAGGTTTGTTTTGAGTCAGCTTTGAATTGTCCCGGATAAATGTAACTCAGTGGTATAAAGTGATGTGTCGTATTGCTAGGCTATTAGGGTATAGCACTAACTGTGTTGTAATGCATGTCGCAGTAGAAGGATGTGGTGTATAAGTGTGTCGCAGCAAGGTATGAGCCTAGCCCTGGTATATGAGGTATTTATTGGAAGATTAGGGTAGTAAACCTGGCATATAGTGTGTGCCGGAGAAGAAGTGGGGTATAAAACATCGTGAGCTTGATCAGGGGGTCACCAAACTAAGGCCCGCGGGCCACATTTGGTCCGCGACTAAAATTCATCTGAACTGCGGAGTTAATAGGGATGCTAAAGTGCTACTTTTCGGTTTTTTCCTTCCCTACCTAGCACATCATAAATAGAATAACAAATGATGACATTTTCAAAGTGATCGAAAAATCCAAAACTGAGTACATTTTGGAATGGGGTCGACACTAGAGGTGGGTATTACCTGTGTGTTAGCTATGTGTTATCTGTGTGTTACCTGTCTGCTACCTATGTGTTATCTGTGTGTTACCTGTGTGTTACCAGTGTGTTACCTATGTGTTATCTGTGTTACCTGTGTGTTACCTATGTGTTATCTGTGTGTTACCTATGTGTTATCTGTACGGCAAAGAAAGAGATTTAGTTGTTAAAATTGACAAGACTAGATAATAGAGAGATTTAGTTGTTAAAATTGACAAGACTAGATAAGAGAGAGATTTAGTTGTTAAAATTGACAAGACTAGATAATAGAGAGATTTAGTTGTTAAAATTGACATGACTAGATAAGAGAGAGATTTAGTTGTTAAAATTGACAAGACTAGATAAGAGAGAGGTTTAGTTGTTAAAATTGACAAGACTAGATAAGAGAGAGGCTTAGATGTTAAAATTGACAAGACTAGACAAGAGGGAGGCTTTGTTTGTTAAAATTGACAAGATTAGATAAGAGAGAGTTTTAGTTGTTAAAATTGACAAGACTAGCGAAGAGAGAGATTTAGTTGTTAAAATTGGCAAGACTAGCGAAGAGAGAGATTTAGTTGTTAAAATTGCCAAGACTAGCGAAGAGAGAGATTTAGTTGTTAAAATTGGCAAGACTGGCGAAGAGAGAGATTTAGTTGTTAAAATTGACAAGACTAGATAAGAGAAAGATTTATTTGTTAAACTTAACAAGACTAGATAAGAGAGAGGTTTAGTTGTTAAAATTGACAAGACTAGACAAGAGAGAGGTTTAGTTGTAAAAATTGAAAAAACTAGCCATGAGGAAGGTTTAGTTTGTTAAAATTGACAAGACTAGACAAGAGAGAGGTTTAGTTGTTAAAATTGACAAGACTAGATAAGAGAGAGATTTAGTTGTTAAAATTGACAAGACTGCATAAGAGAGAGTTTTAGTTGTTAAAATTGGCAAGACTAGCGAAGAGAGAGATTTAGTTGTTAAAATTGGCAAGACTGGCGAAGAGAGAGATTTAGTTGTTAAAATTGACAAGACTAGATAAGAGAAAGATTTATTTGTTAAAATTAACAAGATTAGATAAGAGAAAGGTTTAGTTGTTAAAATTGACAAGACTAGACAAGAGAGAGGTTTAGTTGTAAAAATTGACAAGACTAGATAAGAGAGAGATTTAGTTGTTAAAATTGACAAGACTGCATAAGAGAGAGTTTTAGTTGTTAAAATTGACAAGACTAGATAAGAGAGAGTTTTAATTGTTAAAATTGACAAGACTAGCCATGAGGGAGGTTTAGTTGTTAAAATTGATAAGACTAGATAAGAGAGAGGTTTAGTTGTTAAAATTGACAAGACTGGATAAGAGAGAGTTTTAGTTGTTAAAATTGACAAGACTAGACAAGAGAGAGGTTTAGTTATTAAAATTGACAAGACTAGACAAGAGGGAGGCTTTGTTTGTTAAAATTGACAAGACTAAATAAGAGAGAGGTTTAGTTGTTGAAATTGGTAAGACTGTAAATTTTAGTCGCTAACATGTTCTCAATCTTTAACAGTTTCGGTGAAATTTAAGATGGGAGCACAAGCTGATTTCGTGCCCTGCCCTGACCTACTGTGATCTGCCCTGACCTACCCTAACCTAACCTGACCTGCCCTAACCTACCTTGACCTGTCCTGACCTACTCTGACCTACCCTGACCAACTCCTACAACGCTTTAATCTGGTCGCTCAGCTTTCTTGCAATATTTTGAACCGAGAAATGACGAGATTTTCATTAAAGAAAAAAAATCTCCCTTCAGTTGTTACATAGAAATATTTGGGAAATGCTTTGGAATACTTGACCGAAGTGGGTCTCAGGTTTTAGAGCGAAACCAACCAAGCGTGACTACGACATGTGCACACGTGTGGAGGCATTTCTGCATAGAAGTAATTCCTTTAGAATCCCTTACAGTCTGATAACGTCGTCTTTTCCCATCCTTGAGCCAGCATTTAGTACGTCGTTGTAGATGTAGGTCAGTTTATCAAACAGCTCGATGTCTGGAAGGGTAGGGTGATCAAATATTTTCCTTTAGTGGTTTGCTTTGGTAGTGGATCTCCTTTAACGGGGGCAGTGGATGTCCTGTAACAAGGTTCAGTGGATCTCCTGCAACAGTGGTCAGTGGATCTCCTATAACAGGGGTCGGTGGATCTTCTGAAACAGGGGTCAATGAATTTCCTGTAACAGGATCAGTGGATTTCCTGTAACTGGGGTCAGTGGATCTCCTATAACAGGATTCATTGGATCTGCTCTTACAAGGGACAGTGGATATTCTGTAACAGGGATCAGTGGATGTCCTGTAACAGGGGTCAGTGGATCTCCTATAACAGGATTCATTGGATATCCTCTTACAAGGGACAGTGGATATTCTGTAACAGGGGTGAGCAATACTGTGTTCAAGTAAGATTTCTAACTCATTCAGCGTTACCTGTAACTTATAAATATGCCTGCTCTACCGCATCTCTACCACATGTCTACCCCATCTCTACCGCATGTCTACCACATCTCTACCACATGTCTACCACATCTCTACCACATCTCTACCACACAGTGTTTCTTTCAGGCATACCTCCGGGGGGCAAGTGCCCCCCAGGAGCAAGTCAAGTGCCACACCCGGGGGAAAATGTGTAAGAAAAAATAATAATAATTAAAAAAAAATACTCTAAATTTAATTTTTATAAAATTTTTTAAAGTTATTGAAATGTGTGCCTTTAATCGTTTACAATTATTGGAACAAATAAAATATCGCTTTGTTCGATATATATTGATGATCCATAGCGTTCAGGTTAATCTTGTTACAGGCTCTCAGAAATCGATTATAAATATGGTATTGTTTTGAAAATTGGCCGCTCCTGATCATAAGCTAAAATCTAACTTTTTCTGATTCGCAGATATCGGTATCTTTTATTTAATTACATTTTTCAGCTGCAAAAGTTGAAACACTTTTTAATAACCCTGTATTAAACTACCTTTTCATGGATATAAATGTCTGTAAATTAAATATAGTTCTTGCAAAGAAATAAACATGTGCAATCTGTTTTCAAATTATATTGTATAATAGCATCATGCTTTAAAAAATCATTTTTAGCAAACATTTTAATGTAGTAGATTCCATAGATGTATGCTGACATAGATAAAATGAAAATTTAAAAATAATAATAATTTTAAAACAAAAAAATTAGGAATTTACCGGTTACATACAAATAGTGGACATTTCATCAATAATTATTAAATCGAGTGCGTTTCTAATTTTTTAACACAGTTTCGCGAACAGAGTAAAATTATTTTTTTAAAAATAGTCTTTATTTATTAAATCCCCAATGATTTTTCTCTGTTAATATGATTATAATAAACAATCTTCCCCAGCTGTTTGAACTATTAAAAAAAAATATTTTAAGATGATAATCCAGTAGAAAGAATATAATATATATTTAAACAACGAATAAAAAAATCGAGTATTTCGATTATCTTGTAATGCCATTTTTGGTTATAGTTAAAAAAAAATTATATGGAATTGGTAAAAAAATTGTTTTCAAGTATAATATCGAAGAGGCAAGTTGTAATGATCTGAAGCAAATTATAGTAGTCTAAATTTCTTAATTATCATTTCAATCAACTGAATATTGAGAATTGAAACTTTAATAATTTATACGAAAAACAAACACACATTAATAAATATATGAGTCTTTTGTAAACAGTTCTTGACTTCTGAACAATTATGTCGGTTACATATGATTTATAAATAAATACCAATTTTTAAAACCCATAAAGATATAGTCTTTAGCGTTTTGTACAGAAAAGCTTTTTTTCATTTTGACTTTGGTGAAACTTGGAAATATTTAGAAATAAACGTATGTTTTTGGTTTTTCTTTTTCGTTCAAAATGTAAAACTATTTTAACATTTCTTTTTTGGGATGGATACCTTTTTTGGAAGGAATTCATTTTTCTTAATTTTAAAAATATTTTGTAGTAAATTCATTATTTGTATGTGGTTGATCCAAAAAAGATTTTAAAATAATAAATTTAAAAATACATTACTTTTCAATTTAAAAAAAATAATTTTTGCGTACCACACTTATTCAAGCAGAGACGTCGCTTGACTTTTTATGGCACCCGTGCTACTTTTCGGTTTTTTCCTTCCCTACCTAGCAGTAAAAGTTGATAATTTAATGTAATTACAGACCAACTTTAAGCCCCAAAAATATTCGAGGCCCCATGCAGCTATGTGGGTTGCAGACCTCACAGGATGGCTCTTAGGTCAAATGACACATACAATCTTAACTAGCATCACTCCCGTTGCTCTACAGTTAAGTGTTCAATGATGCGAAACTAAATTTAACTACGGTATGTAAAAAAGAAATGCATTCTTGCATTTTGAATTTATCAAAAAATTTCCGGGGCCTATAAAGTTTTCAGGGGCGAGTCTAAGCTAAGGAGTATCTCTCGATAAAAAACATACCCTAAGGGCTCCCAACTGGACTGAATTTATTTAATATTGTGCTGGTGGAAGAGTTAGTGATGTCCTGTTATTATCGTTATTTCTAGCGCTTCCCACCCAAATGTCTGAAATGTTTACATTAGTGGCTCTTCATCCCATTTAGGGCCCTGGCCTGCTCCACCACATTCTTCCATTGGGATCGATCCATCGCTTTACACCTCCATGTGCGAACCCCAACCTTTGTAAGCCGTTCTCTATATCGTCAATCCATCTCAGTCTTGGTCGACCGGTGAGCCGTCTGCCCCTAGGTTTCTGCCTGTAGATCGTTTTTGTTGCTCCAGAATCCGGTATCCTTTCAATGTGTCCTGCCTAGGGCAGTCTGCCTTTTTTTATATTGTTGTGACTATGGATGGGTATTTGTACAATTGATATAGCTCTTAGTTTGTACTGATTCCCAAAACAAAATTGTCTATCATCGGGTCATATATTTAGCAGGTTCTCTGCTTTTCTGGTAGGAACCAAGTCTCACTACTGGTCTTGTGATAGTGGTGTATACTGCCTTCTTTGTTCCCTTGGCGAGATTTTTGCTTTGAAGTAGCTTTTGTAAATTGAAATAAGAACTGTTGCATGCTGTTATTCTTTCTTGCACCTCCGATTGTATTTCCTCTTGCTTATTTATAGTCACCCCTAGATATTTGAAAGTAGCTACCCTCTCAAAGGCGTAGATGTTCATATTGATGAAGTCATCAGTGCGTATTTCCTGACATTATCATAAATATTGCCTTCGCTTTATTTACATCAAGACCAGCTTTGACCGTCACATCTTCAAGTTCCCTGAAAGTTTTAATTATATCATCAATGCTGTTTCTACCAAGTAGCGCTATATCGTCTGTGTAGGCCAGGTATTGCAGTGGCTGGCTTTATAAAGTTCCTTATGGTTGTTCTGTACCTCCTCTCAGGTGCTCACACGTATGTTTCTAACGCTTTTTTCTAAAGTGATGTTGAAAATGATACACGGATTTCCTTTTCTGAGGCCCAGATTGATTGGGAACTCCCTCAAGTACTCCCTCTCTACTTTGATTCTACTTTTGTAGTTATTCATCGTCATATGTATATATGAGTCGGGTAAGTTTGTTAAGGACTCCACGTTCCAGCACAGCATCGTTCATGTATTTCCTGTCTATGCTATCATAACATGATTTGTAGTCCACATATAGTTGGTGTATGTTGATGTATTGTTAGCATTTTTCTACGAGACATCTAACAGTAAATATATGAACGTTTGAAATGCCCCTTCAAACATTGTCTTAAAGATACATTGAATATAGTGCATGATACCCTCACTGGGTAACTCTTGTTACCAGTGAAATATCCGCATCAACACCAGGCACAGAAACATTGCAAATCCCATCTACATTCATAGGAGCCATAATGATCAATTTGCACCACAATGCATCACTGCATTTTGAATTTATTATTTTTAAATTAAGGTGACCCCTGCCCTCACTTTTGCTCAAACTCTTCGGATTCCTCAATTTCTGCTACACCCACCCCCCCTCTTTTTTTCCTTGACGTCGATCAATGTGACTACCGGGTTGAATCTAATCTTGTGTTAAATGATTTTCTTCGGCACACCACAATCAGAATGAATTTAATTTGTGTCTGGCACTGGTCGCCAAATGCCTACCCCGACGCTTGAAAAATTATTTCCCCCGATCAAATGAAAGTCTTATCAAAACATTCGAATCATGTATACTCCAAAATGCACATTTTGATTGTTAAACAATCACACATTTTCTGCTGCCCTACTTCCCGATAAAAATTACTTGCCAAGACAGCCAAATTTGGTGCTGATATATACACTGCCCAGCGGCGTGCCTAGTGTTAGCGCCACCCTAGGTGGGTTAACTTTTTTGCCACGCTACCTTTCTCGATAGAAACTCAGCAGATGTAAGAAAATCCCGCCGCACTATCTAAAGAAAAAATGACACCTGGAAAGACCAAATGTTCGGCCCCCCCCCCACTTCTACGTCACTGACGTTAGTCTTTGATGACAGAGGACAAGATTAATTTTTCCACCCCCCCCCCCCCCGGCTAAACTCTGAAACCTATTATTTTCATCCATTAACACTATAGCCCGTTAGATGCCCCCGCTAGTCTGGCGCCCGGGGACATATGTCCCATCTGCCACCCCTTAGCTACGCCTCTGGCCACTGAAAAACTGGCACTGCCCTCCCCCCCCCCCGAACGTCAAAAGTACCCCCTCGGAGAAAAATTTCTGAAAGAAACACTGCTACCACATGGCTTCCGCATCTCTACCACATTTCTACCTCATGTCTACCACATCTCTACCGCATCTCTACCACATGTCTACCACATGTCTACCACATGTCTACCACATGTCTACCACATCTCTACCGTATCTCTACCACATGTCTACCACATGTCTACCACATCTCTACCACAGCTCTACCGCATCTCTACCACAGATCGACCACATGTCTACCACATCTCTACCGCATCTATACCACATATCTACCGCATCTCTACCACATGTCTACCACATCTCTACCACAGATCTACCGCATCTCTACCACAGATCTACCGCATGTCTACCGCATCTCTACCACATCTCTACCGCCTCTCTACCACAGATCTACCGCATCTCTACCACATGTCTACCACATCTCTACCACATCTCTACCACAGCTCTACCGCATCTATACCACATATCTACCGCATCTCTACCACATGTCTACCACATCTCTACCACATCTCTACCACATCTCTACCGCATCTCTACCACATCTCTACCACATCTCTACCACATCTCTACCACATGTCTACCACATCTCTACCACATCTCTACCACATCTCTACCACATCTCTACCACAGCTCTACCGCATCTCTACCGCATCTCTACCGCAGCTCTACCACATCTCTACCACATCTCTACCACATCTCTACCACAGCTTTACCACAGCTCTACCACAGCTCTACCACATCTCTACCACATCTCTACCACATCTCTACCACATCTCTACCACAGCTCTACCGCATCTCTACCGCATCTCTACCACATCTCTACCACATCTCTACCACATGTCTATGACATGTCTACCACATGTCTACCACATGTCTACCACATGTCTACCACATGTCTACCATATCTCTACCGCATCTCTACCGCATCTCTACCGCATCTCTACCACATGTCTACCACATCTCTACCACATCTCTACCACATCTCTTTAGAGATATATTATTTTATTCTTTTGAGTGGTATTGAACATTGACGTGGAACGAGTTGTGCAGGTTTTTTCCAACCTCGTTCCTAGACGATACTCTCCTTGTAGATAACTCGTTACTAGACGATACGTTCCTTGTAGACGACTCGTTACTAGACGATACCTTCCTTGTAGACGACTCGTTACTAGACGATACCCACTTGGTAGACTACTCGTTACTAGACGATACCCTCCTTGTAGACTACTCGTTACAAGCGTATGTTGCTGCTAGCTACTCATCCAGATGTATAGCGTGTGAAGCTGATAGCTAGTCATCCAGAACTATAGCGTGTGATGCTGATAGTTAGTCATCAAGATATGTAGCGTGTGATGCTGATATTTAGTCATCCAGATATATAGCGTGTGATCCTCATAGCTAGTCAGCCAGATATATAGCGTGTGATGTTGATAGCTAGTCAGCCAGATATATAGCGTGTTTTGCTGGTAGCTAGTCAGCAAGATATATAGCTTGTGATGCTGGTAGCTAGCCAGCCAGATATTTAGCGTGTGTTGCTGGTAGCTGGCCAGCCAGATGTATAGCGTGTGTTGCTGTTAGCTATTCAGCTAGATATATAGCTTGTGTTGTTGTTGGCTAGCCAGCCAGATATATATCTTGTGTTGGGGGTCGAACGACCCTTACACAGAGGTCGCCTAACACCATCGGAAAACACATATTTATGAACTAGCAAAGAAAATAATTTTATGGCTGTGGGTAACCACAACACGAGGAACTGTATAAAAGGGTCGCGGGGTTTAGGAAGGTTGAGAACCACTGGATTAAAAGATATATGGGGATGCTATTTACACAATTATCGGCTGGTTGATATCCGTTCCTGCTGTGACACCCTTCATGCGACTAAGTATGTGTTACCAATGAAGGCTATCTGCATTATGCTAAAGAAGAAAACCAAAGAACTTAGAAAGAAGCCGTTTCGAGAATTCAGATGTATTTAGGTGCATGGCCGGTAGGAGACTTAAGGACTACACAAGAGTTCATCTTGTAGTTAGTATAAAAGTTGCGCTTCGGTGCGATTGTTCACCTCTGGGTTTGGGGTAGGTCCGCTCTAATGCAAATGGGTATTGCTGACCCGGGTACTAAAGTATACACTTCTGTTTGGAGAGGCGGGAGATTATTGTGGGAGTAGGATCGACGCATCAATTTTCTCAGAACGTTTCTCTCAACATATTATAGCCAACACACTTCTGGACATATCTCAAATCCGCAAATATTGGCTGATATAACTGGTTCTATTTGTGGTATGTGAATTATTCGCATGTAGTGGCTGATATAACTGGTGCTATTTGTGGTATGTGTATAATACGCAAATAGTGGCTGATTTAAATGGTGCTATTTGTGGTATGTGTATAATACGCAAATAGTGGCTGATTTAAATGGTGCTATTTGTGGTATGTGTATAATACGCAAATAGTGGCTGATTTAAATGGTGCTATTTGTGGTATGTGTATAATACGCAAATAGTGGCTGATTTAAATGGTGCTATTTGTGGTATGTGAATGCATCTGTAAAGAGGCTATCGTGCATAACAGAACTATGCGAGTCAACATTTTGTGCGCAACCATAATGGTAAAGCATTGAGTCAGTTTTCTTTGTTTTTAGGCTTCACCGCAAATTTATTCTTAACAGTAGAAAATTCATTGTAGCTACAGGGCCGCCTGTAGCTACAATGAATTTTTTTTCTACTGTTAAGAATAAATTTGCGGTGAAGCCGCAAATTTATTCTTAACAGTAGAAAAAAAAAAAAAAAAAAAAATTCATTGTAGCTACAGGGCCGCCATCAAAAAGTGTCCAACTTCTGGCGGTAGCAAATGTAGATAAAAGACCAAGTGGGAATTTTTTTTTATATATACTGCTTCACAAGTTACAGCAGATGCTACGGCTACATAAGCTCGGAGCTTGTACAGTGGTGTATGTCATATGCTTTACCTCGTGGGTAAGTGAATGTAAACAATCCACTTGCACATTCTTCTGTCCTATACTATCGACAGAGGCAGTCAACATTTTGGTGGCCCATCCTGTCGACGGAGGCAGGAAACATTTTGGTGGCCCATCCTGTCGATAGAGGCAGACAACATTTTGGTGGCCCATCTTGTCGACAGAGGCAGGAAACATTTTGGTGGCCCATCCTGTCGACAGAGTCAGTCAACATTTTGGTGGCCCATCCTGTCGATAGAGGAAGTCAACATTTTGGTGGCCCATCCTGTCAACAGAGGCAGGAAATATTTGGTGGCCCGTCCTGTCGACAGAGGCAGTCAACATTTTGGTGGCCCATCCTGTTGACAGAGGCAGGCAACATTTTGGTGGCCCATACTGTCGATAGAGGCAATCAACATTTTGGTGGCCCATCCTGTCGACAGAGGCGGTCAACATTTTGGTGGCCCATCCTGTTGACAGAAGCAGGCAACATTTTGGTGGCCCATCCTGTCGACAGAGGCAGACAACATTTTGTTGGCCCATCCTGTAGTTGCCGTGTAGTAGAGCAGAACATAAAATTAAAAAGTTTAAGTCTGTCTCAATAAGCACAAAACAAATTAGATCTACAATATTAGTCAGGGATACAGGAAAGAGTTGATATTTGACCACGTGACTTTTTTTTTCTAATGGCGTGCAATTATTAAGGGCATGAATGAAAGACTTAACTATCTTTTCTAAGCGCGTTACTTGCAAAATGAAACACAATGAGACAACATATATCTTTAGATTTCACGTAGTTCAAAACTGGTGGCTTCTGGAGCGTTGTTCGATTTACTAGTAAAACAAGTCAAATAAAAAGAAGATCTTATTTTTGTCTCATCGTTTGTTAAGAAGCTTTCTGATTCAGCAATGTCTGCTCGCTGATACCTCACGTCTTGTGACTCGCTCATACCTCATGTCTTGTGACTCTCTCATGCCTCATGTCTTGTGACTCGCTCATGCCTCATGTCTTGTGACTCGCTCATACCTCATGTCTTGTGACTCGCTCATACCTCATGTCTTGTGACTCGCTTATACTTCATGTCTTGTGACTCGCTCATACCTCATGTCTTGTGACTCGCTCATGCCTCATGTCTTGTGACTCGCTCATGCCTCATGTCTTGTGACTCGCTCACACCTCATGTCTTGTGACTCGCTCATACCTCATGTCTTGTGACTCGCTCATGCCTCATGTCTTGTGACTCGCTTATACTTCATGTCTTGTGACTCGCTCATACCTCATGTCTTGTGACTCGCTCATACCTCATGTCTTGTGACTCGCTCATGCCTCATGTCTTGTGACTCGCTCATGCCTCATGTCTTCTGACTCGCTCACACCTCATGTCTTGTGACTCGCTCATACCTCATGTCTTGTGACTCGCTCATACCTCATGTCTTGTGACTCGCTCTTACCTCATGTCTTGTGATTAGGTCTTAGCTCATGTCTTGTGACTTGCTCATACTTCATGACTTGTGACTCACTAATAAATCATGGATTGTGACTCGCTAATACCTCATGACCTTTGACTCGCAAATACCTCGTGACCTTTGACTCGCTAATACCTCATGTCTTGTGACTCGCTCTTACCTCATGTCTTGTGACTCGCTCTTACCTCATGTCTTGTGACTCGCTCATTCCTCATGTCTTGTGACTCGCTCATACCTCATGTCTTGTGACTCGCTCATACCTCATGTCTTGTGAATCGCTCATACCTCATGGATTGTTACACACTAATAACTCATGGGTTGTGACTCGCTAATACCTCATGGCCTTTGACTCGCTAATACCTCATGACCTTTGACTCGCTAATACCTCATGCTTTGAGACTAAAGATGTAGAAAACTGCCATTATACATAAATGATTGGAGGTGGGCTTTTAAAACATGCCTCAAGCAAAGCACCCCACTCACCCCACTCCCACGTTTTTTTCCCCGCCACATGCCTTCGCTGGTGTCCAGTCTGACACCGGAATTCTACCAAGAAATTTCAGAATTCCCCCGGGAATCTTTTGAAGAAAAATCGAATTAGAAAGTGATCCACCGGTCGGTCAGAAGGGCGTCGGGGGAAATTACATTTCGTGGTCCAAATCACGTGACTAGTGTTCTTATCGAATGTCTGCGCTAATAGAAAAACAACAGGCGTTTTAAAAACTACATCACGAGATGAGTATGGTGCATGGCGTGTTTGTGTGTCATATCATTCTATTACTGGTACAAATGATTGGATCAGTTTTTTTGTGTGCTAATCACGATGTCGTATGCAACAAACTTGGAGAAAGAAGAAGTATTTCCTAGAGCACGTTACAAAGAAATGCATTGTTTCTTTCGTTGGCAAAGAATGACAGCAGACACGGACGAAAAGATATCAGACAGAATTTTACTGATTGTTTGAGTAAGATGTGTGAGTAAGATGTGTGAGTAAGATGTGTGAGTAAGATGTGTGAGTATGATGTTTGAGTAAGATGTGTGAGTAAGATGTGTGAGTAAGGTGTGTGAGTATGATGTTTGAGTAAGATGTGTGAGTATGATATTTGAGTAAGATGTGTTAGTAGGATGTGTGAGTAAGATGTGTGAGTATGATGTTTGAGTAAGATGTGTGAGTAAGATGTGTGAGTAAGATGTGTGAGTATGATGTTTGAGTAAGATGTGTAAGTAAGATGTTTGAGTAAGATGTGTGAGTATGTTGTTTGATTAAGATGTTTGAGTAAGATGTGTGAGTAAGATGTGTGAGTAAGATGTGTGAGTAAGATGTGTGAGTAAGATGTGTGAGTAAGATGTGTGAGTAAGATGTGTGAGTAAGATGTGTGAGTAAGATTTGTGAGTAAGATGTGTGAGTAAGATGTGTGAGTAAAATGTGTGAGTAAGATGTGTGAGTAAGATGTGGGAGTAAGATGTGTGAGTAAGATGTGTGAGTAAGATGTGTGAGTAAGATGTGTGAGTAGGATGTATGAGTAAGATGTGTGAGTAAGATGTTTGAGTAAGATGTTTAAGGATAAATTATGTCAATAATAAGGGGTTTTAACATTTAATGGTTGAAACCCTTATGAAAAATGTTTTATCCCCCTCCTCCACACCCTCCGCTCCCCCTCCCCCCCCCACCGACGATTGTTTTTCCTACTACATCAGAGGCTTATCACATCGATTTATCCGCTGACTCCTTCTCTTAATTCCATCTTTTCTTTCTCACTCTCATGTTCATACTATGACAACTTTTGGAGGTGTTTGGATTGATTTAAGAGCTGGTTCGCTAAAAAAAAATTATCTTGCACTTACACCACATACATCAATATGTTCAAAACGTATCATTCTATGGGCTTAACTTTGAAATCAGTGCGGGGAAAAATGAGATCAAAAAATATAATCGAAGTGTGAGTTATTCTACAGATGTTTTCATTAGATTGTTACACATTTTCTCAGGTACTTCTCAAAACACTGCGAGTGTGTGTGTGCGCGCATGTGTGTGTGTGTCCATTCATTTCGTTGCAGCGGATAATTGATACAAGCAAGCTACCATAACTCCCATTTTCCAAAGGAAGTTGACTTTTGTATTTCCTTAACATAAAACTTCGACTACGGAAGAAAAGAACAAAAATATATTAACCATTCACAAGCCACACTAGTCTCAGCCCGTTTGTAGTCATTACATTGATGCTAAATAGGCTGGCAAAAGTTTTAGATTTGTAGTGAGCCTAGACTTATAACAAAAATATTTTTTCTCATGTTTTATACAGTTGGTTAGATTCAGTAACATAACGTGAAGTAACATTCTTAATGAAGTTTTTTGCTATTTTACTTCTATTAAATATTAGCAGTGTTTTGTATCGGTTGTTGCGTGGCATAGATTTTGACATCTGTAAAACAACACAACAATTCTGAATTCCGTTCGTTATAGCTAGCCGGACTCTGGTACACAGATGATTATCTTGGGAACATGTTTGAGCTAACACAATTTTGCAGGTTCTCAATCTGAATGAATATATGTTACACACTGACAAATGGAAAGGGGACGTAAAAAGGGGGGAGGGGAGGGGTGGTGTTCAACTCGGTCGGGGATTTTTCAGGGGCTCAAGTTTCGTTCCTACTTTATCTATTTTTATGGATAAGGTTGTTCGGTTACATTCTTTTGTTTTGTGGTTTTCAAGAATTAAGGGCGGTAAATAAAGAGGAAAATCCCGGGCACCATAAGTTCATCTAGTCAACTGTCTGTTCTTCAAATAATTAAAACAAAATTATATATCATTAACAACGGGTTAAAGGTTAAAACACAATATAATATCTACAATACTTTTGGGGATGCATTCAAATATTTTGAAATTAAAAAAGTCATGCCTATAATACATGACCGGGGCCCAGAGGAGAACTCCATAATACATTCATAAATGACCAAGGACCAGAGGACCCCTTATAAGGAGTGCCTTTGCATTGCGTATGATATGAAAGGATATCTTGTTATAGAACTTAATGACGGTGCGTAATATGCATTGTGAGATCTTTGATTGGAGACTTTGGGAAAATGCTATATATCTTACTCGCCATTGAACCATTTAGAGTTCTTTATAATAAGCTTTGAGAAAATGCTGCAAATGGAGCTTTAACGGTACATTCAAGAAATTGACATTGCAGACAACATATTTTTTAGCCTATTTGATTTTAAAAAAACGTCCTTTTTTTAGTGCCCCGTTTCTACATTGATAGTCAAGAACGCAAGCAAGTAGATTCAATGACCGCTTGGAAATGGGCTAAACAAAGTCATCATTGAGAGAATGTAGCTGAGTGATCTAAGCCCTTTAACTGATATCAACTGATGGCAATGCTGATTACAGGCAGCTTCACAGTCAAGAGGGCAGAAGGCACAGTTCAATCAATACCAGCAGCATTAGGCAAGCACAGCCAATAGCGGGGCAGGGGAATATCTCCGGTTCGCGGGCTAAATCCGGCCAATGTTTTCATAGCTGAGTAAACCTTTGTCTTCATCTTATTAGGTTGAATCAAGATTTAACAATTGAGTCTACGGAACAACGATTTAATAGTGAAAATAACAAAAGTTTCTTATTTATAGACATTGTGATCCAGAAGCCTTAATGGACATTAAGACTCATCTGAATGAAGTCGATGACGAATTACACGCGTAGGATTAATTGATAAACAATATTTTTACATGTCAATTTTATTTTTAAATAATCCCGGAGTTGGCGAATATTTAGCCAAAAGCTGGAAGCTTGCATAGTGTGCTTCATTTGTCTGGAATAGTGTGCTAACTTTGACTGGAATAGTGTGCTAACTTTGTCTGGAATAGTGTGCTAACTTTGACTGGAATAGTGTACTACATTTGGCTGGAATAGTGTGATACATTTGGCTGGAATAGGGTGCTACATTTTAACATAAGAGTTATACATGGAAAATTGGTATTCAATACAGTTGTTTTATTGTAACAAGACGTCGAGCAATAATGGATTTTCGATTGTCGGCCGATAGACATATAAAGTGGCATGTAGGCTCTATTCAACCCTCCATTAAATTCACATCACTAGTCTCTTAGGCCTAACTTTTTGGACATTATGGTCACCCTTCACAAACACAGCATTCTCACATCCGCCTGCTTTAAACCTACTGACAGTCAGAGCTATTTACTCTACTCTTCTTTCCACGCTAAATTCTGTAAAGACTCTACTCTCTTTTCTCTACAATATCGTATTCGTTGACTTTGCCAGTCAGAGATGACTTGTTCCTAACTGTAGACAGTGCTTTCATCAGTTCATTAAAGAGTTAAAAATATTATTCGTGCTGATGCCTTCAGACCTCGTCCGAGTGAGAATGGCGACAGGGCTACACTTATTCTCCCATATCTACCTCGACATCTCATAGCCCAACGCGATTTCATTTTTAAAAAACTTGCCATTCTGCTCGCCGACCCTGAAACCTACGATAGTTTCTATTCCCCACATTTCATTGTTTTCAGTCGCGAGAGATCTCTTTGTGAGAAATCACATCAACGTTGAATCCTACCCGGGTTGGTACTAAACAATGTGGCAGCAGCTGTTGCAGCATTTCACTTTTTGACATCCAGACTCGACACAATCCAAATTTTCGAATAAGGGACGGTTTCCTTTGTACTAGCCGCAATTTTGTCTATGCCACTGTCTGGACCCGTTGCCTGATGTCGTATCTAGGTGGGACAGCCCGCCTCATCTCTGACATATGTATTGAGCACCTCCATAATATTGTGCAAGATAAGCATTGTCCCATCTCAAAAACTTCAATTAAAGCGATTATATGGGCTCAGAAGTTTTTGCTATCACTGCCATTTTGTCATGTACTAACACACCAAACCAGACACATTTAGAAAACAAAGTCTGTTGAGCTTTGGCACCACATGCCATTAATGTCATGTTCTCTTTCCTTTGTTAAACATTTTAATCCACCCGCTCCTCGTTACGGCTATTCGAAGTGGACTTCCTTTTCCTCTCTTGAACCCTTTTTGCTTGTATTTAATCTCTAAACTACTTATGTTCTACCGCATTCCTTTTGCTGTCCTCCCAGACACTACAATGCAGCTAAGAGTTTATTTTTATTTATTTTGTTTTACTGTTGCTTGTTCGCCGAAAAGGCTTCTAGTCGACACGTCTACCAGACGACTGAAAGCCTCAATCACCTACGGCCGAAATCGAAAATCAATACGCACAAAGTGATTATATGGCAACTTTCGACGCCGAAACCGAAATTCGGTCAACCTCTATTATCGATACACGGGAATGGCTATGCGTGATAGCATTGGTTTGAATTAGTCAAATCTCAATTTATTATCAAGACATGTTCTTTATATGGTTTGGTTTGGGGGAACTCTTAGATGTACTTTTTTCTGAGTGAGTTGTTTATTGATTTAGTGCCATTAATTGCAACACCCATTTCTGCAGTGATTCTCAACTTATAGGTCATTATTGTACATACATTATACTATTTGAATATGTATATATATATGTGTATATTTATTCAATTATTACTACCGCGTGATTTTTGTGCGTGTTCGTGAGTAGACTCTTTACAATTTCTAATACCATGCTTTACTAGGACGTCTAACATGATTCCAGGTCTCCAGAGTTCTTATCTTAAACTTAAATCCGTCTTCCTTTTTTTTTTCTAACGTCATAGCCTGGCCCAATAATAATATATACAGTGCTCCGCCAGCCCACCAGAAGAGTTGAAATATTCATACGATGAACATAACGGCAAAAGGAGGAAGAACAAAGTATCGCTAAGCATACAATACAAACTAGTGCTGAGCCTGTTACTGACCCGGGTCACTGGAAAATTCTTAATCCCGATGTGTTTAATTTAAAATAAGTTCTGGGGATTTGGTAAAAAAAAAGTTTTTTAAAGTTATCTAAGAGGAAAATTGTATTTTTTCTGAAAAATGTTATAGTATTTTGAAATTAAAATAAACATTTCAATCAACTGAATATTAGGAAATATATAACTTATTAGCATACGATTTCCCTTAAAGATAAAAACACACATTAATAAATATACAATGTCTTTTGTAAACAATTCCTGTCTTTTTAAAATAGTTACGCCGTTCATATACGATTTATAAAAATTTTCAAATTCCATAAACTGTATAGACCTTTCTAATTAACTGGTTTTTATTTATTGTTTTCTTTTTTGACTCTGGTAAAATTTGGAATATATCAGAAAACGTAGTCGTATTATTATAAGTATTTTTTTTTTCCATTTGCTTTCAGCATATAAAATAATGTTTGCATTGCTTCTTAGTGATGAAACCCTTTTTAATTTTTTAAAATTTTTTTGTGTGTTAAAAATTTATTTATTAATGAAGTAGCTACCCCCCACCCCCACCCCAAGACCTAATAAAAGGTAAAATAATGAAAGGTAAAATAATAAAAGCTAGTTTATTATCTATAAATAATTATTTTTTTTTTGACTTAATACAAGCAGGTCAAGTACTTTTCCGTTTTGCCACACCTTCTTTTTTTTCCACCCTTCATTGAAAGGTGATATAAAAGAAAATATCCTCATCGCATCTTTAAATCCCTAAAATATCCGAGGCATCCTGCATATTAGGGGTTGATGGCCGCACACGATAGTTCTAAGTTTAAGTGATACCTACATTTTAAACTAGGATCTCTTCCGTTGCTTTCCTATTATGTGTAGGATGTTGCAAAACTAAATTCAGTGATCTGAAGCAATGCATTCTTGTAGTTTTATTTATCAAAAGTTTTCTAATGATTATAAAGATTTAATCGGAAATACTAAGCTAGGGCAAACGAGTACCCTCAAGTGTGACACAACTAGAATGAATTTAGTCAGACAGGTGCGGAATTTAAGATGTCTTTGATCGATATTATTGTTAATTTTGGCACTCCCCATCCGAAAGTTTGAAATGCCACCTCAAAATTGTCTGAAATAAACAACAAATTCAAGTATGCACTAAAATGCACCTTTGCATTTTGAGTTTGCCCTAATGTCTTTAGCGCCCTAAATTTCGGCACCCCTTTACTCACGCTGATCAATTATACAGTATGGGCCTTAATTTTAAGCTTGTTCCAAATGATTACCCTCGGGCACGCCACAAACGGAGTGAATTCAGTTTGTTTATGGCAATGGGAACCATAATGCCTCCCACAAAACCTTTAAAATGTCCTTCCACACGTTCAAAAATGTCTGACCCCCGTTCAAAAATGTCTTTCCCCGTTCAAAAATGTCTTTCCCTGTTCAAAATGTATCATAGAAATATTGAATTCAAGGGTACACAAAAATACACAACTTGATTTTGAAATAATCAAAACATTTATGTGGAGCAGGCTTCATTATTTGAATACATCGAGTTCAAATAATTTCTAAACGAATTTCTTTCATCACAAATAATAATTTTCTAGGTATGTATTTATGGCCTTAGCGGTGTCCTAGGTATGTATTTATGGCTGTAGCGCTGTCCTATGTATGTATTTATGTCTGTAGCGCTGTTTTCAAAAACGCTTTGAAATACATTCAGAGAAGCTAGAAGGTTTATTTACAATCAATATTTAATAGCACCTGCTGACTAGCTGATAATACTGACTGGCTGATGATACTGACTGGTTAATGATACTGACTTACTGATGATACTGACTGGCAGATGATACTGACAGGCAGATGATACTCACTGGCTGATAAAACTGACTGATTGATGAGACTGAGTACCTAAATTTTTTGTTTAAATTGTGTGTGTTTGGTGTCTGTATGTGTGTGTATGTGTGTGTGTGTGTGTATCATCTATAAGTTGTATCTCAGAATTTAATCAAAGTAATGTAATTTTACACTCATTTATTAAGTGAAGCAATGGACTTAAATGAAGGAAGGCCAGGATGGTATCTCCATGTTGGCGTACGAACGGAGTATCAGAAAAAAATCAAAATTCGCTACAATTAATTACCAGCATCATTACTGCATACAGCTCAATGTTTGATTTCTGTTATATTTGTGGGTTAGGCCAGTGGTTCTCAACATATGGGCCACGAAACCAACCGGTCGTCTGAAACAATTTTAGGGGTCGCTTAAGTTAAGAATTTCAGAAATTAGGTTGGGGAGTGGGGGGGGGGGGGGGGAGGACGTTTGTATGTAAATGTTGATTTTTTTTCTTATCTGATTTTTCATTTTCATTAAAAAATATTTTTAACATCGATCGGACTTCTTTCTTATCGTTGAGTAGGCTGACTACAATACATTTACATAAAATAACAAAATATTATTCATGTCTTAGATGTCGGAAAGTGATTTAATCTAAATATTTGGTCGGTTTCTTTTCATTAAAAAAAAAGATTATATATATTATATTGTTTGTGTGCCTAAACTTAAAAAGTAGGTAGCTTGCCCAAAAAGCTATAAGTAGGTGTGCGAGTTTATCATAAAGTTTCCGTATCACGGCTTACAACGACCTCTCTAACGAACCCTTCACCTTTCTTAGCCTTTATTTATGCTTCCCCCAACCCTGATCGAAATTACAGACACAAACTGTTTCTATCTACAAACGAGCTCTCTCCTCTAAACACTTGTTTCCCAATTTCAAGGTATCGCTCTGTTTGTGGGTCGCAACAACTTTAACAATGATATGAAGGGCTCACGGCACGAGAAAGGTAGAGAACCACTGTGTTAAGTTTATAGTGTTATGATGCCTTTAACTTTAGGAAATTAGTAAAACACAGTAAGGTTAAACCTGATAAAAGGAACGCAACAAAACAACGAACGTATCGGCAGGAAGCCTTTTAATTTTATTCGTGTTTCTGTTTGTTCGCTGATGAAGGCTTCCTGTCGATACGTTCGTTGTTTTGTTGCGTTCCTTTTATCAGGTTTAACCTTACTGCGTTTTACTATTTCCTATTGTGCTAACCTGATAGCAGTCTCCCCCATTATTGCCTTTAACTTTGTCGTCATCGAGATCCCTACTCATTCTATACATGGACTTTTTCACCTCTCCTCACTGGATGAAAACATTAAAGAAAATAACTCTTTATTATTGTAACACCCGGACCCGGAATCGGAGCAGCGGGTTTACCAGCCGGGTATTTTCTCAAAAAAATACCCGGTGTTGAGAAGATTCCCGGTTCGGGTTGACCAGCCGGATATTTTCTCAAAATACCCGGTGCGGGTTTTAAAACCTGCATCCCTTCACATCCGTAATGCAAAGAAATAAAATAACATTCAAGCGGACGGATGAGAAAGTGACTTGAATAGCATTCACTGGAAGTAATGGTGCAGTCTTATAAAATTATGGGATGTTTCTGATGCCTTTGGGAGTCTGAACACACCAGCCGAATGCAAAGGAATGTATGTGTTTTAATGCATTATTTACCAAGTGCACCAGTCAAAGGAAAGTATTTGCAAAGGCGTGGAATGAAGGTTCGGAGGGTGTGGTGCGCGGGCTGGTGGGGGACACTTTCTTTGTTTATGTCGAGGGCGGCGCTTGTAGCAAACTTCTTAACTTTTTGTCGTGGAAAGGGTTGCAAAGCTGTTGATCAGTCACGGGCGGCACTAATTCTAGCAACGAGCGGCATTAACCCTCCCCTAGCGCGGTCCTAACCCTAGCCATGGGTGTCACTAACATTAGCTACGGCACTGAGTCTTTGGCTTTAAATCTGTAAGTGTTTAATTTGTAAGAAGAATACAAGAATAAAAATGGGCTCTGAGGTATTAAACTAAAAAATAAATAGTTTCTTAAAATTGATTTTAACATATTTTTAACATTAATTCACTAATTATATATATATATATTGATTTGTAATTATATATAAATATATTGATCCGTAATTATATATAAATATATTGATTCGTCTTTCGACGTGTTATTTTGTAATAGTTATTTTTAAAAGCGTATTCTTCTGCAATAATCGGGAATAAAAAAACGCACATTCAAACATTTAAATGCATCAAGACTATGACATGGTATCTACTATTATTATTGAGCCAGACCTTGGTCTTACCGTATTTGCATCTCCTCCAGAGCCCGGAGTACACGCTCCTGTACTTGGCGGTGGCCGTTTTATTCCCCGGGGTCTCTTTGGTTTTTTCCTTGGTGAACAGCCAGTAATCCGTGGCTACAGAGATGCTGAGCAGGCCGAAGGCAGCACACGCACACACACTGGTCATCACGGTCAGAAGCCGTCGCTTGGTACAACAGTCCATTGTAGGCCTCCCGACACTCAGCCTTGACCCTGGCCAGGGTCGCCCACCCTTCCTTTTCTGATTGGCTGCAACAACGACAGACGGGATTGGCGCAACATACGTGCATCGGTTGAGGATGTTGAAGAGTCCTGGATGTGTGACCAAAAGTGTCCGCTGGAGGTAGAAAAGCACCTTATCCGCTAGTGCGTTCAACACATCTTGACAAAGGAATGCCGCGCCTGGCAACAAGATCTAATGCACGTTAAATGATCTCTTGTTGTTGGAAGAACTCCGTCAGTTAAAAACTTGGCGTCTTGGACCCTGCCGAATAGATTGCAATGAAACACGCCCCGGTTTCTTGATATGGTACATTACTTTAAAACCAAAGAGACGACTTACACTGAATCTCTAAACTGCATTCATATCTTAATATTTAAAGAATTATCTCGAAGACTTGAAAGATGAACATAATACCATCTACACCAGTGATTCCCAAAGTGGTCTATATCGACCCCCAGGGGTCTACGACAACTTGCAAGGGGTCTATGGCAGCGGAAAAAAATTGGGGGTCCATGAAATGAAAATGGGGGTCCATGAAATGAAAATTGGAGTCGACGATAGTGGATTTCATGTAAGCAGGTCAAGACTTCTATTTTGGAATTTTTAAATTTAAATTTAAATAATAAATGTATAAAACTTAACATGTTTTAAAAAAAGTTATTCACACTGAACTTCACTACCGTTATAAATTTAAATCTTTCACAGTGAGTAGCACTATACCGCCTGTCAAAAATACATTTAAAGTATGTGTAAAGTATTAATGAATTTGCAAAAAATCTATATCAGGTAAGCAGGGGGTCTACCCAAAACCGAAAAACATGGCAAGGGATCTACGAGACAAAAAAGTTTGGGAACCTCTGTTCTACACCAAAATGAGATGCTTAACTCTTAGCTGCATCCCATTCACTATTGAATGTAGATAATGTCTAGGTGGATCATTTCAAGTTTTTTCCTCTCAAATTGATCACATTTCTAAAGGGACGAAACTTTATAGACTGTGTGGGTGTGAGTGACGTGCGCGTGTGTGTGTTTGGTTGTGAGTGTGTGTTTGGTTGCGTGTGTCTCCCTATGTTATAAAGTGAAATTATTTTCAAGATAAAATGCTTATCAGACAAGAGCAAAGACACTGTTGTCAATTAAAGGCACTGTTGCTAATCAAAGACACTGTTGTTAATCAAAGACACTGTTTTTAGCCAAAGACACTGTTGTTAATGTTTGTTTACAGTCATTAAAAGCATGCATTTGCTTGTAATGATCCATCGGCTTCGACAATAATTATATAAGGAGAACAAAAATGACGTTCTCAATTTCATTTCAACACTTTTATTCCACCGCTTTCATCATAACACTTTGACCACAACCCTTCCATCTTAACCCTATTGCCACAACCCTTCCATCTTAACCCTATTGCCCCAACCCTTCCATCTTAACACTATTGCCACAACCCTTCCATCTTAACCCTATTGCCACAACCCTTCCATCTTAACCCTATTGCCACAACCCTTCCATCTTAACCCTATTGCCACAACCCTTCCATCTTAACACTATTGCCATAACCCTTCCACCTTAACCCTATTGCCACAACCCTTCCACCTTAACCCTATTGCCACAACCCTTCCATCTTAACCCTATTGCAAAAACCCTTCCATCTTAACCCTATTGCCACAACCCTTCCATCTTAACCCTATTGCCACAACCCTTCCATCTTAACCCTATTGCCACAACCCTTCCATCTTAACCCTATTGCCACAACCCTTCCATCTTAAATCATCAGAGCTCTATGTCACTTTGCTCTAAAACATATCAATACCCCACACCACTTTTCTCTTAAACTCCATTCCCCACTCCCTAACCGCCTCACTTTTTCAAGGCTACCCTCTACCCCGACCATTGTTCTAGTTAACTTCCTCTTACCCCGACCATTGTTCTAGTTACCTTTCTCTTACCGCGACCATTGTTTTAGTTACCTTCCTCTTACACCGACAATTGTTCTAGTTACCTTCTCCTGACCCCGACCATTGTTCTAGTTACCTTCTCCTCACCCCGACCATTGTTTTAGTTACCTTCCTCTTACCCCGATCATTGTTCTAGTTACCTTTCTCTTACCCCGACCATTGTTTTAGTTACCTTTCTCTTACCCCGACCATTGTTCTAGTTACATTTCTCTAACCCGACCATTGTTCTAGTTACCTTTCTCTTGCCCCGACCATTGTTCTAGTTACCTTTCTCTTGCCCCGACCATTGTTCTAGTTACCTTTCTCTTGCCCCGACCATTGTTCTAGTTACCTTTCTCTAACCCGACCATTGTTCTAGTTACCTTTCTCTAACCCGACCATTGTTTTAGTTACCTTCCTCGTCCCCCGACCATTGTTCTAGTTACCTTCCTCGTACCCCGACTATTGTTCTAGTTACCTTCCTCGTACCCCGACCATTGTTCTAGGTACCACACTGTCCTCTTCTGTGCACCACCTCCCAATGTAACACAGATCTTATGTAACATTATAACAATGATGTGTCGCTACTGGCTAGGGCATTAAATCCCTCCATATGTATGTCTCATAAAAGCATTCGTCCAAGATCCAACTTTCTCGCATGTTGTATCCCACAGCAAGTGTGTGATCACTTTCCTTCCTGTCCATCCCATCGCACACTTCATTGTAGTTTTTGTTCCCTTATACGAGATCTAACATTATGTCAATTTTTCAAAATGAGTTTTAGACTAAGCCTGGTTGATCTTAACTGACCACATACAAATCAATAATGCTTTAACATTAAACGGAATATAATATGTTTATATATAATTCATGCTCGTTACGCATAAAAAAAATATTCAAGTGATATAATAAGTAAGAATTGAGGTGTTATGATAAATAAGAATATAGATGTTATGATAAGTAAGAATCTAGTGTTAAAATAAGTAAGAATCTAGGTGTTAAAATAAGTAAGAATCTAGGTGTTAAAATAAGTAAGAATCTAGGTGTTAAAATAAGTAAGAATCTAGGTGTTAAAATAAGTAAGAATCTAGGTGTTAAAATACGTAAGAATACAGGTGTTATGATAAGTAAGAATATAGGTGTTAAAATAAGAAAGAAAATAGGTGTTATGACAAGTAAGACTCTAGGTGTTAAAATAAGTAAGAATCTAGGTGTTAAAATAAGTAAGAATCTAGGTGTCAAAATAAGTAAGAATCTCGGTGTTAAAATAAGTAAGAATCTAGGTGTCAAAATAAGTAACAATCTAGGTGTTCAAATAATTAAGAAACTAGGTGTTAAAAAAAGTAAGAATATAGGTGTTAAAATAAGTAAGAAACTAGGTGTTAAAATAAGTAAGAATCTGGTGTTAAAATAAGTAAGAATCTAGGTGTTAAAATACGTAAGAATACAGGTGTTATGATAAGTAAGAATATAGGTGTTAAAATAAGAAAGAAAATAGTTGTTATGACAAGTAAGACTCTAGGTGTTAAAATAAGTAAGAATCTAGGTGTTAAAATAAGTAAGAATCTAGGTGTCAAAATAAGTAAGAATCTAGGTGTTAAAATAAATAAGAATCTAGGTGTCAAAATAAGTAACAATCTAGGTGTTCAAATAATTAAGAAACTAGGTGTTAAAATAAGTAAGAATATAGGTGTTAAAATAAGTAAGAAACTATGTGTTAAAATAAGTAAGAATCAAGGTGTTAAAATAAGTAAGAATATAGGTGTTAAAATAAGTAAGAATCTAATTTTAAAATAAGTAAAAATCTCATTGTTAAAATAATTAAAAATCTAGGTGTTGAAATAAGTAAGTAACTAGGTGTTAAAAAAAGCAAGAATCTAGGTGTTAAAATAAGTAACAATCTAGGTGTTAAAATAATTAAGAAACTAGGTGTTCAAATAAGTAAGAAACTAGGTGTTAAAATAAGTAAGAATATAGGTGTTAAAATAAGTTAGAATCTGTTTTTAAAATAAGTAAACATCTAATTGTTAAAATAAGCAAAAATCTAGGTTTTAAAATAAGTAAGAATATAGGTGTTATGATAACTTAGAATCTAGGTGTTAAAATAAGTAAGAATCTAGGTTTTTAAAATAAGTAAGAATCTTGGTTTTTAAAAAAAGTAAGAAACTAGGTGTCAAAATAAGTAAGGATCTAGGTGTTAAAATAAGTAAGAAACTATGTTTTAAAATAAGTAAGAATCTATGTGTTAAAATAAGTAAGAATCTAGGTTTTAAAATAAGTAAGAATCTAGGTTTTAAAATAAGTAAGAATCTTGGTTTTTAAAATAAGTAAGAAACTAGGTGTCAAAATAAGTAAGAATCTAGGTTTTTAAAATAAGTATGAAACTAGGTGTCAAAATAAGTAAGAATCTCGGTGTTAAAATAAGTAGGAATCTAGGTGTTTAAAATAAGTAAGAATCTAGCTTTTTAAAATAAGTAAGAATCTAGGTGTTAAAATAAGTAAGAAACTAGGTGTTAAAATAAGTAAGAAATTGGGTATTAATATAAATAAGAATCTAGGTGTTAAAATAAGTAAGAAACTAGGTTTTAAAATAAGTAAGAATCTAGGTGTTAAAATAAGTAAGAAACGAGGCGTTCAAATAAATAAGAAACTAGGTGTTAAAATAAGTAAGAAACTAGCTGTTAAAATAAGTAAGAAACTAGGTGTTAAATTAAGTAAGAATCTAGATACACATGTTTACGTATTGACTCAATAGGTAAGACTTCGTGCCTAAAAATATTATTTTTTATTTTTCTGGATTTCAAAACTTTATATAGACACGCCCACTAATTAGTTCGTTTGTTTGATTTACTTTTTAAAAAAATAATTCAAATAATAAATACAGCAATTAATTCTATCCCCCTTTAACTGTCACTTATTCGTAAGAGGAAGTAGCCACGTGATGGTGACAGCCGGTAAAGATGGCTGAATCAAACACGGTTACAAACGATCGATACCATGTTCTCGTGGCTCACAGCTCGGAGATGTCGTCCAGCAGAGCCTAGCAGCCACTGGTAGGAGTACGGTTTTTGTTTTGTTTTGATGGTTGCCAATTAAAATGGTGTAGGGTCTCCCCACCCCACCTCCCCCTCTCAAAATAAATAACTAAATAATTGTGTTTTAAACCAAGACTTGATTCACATTTATGCGGTAACGATCGTGAGTAAAGAGAATAACCATGACTGTGACTGGGAGTACTCATAAATCCAGTTAAAATGATCTGGAATTACTTTGAGATCCAGTTAGTATCTTCCAGAACAGTGGCTCTCAACCTTCCAAATGCCGCGACCCTCTAATACAGTTCCTCATGTTGTGGCCACCCCTCAACCACAAAATCATTTTCGTTGCTACTTTATAACTGTAGAGTGTATGGGATTTCCGGTGGTCTTGGGCGACCCATTGGGAAAGGGTCGTTCGACCCCCAAAGTGGTCGTAACCCACAAGTTGAGAACCGTTGCTCTAGAAGGACTCGTAGATAGCATATCAAACTGAACTTTCGCATTTGATAGCACATATTACTCAACTGTTTCCTTTGATAGCACATACGATTCAACTTTTCATTTGAAAGCACACCAAACTTAACATTATCATTTGAAAGCACATCAAACTTAACATTATCATTTGAAAGCACACCAAATTTAACATTATCAGTTGAAAGCACATCAAACTTAACATTATCATTTGAAAGCACATAAAAATTAACATTATCATTTGAAAGCACACCAAACTTAACATTATCATTTGAAAGCACATCAAACTTTACATTATCATTTGAAAGCACACCAAACTTAACATTATCATTTGAAAGCACACAAACTTAACATTATCATTTGAAAGCACATCAAACTTAACATTTTCATTTGATAGCACATCCAACTTAACTTTTTCATTTGATAGCACATCTAACTTAACTTTTTCATTTGATAACACATCTAACTTTACTTTTTCATTTGATAGCACATCAAAACTAAACTTTTTAAAAAATCTGATAGCACATGAAACTTAAATTTTCTATTTGATAACACACCAATCTCAACTTTTCGTTTGATAGCACATCAAATGTAACTTTTCCAATATTGATAGCACATATAGCTCAATTTTTTTCATTTGATAGCACATTACATTTAACTTTCATTGAAAGCACATCAAACTAAACCGTGTCATTGACAGCACATCAAGTTTAGATTTCTTTTCATTGGCAGCACACAAAACTTAAATTTGTTCTTTCTTTTAAAAACGTAAGACCTTGTCTAGGGGGACCAAAAAATAATTTAAAAACAGAAAAACATGACAGCGCATTTCAGAAAGCCAGAGGAGCTGTCTTTTTATGTCTTCCCCATAAGAAGCATTGCTCACAAATCGATTCTTGCTGAGACCAGAGTAAACCCAGGTCAGGGCATGTCGAGTTACTTTGAAATACGGAAATCAAAATAAGGCAGAGCTGATGAATTTTTTTAAACGAAATAAAACTGACTGGATGGTGTTTTGTTATAATGCAATGGATGGTGTTTGTACCAGGTTGATGTTTGTACCAGCTTAATGTTTGTACTACCTTGATGTTTGTACTAACTTGATGTTTGTACTACATTGATGTTTGTACTGCCTTCATATTTGTACTAACTTGATGTTTGTACTACCTTGATGTTTGTACTACATTGATGTTTGTACTACCTTCATGTTTGTACTACATTGATGTTTGTACTACCTTCATGTTTGTACTACATTGATGTTTGTACTACCTTCATGTTTGTACTACATTGATGTTTTTACTACCTTGATGTTTGTACTACCTTGATGTTTGTACTAACTTGATGTTTGTACTACATTGATGTTTGTACTGCCTTCATATTTGTACTACCTTGATGTTTGTACTACCTTGATGTTTGTACTACATTGATGTTTGTACTACCTTCATGTTTGTACTACATTGATGTTTGTACTACCTTCATGTTTGTACTACATTGATGTTTGTACTACATTCATGTTTGTACTACATTGATGTTTGTACTAACTTGATGTTTGTACTACATTGATGTTTGTACTAACTTGATGTTGTACTACCTTCATGTTTGTACTGCCTTGATGTTTGTACTAACTTGATGTTTGTACTAACTTGATGTTTGTACTACCTTGATGTTTGTACTACATTGATGTTTGTACTACCTTGTTGTTTGTACTACATTGATGTTTGTATTACCTTCATGTTTGTACTACATTGATGTTTGTACTACCTTGTTGTTTGTACTACATTGATGTTTGTACTAACTTGATGTTTGTACTACATTGATGTGTGTACTGCCTTCATATTTGTACTACCTTGATGTTTGTACTACCTTGATGTTTGTACTACCTTTTCTAAAAAAGACCCCAAAAATTTATACACTTAAAAAGATACAAATATTTTGCAATATTTTTTTTCGAGGGATGAACATGTTTGAATTTTAACAGACAACTGAACTTAACAATGCTTCACTCTCGTCTCTCACCCCCCTTCCTCTTTAACTCCCCTCTAACTTCTCTCCTCTCTCACTTCTCTCCTCTCTCATTTCTCTCCTCTCTCACTCCCCTTCCTATCTCACTGCCCTTCCTCTCTCAATTCTCTCCTCTCTCACGTCTCTCCTCTCTCACTTCTCTCCTCTCTCACTCCCCTTCCTCTCTCAATGCCCTTCCTCTCTCACACCCCATGCTATCTCACTGCCCTTCCTCTCTCACTTCTCTCCTCTCTCACTTACCTCATCTATCACTCCCCTTCCTCTCTCACTCCCCATCCTCTCTTACTTCCCCTTCTCACTCCCTACTCTCTCAATTCTCCCCACACTCACTTTCCCCCCTCTCACTACCCCTCCTCTCTTACTCCCCCTCCTCTCTCATTTCCCCTTCTCTCACTTCCCTTCCTCCCTCACTTCCCCTCTTCTCTCACTTCCCCCCTCTCACTCCCCTACTCTCTCAATTCTCCTCCTCTCTCATTCCCCATTCCTTCTGTCTATAAAATGTGTAAAATCCATAAAAGGGCTGTGTGTCTTGTAAGCATCATTACATCACTCCTGTCATTGCATTAGACATGAAACAATATGCCAATAGCAGCTTTACAAAATCCAAAATAATGTAATCCCATCATTATGCAACGATATTATAAAAAAATTAATAAAATAACACGTGCGTTATTTGCAGTAACACGAACTTTGCATGTCATGGAATCACTTAACTTGTCAATTAAACTATATCTATTTATAGTAACAGTGTGTTTTTTTGTGCTATTAATTCCCATCAAATATAATATACACATAGCTCGATCAAATGTGTTAGTGTCAACGAGAATTATACTTACATATAAAAGAACATCCCCTATGACTGCGCGTTCAGTGTAACTGATATAACTGCATGCCGTGTCACTAAATAACGGTAGACAGCTGATAATTATTTTTAGAGACAAAACAATATTAACAACAAGAGAATCCAATGGTCGATAGAATGCTTCGAGGAATCCTTTTAATCCGTGAACAGCTGACCATTGCGTTCGGTCTCGCATCTACACACGTTGCACAGCACGACGGAACATGACATTTTTTTTGTTGAGACCCCGACCGCCGCTAAAATAGTCGATAGTAAGAATAGAATCCTGCCGAATTTTCTACGAAAGACAAAGCGAAAATGGAATTTCGAAACATGTCATTTAAAATGCTGTCCTTAATCCATCAGATTGACTTGGACATTTGTGTGTGTGTCTAACACATCAGTCATCGGGCTCTTCGCCACATCATCCCTAACGGGCTGCCTCCATGCAGCTGATGTAGGCGAGACCAACAGGGCCCTGGGTTACTTTCTCTCGCCATCTCTCTCTTTATCCCGTCCTCTCCCCCGCCCACCGCCGCCACCTCCCCCCCGGGCCGCCTCACTTCTCCCACCACCCCTATCCCCCACTGTCTCTCCTCTCAATCTCTGTACGCTCTTAGAAATCGGAGTATCAGACAGCACCACACAGAGTAATGTCCCTGTTAAATAAGGTCAGTACCGGCTAGTGCGGTGGGGACAAATGCAAACTTGTTTCTTGGTGAGATTGTTATTGGAAATTTTGGTGCTTGTGTACATTCAGTTTAAATCATCGCTCGGCGCTAGAGATGAAATTTGAAGAAATAAAAAAAGAATGGGTCCTCAAAATTTTACTATTGCAATGGTGATATTTATGGATTTAAGAACACAAATCTATAAAAATCACATGCTATATACATTTGCAAAACGGCAATCTTACTTTTAAGACCATCATCAGTGAGAAGCAACAAAAAACTTTAACTGCCTAAAAATACTTCTAACCCGAATACTTTATTCACAAATGACTATGCCCTGGACCCACAAGCACGCATTCTACAAAACAACTTTTTGATTTCTTATGGTTCATATTTGGAAATTATGTTCACCAATGTTTCCTAAGACAATAAAATCATATCTCATTTCTGTGATGAAAAACGGAGACTGTTTAGAGCGTTGAAATGTGGAGACCGTGAAATTTGGTTGGCGATGGCAACATATGCTTTTAAATTTTCAGCCCCACCACAAATATTAACCCCAGAAATAAATTGTTCCTCTGTTCAAGGGAAAGAGGTAGGAAATGAAATTCCCTTTTACTGCGCTAAATGGAATCCATATGGAAAAAAAATATCGCAAGTGCGTTTGGTGCTTAAGGCAATACAACCCTTTTAAAATATTCCATTTTCGGCCGTTGGCCATAAATTCGTTTTTTTCTTCTTATATGAACTTTGTAAAAAAATAATTTCCGTATGCGCTCCTATACCATTAATCCGAAAGCGATAAAACTTTGGACAGATTCTGTGCGCATGCCCTGCAAATGTTTTGAATTATTACAAAAATATTCAGTTTTGAGCCAGGGGCCCTATGTTCGTTTTTTCTTATGTGAGCTATATAAATATAATTTCAAACCGTATGCACTCCTACACCATTCATGCGATTGCGATAAAACATTGGTGAGTTGTTTTGCGCATGCCCACAAAGGATTATGAATTATTAAGACAAATTTAAAATATTCCATTTTGAGCCAGGGGCCCTAAATTCGTTTTTTTCTAATATGACCTATATAAATATAATTAATTTCAAACAGAGCTAATGCATGGGTGGATAGAATTTGAATCAAATACAAATATCGATGTTAAATTTTATGTGTGGCATAATAAGTAGGCTACTGAAGTAATAAAACCATTCCACAATATTCACTTTGTTGCTGGGGGCCCTAAATTCGTTTTCCCCCTTATATTAGATAATATATAAATATAATTTCCGTATTCTTTCCTATACAAGTCATCCGATTGCGATAAAACTTGGTGAATTGATATGCGCCCGCCCGCAAAGGTTTCTAAATTAGTACAACCATTTTAAAACTTTCCGCTTTACATTAAAGTATGTAGGTCTTACTCCGTTTCTTCTAATTTGAGCTATATAAATATAATTTCAAAACGAACTAATGCATTGGTGGATGGACTTTTAATTAAAGACAAATAGCGACATTTCGATTGCTTTGTGACATAATAAGTAGGTTTCTGAATTAGTTTAACCATTTTACAATACACCGTTTGGTGTCGGGGGCGCTAAATTTGTTTTTTTTTATTATATGAGCTATAAAAATATAAATTTAAACAGAGCTAATGCATGAGTTGATGGTTTGTAATCAAATACAAACATCGATATATTGCTGTTTGTGTGTGACATAATTAAGTAGGTTTCTGAATTTGTACAAACATTTTGCAATAATCAGTTTTTGACCGGGGGCCCTAAATTATTTTTTTTCTGCTATGAGCTATTTAAATATAATTTCCGTATGCGTTCCTATACCATTCATCTGATTGCGATAAAACTTTGGTATAGTGTGTGCACGACCGCAAAAGTTTTCTGAATAATTAAAACCATTTTGTATTATTCCCTTTGTTGTAGGGGAACATAAATTCGTTTTTTTATATGAGCTATGTAAAGTTAATTTCAAACATAGCTTTTGCATGGGTGGATTGAATTGAATCAAATACAAACTGCGACTTTTTAGTTTGTATGTGATAAAATAAGTCGGTTTCTGAATTAGTACATCCATTGTACAATATTCTCTTGTGTCCGGGGGCCCTAAATTGGTTTTTTAGGACTAAATGAGGTATATAAATTTAATTTCAAACATAGCTATTGCATTGGATGATCACTCACTACATGTGTTTGCACTATTTTGTGAAAATACATGTTTCTCACATGGACAGCTGTGTGTGGTCTGTTCACGCTTCGAAAAAGCTTCCAATTTATTCGAGTACGCACCAGACGGTAAAAACAAAAAATTAATTAGTGTGTATATAAAAAGTACTTTTAAAAAAACATAATTAAACCACAAACACTTTATTTCTTTGAGTGGCATTGCAGCGCATGCCGGGTAATCGCTAGTTAAAAATAAAACAATACAAAAGGATTTATACGAAAAACTTTTTTTAAAGGGGATTTTTTTAATTCTAACATTAGTTAGTGATTATCAGCGTAGTAATCTCTGGAATAAGAACTGCTAAATTTACGGTCAATGAAACATAACTACAGAAAAAAAGCAAAAAACAAAAAAACAATGTTTCAAATACGGCAATTCTGTCAAGTGTGTAGATCTAACGCAATGTCATCGTGTCAAGTGTGTAGATGTAACGCAATGTCATCGTGTCAAGTGTGTAGATCTAACGCAATGTCATCGTGTCAAGTGTGTAGATCTAACGCAATGTCATCGTGTCAAGTGTGTAGATCTAACGCAATGTCATCGTGTCAAGTGTGTAGATCTAATGCAATGTCATCGTGTCAAGTGTGTAGATCTAACGCAATGTCATCAAATATGCTGCACATATGTAATTAATTTAAAAAACGGTTCAATATTTTCTTGGTGGTTCCTTGTGTTCCGTCAAACTTCTTTAAAATAAACGTTTATTTTATGTTTCATTCCAAAACATAATTCCTCCTTTACAAAACAAGGGAAACAATTATGAATACAAACTGAAATTTGTGTCAACGTGTAAAGAGGGTAATTATACAAATTCCGAATATAAAGTGAAAGAATAGTATTGATGAAAATGTTTAGAGATCTTACTTCTTTTTTTTCTAACACATTTTATCTCTTCTATTTTTATTCTTATGGTGAGAATCCCCCCCCCCAAAACCACCCAAACCCACCAACAACATTGTAATGTATTTTTTATTTTTTTGGCAATTGATTTTTCTTGGGCCTTTATGGGCGCTGGAAACCACCATGGGTCTGGCGTAGGGAGCTCAGAGCTTAACGACCCATTAGATAATAGCAATCAGTGAATTGGATCATCGCACAACACTCTCCCATCTAAGCACATGAAGATGTTTGAACATATTATAGACTTCTGTGACAAATTGTTAAGGGGGTGGAAGCTACAACATAACTATGAACGTTTAACAGAGTTTGGGTTTTTTTTTGTTGTTTTTTTACATTTTTTTGAAATTTTCGTTTTAAAATTAAAGAATGATTCGTTTTTAGCCAGTTGACAAGTCCAAGTTTTTATTGTTCAAGTTTGTACGGTCCAAGTTTTTATAGTTCAAGTTTGTATGGTCCAAGTTTTTATTCTTCATATTTGTTAAAATTGACATTTGTGATGAAAAATGAACACATTTTATAATCAGTTAATACTTTTGGTGAAATGTGGATCCGATTACGATGTAGAGAAGGATTTACAACTGCTGGGGGTTCGCGAATGAAGGCGGAAAGCCATGGATCGTATTCGAATTGAAGGATGTGGTGGAGCAGGCCAGGGCCCTACATGGGCTGTAGCGCCACTGATGATGATGATGGATCCGATGTGAACTTGTTAAATATCTCAGTATTTTTATGCCCATCACTAAAACAGTGGATTTATATTGAAGATTAATTTAGCACTGAAAGGGCGTTTTTTTTAAAAAATGTACAGATGATGAAAAGTTAAATATTTAGCTGACCAGTAGACCTATCATTACACAGAGAAGGAAACGGATGAAATGACCAACTCAAGACAAACTGTGGTAGCGTGGAGAATATTCCTGAAATCTTAGGGAGTTAGGCCGGCAATTAGACAGTTAGGCAGGCAGTTAGACAGGCAATTAGACAGTTAAGCAGGAAATTAGACAGGTAGTTAGGTAATTAGGCAATTAGACAGTGAGGCAGGCAGCTGGGCAGGAATTTAGACAGTTAGGTAGGCAGTTAGGTAGGCAATTAGACAGTTAGGCAGGCAATTAGACAATTAAGAATGCAATTAGGCGTGCAATAATACAGTTAGTCAGGATTTAGGCAGTCAGTTAGGCAGGTGGTTAGGCAGGCAATTTGACAGTTCCGCAGGAAGTTAGGCAGGCAGGCAGGCGGGAAGCACTTAGACACTAGAACTAGTAAATCATTGGAACATTCATCATATCCCTTAGGTCGACAAGAAGAGATCTTCTCTATAAAAAATTGTAATCCAATTATGTTAGAGGTTCAATAACGACCAATAACAAGACTAATCAAGGTATGTTAGAGGTTCAATAGCGACCAATAACAAGACTAATCAAGGTATGTTAGAGGTTCAATAGCGACCAATAACAAGACTAATCAAGTTATGTTATAGGTTCAATAGCGACCAATAACAAGACTAATCAACGTTTGTTAGAGGTTCAATAGCGACCAATAACAAGTCTATTCCAATTATGTTAGAGGTTCAATAGCGACCAATAACAAGACTAATCCAATTATGTTAGAAGTTCAATAGCGACCAATAACAAGACTAATCCAATTATGTCAGAGGTTCAATAGCGACCAATTACAAGACTAATCCAATTATGTTAGAGGTTCAATAGCGACCAATAACAAGACTAATCCAATTATGTCAGATGTTCAATAGCGACCAATAACAAGACTAATCCAATTATGTCAGATGTTCAATAGAGACATGAAGAGGGAAAAGTGTGGTTTCTTTTTAAAAAATAATAAATTGCACTCTACATCTGAATAACTCTCAATTGGGTGAACGTGGAGTTGTTCAGAATGTATTCATTATAGCAATAGTTAGCATGTACAATCCCTAGTGTGGCTAAATGTAATAGTTTTCTTTCTCTGGTAAATTAAAAGAATAAAGTGTTGCTGATAAGACAAGTTTTGAAAAGTTTCTAAGCTGAAATTAAAGAATGAAGAAATGAATTGAGTGCCAAACTTTTTCTTGGATTCAAAGTTCCATCGACAAATTATTAATTTTTTTTATAAAGTTGTAAATTTTTTTCAACTTGTCTGTGCAACACCGACTGTCACCGGATTAGACTTAGCTGCAATGAGCATCTTCATTTTGTTCTTGCATTTAATTTGTTGTTTTTCTCCTACCGAATTAGATCTCGTATTTCAGTTAATAATTGTGGTGAAATATGGATCCGATTACGATGTAGAGAAGGATTTACAACTGTTGGGGGTTCACACATGAAGGTGGAAAGCCATGGATCGAATCCGAATGGAAGGATGTGGTGGAGCAGGCCAGGGACCTACATGATCTGTTGCGCCACTGATGATGATGATGGATCCGATGTGATCGTAGACTTATTAAATATCTCAGTATTTTTATATGTAACAATGCTTTTTTCGGTCTAAATTTAGAGCATTCGCGTGTTGCCATTAAAACAACAAAACTTTCTCGTAGTAAGCACTCATAAGTGGCATTCTTTTTTTTAAAAAACTCAAACAGAATAAATGCTATTTATAGTGAATTTATTTCTTCTTAAATAACTTGTTATAATTCATAGCGTTTTTTTCGGTTAGCTTTACTTATAATGTGCTAACTGTTCACTGTGCTAACTGTTCACTGTGCTAACTGTTCACTGTGCTAACTGTTCACTGTGCTAACTGTTCACTGTGCTAACTGTTCACTGTGCTAACTGTTCACTGTGCTAACTGTTCACTGTGCTAACTGTTCACTGTGCTAACTGTTCACTGTGCTAACTGTTCACTGTGCTAACTGTTCACTGTGCTAACTGTTCACTGCGTTATATGTGCATTGTGCTATATGTCACTGGGATATATTTACCGTTGCTATATATTCACTTGGCTATATGTCCAGTGTGCTATATGTCCACTGGGATATTTTTACCGTTGCTGCATGTTCATTGTGCTATATGTCCAGTGTGCTATATATCCAGTGTGCTATATGTCCGCTGTGATATAATTACCGTGTGCTATGTGTTCACTGTGCTATATGTTCCATGCGCTGTATGTTAACCGTGCTTTATGTTCGCTGTGCTACATTTTCACCGTGCTATATGTTGACCCCGCCAATTGGAAATTGAGAGAAAAAATTACCAGAAGCAATGAAATAAAACTGAATCTAAAGAAATCAAACCAATGTGCCATGAACAGCATATTGCCTCTGCTTCGCCCTTCTTCACAGACGCACACAACTGACCCGCTTGAGAATAATCGATGGAATCTACCTCAATAAAAATTCCCCAATCTCTAACGAAAAAGATGGATCTTCCGTTGTTAAGCTTCACTTCAATATAGTTTTTTTTTTTATTGTTATTGCTCTCGGCGCAGCCTCGGCCGACCTTACTTATAAATCATTGAGTTCTCGATGTGTGGCTTTGTTGACGGAAGCCGTACTTCCATTCTAACCTGCTAATGGCTGACACGTGAGCTTTGTATTGGTTGAAGATTGGGATTGTAGGTAGGACAAATTAATTATATCTACAATATTTAAATCAGGGATTCTTATCATTTTTTTAGCAGCGCCACGCCATCGTTGGTAAAATATTTCCCTCATCACCATGTTGATTTGCAAACGTGTTTGCCCCAACCGCTATTTTTTCTTCCATGATCCTCGATCACGCACTTCTGGTTTAGAATTCCTGTCTAAAACCTTATTTAATAATTAGCAATACTTTATCTTTGATTTGATCCCAATCAATATTTTGGCAATTTTTAAAAGACGTTCTTTCCACCCGAAATGTCCATCTGGTTTGTAAAATCGTAATTTTTGTTTTGACACACGATACTCTATCGCTCCGTTGATCGTCTGTCTCGTGCGCACATGAAAGGTCGCGTCTTACTTGTGTCGAAATCGCGCCGGCTTCGTTCAGCGAATGGCGTGATAATGGTGGGTAGGTGAGCTCATATAAGAGCTATAGGAGCTGGGATTTTGTTTTAAAAAGTAAATCATAATTCTTTAGTCGATAATATACAAATAGAAATTTTAATAATATTAAGTAGCAAATAAAAAGTATGTTTAAAAATTAAAACTTTATATCTAAGACGAGTTTAAACCAATAAATGTGAAAAATAATATTAAAATTCTCAATTTGCAATACGCAAAGAAAGTATGTTCAGAAAATTTTTTCACAAATTATTAAAAAATTAAAGCAATTTAAGTTTCGTTTCCATTAAATTCAAAATCTTTGGCTTCATAGAATACTCATCTACATTTCTGCAAAGTTTTTCTTTGCGCATTGCATTTTCAGAAATTTTTAATTATTTTCTACCATTGAGGCGTTTAAACATTAGTTTGATAGAAAGTCTTATTTAATCTGTTTCTAAAATTTATATTTTTTCATAATTGAACATAAATATTTACATGAATATTAATTTATACAACTTTTAATTTTTAACACTGTCTCGGATAATGACACAGTATAACATTAAAAGGAACTTTGTAATTTATTATAATTTCATTCCTAATATCTTTTCAAATGTTGCATCAACTAAGTTAAAAGCGCTTGTATCAGTATAATAAAATTAAAACAGCTCAAGTATTATATTTTATTTTGCATCTCAAAATGGTGTACACCTAACATTGGAGGCAAGAATTGGCCACCGCGTGAGTTTTGTGTAGATGCAATGCAAAGCAATCTGTGAAAAAGCCAGTCTCTTTTTCAAATGGTGTTTTAAAGATATTATATCAGCCGTTCTCCTGGTTTCAAGCCGTCTATAAATGTCAGCGGCCAAATGTATTTAGGGACTGTCCCTCCCGAAATCACACTTGCACGGTAACTCCATTTCTCACCACTTTCCCGGGCGAAAATGTCAAAGCTTAAACAAAGCCATTTACCTCATCAATAATAAACGAAGTGAAAATTGCCCATATCATTTCAAATAACAATCGACTCATTCGTCCACGTCTGGGAACTTTATTATTTTTACCGCTCCGTTACATTTCCTGGCTGCTATCTCCAGCTGACACATTGGTGTGGCAAGTCTCAAAGAGAGGAGCCGGTTCTCTGTAAACGCTGTCTTCGATAGTTGTTTCCGTTGTACATCAGAGTTCCTGGAGGGACTGGTCAATGAATGCCCTTGACTAGTATTATTTTTTTTCCCCAAGAACCTTAGAACCCTGAAATGGGATCTCGCGAAAGGTATTTATTAATTTGACCGTATATTTCAGAATGCTGAATGGAACATGGTGATGGGTATAGATTATTTTTTACACGTTGTTAGATTTTTTTATGATATGAAAATATCGATCTTGCTGCCTGAACTCTACATTGATACGAATTTTAAGATTGATAATGATGATTTAGATCAGTGATTCCCAAAGTGGTCTATATCGACCCCCAGGGGTCTACGACAACTTGCAAGGGGTCTATGGCAGCGGAAAAAAAGTTGGGTGTCCATGAAATGAAAATGGGGATCCATGAAATGGAAATTGGGGTCGACGATAGTGGATCTCATGTAAGCAGGTCAAGACTTCTATTTTGGCATTTTTTAATTTAAATTTAAATAATAAATGTATAAAACTTAACATGTTTTTAAAAAAGTTATTCACACTGCACTTCACTACCGTTATAAATTTAAATCTTTCAAAGTGAGTAGCACTATACCACCTGTCAAAAATACATTTAAATTATTTGTAAAGTATTAATGAATTCGCAAAAAATCAATATCAGGTAAGCAGGGGGTCTACCCAAAACCGAAAAACATGGCAAGGGGTCTACGAGACAAAAAAGTTTGGGAACCTCTGATTTAGATAATGTTTTGTGACGTGTTTGCTTACTTTCTGGATTGTTTTGGATGAAAAGAATGGGCGCCACATCGTGAGGGATGCACATATGATTAAAAACATTGCACAAGAGGCGCTAGTTATTGCTCGCCATGTTAACGCCTCAGATGAAGCAGTCTTATTAATAGTCTAATATTCTAACAGTCTAATGGTCTAGCTTGCTGAAAATCTAAAGGTCTAGCATTGCATGAAAGGCGCTAGTTATTGCTCGCCATGTTAACGGCTCAGATGAAGCAGTCTTATTAATAGTCTAATGTTCTAACAGTCTAATGGTCTAGCTTGCTGAAAATCTAAAGGTCTAGCATTGCATGAGAGGCGCTAGTTATTGCTCGCCATGTTAACGGCTCAGATGAAGCAGTCTTATTAATAGTCTAATATTCTAACAGTCTAATGGTCTAGCTTGCTGAAAATCTAAAGGTCTAGCATTGCATGAGAGGCGCTAGTTATTGCTCGCCTTGTTAACGGCTCAGATGAAGCAGTCTTATTAATAGTTTAATATTCTAACAGTCTAATGGTCTAGCTTGCTGAAAATCTAAAGGTCTAGCATTGCATGAGAGGCGCTAGTTATTGCTCGCCATGTTAACGGCTCAGACGAAGCAGTCTTATTAATAGTCTAATATTCTAACAGTCTAATGGTCTAGCTTGCTGAAAATCTAAAGGTCTAGCATTGCATGAGAGGCGCTAGTTATTGCTCGCCTTGTTAACGGCTCAGATGAAACAGTCTTATTAATAGTCTAATATTCTAACAGTCTAATGGTCTAGCTTGCTGAAAATCTAAAGGTCTAGCATGGCATGAGAGGCGCTAGTTATTGCTCGCCATGTTAACGGCTCAGATGAAGCAGTCTAATAGGTTATCGCAACAAAACTATGCATTCATTGAATACATGACACGCGTTTTTTTTGTCATTGATGACACCACACGGTCGCGTTGTCTGTTTTTTTGTCATTGATGACACCACACGGTCGCGTTGTCTGTTTTTTTGTTAGAGTTTGAATACATTGTGATTGTTGTAAGTAGAGTCGCCAACTCAAAAGTATTACATTTACAGACAAACCCAACTATTCTAATTCTTAACAATTTTTTTACAAACACATTTGTGTTTGCATAAACTCGCAATTCTTACAGGACACTGGCAGATTTTACGAAAACATGGTAACTTCAAACTTGGAGAAGTTAAGACGCTTTCAAATATCCGTACGCATAAAAAAATTCATATGACTATGTGCGTATGATTCTGTGTCATATGATAATGTATGTATGGCAGTGTCATATGATTATGACTGTATGACACTGTGCCATGTGTCTGTATGACCCTGTGTCATATGACTTTGTATGACTTTGTGTCATATGATTATGTATGTATGACCCTGTTTACTTGACTATGTCTGTATGACACTGTGTCATATGACTTTCTCTATATGACTCCGTGTCATATGATATATGACTTTGTCTATATGACTCCGTGTCATATGATTATGTATGTATGACCCTGTGTCATATGATTATGTATGTATGACCCTGTGTCACATGATTATATCTGTATGACTCTGTATCCTTTTATTATGTCTGTATGATTTCGTGTCATATGACTATGTCTGTATGGCCTTGTGTCATATGATTATGTCTATTTTACTCTGTGTCATATGATTATGTCTATATGACTCTTTGTCATATGATTATGTCTATATGACACTGTGTCATATGATTATGAGGCTTGGCCCTATTTTATAATGTCATTCACTCAATGACATTATCATTCCTGTTATATTTCTCCTGATTATGAAAAAACAACAATTCCAATTTATAGAAGGCAAGAAGAAATCAGACCAGTTCAGTTTTCCCGTTTTGTTTCTCTTCAAAGTATATTTCAAAGTTCGACTGGTTCTGGGGAATTTTTTTTTTTTTTTTAAATATTGGGAAGTCTGGGATACTCGACAAAACAACATCACGTTCTTCGAAAATACGGGAAAATTATTTTTAGAAATCAAAAAAAGAACCCAACAAAATGAATGTTTTTAAAATGATCTTGCTAGAAAGAAATTGGTTGATTGGTCGATACATTTTCTTTAAAACAATCAAATTAATCTTAACAAGTGAGCTGTAGCTGTTTGGGCGATCCCAAAACGTTCTTTGTAACAAATTGTTGGCTTCTTGGTCATTTTTTAAAAATATTTTGGATTAGTGACACACGTCTGTTTTTAAGGAATCCTTTCAAATCTGTTGAATATTTTACAATATTAAATATGCCTGGTATTTTGTTCTTTAATTTAAAGGGTGTAGGAAAATGGCTCGATAAGTCAGAAAACTAATTTTGGCTTTTAAAAAAATTAACGGATGACAAGAAGAAAGCGTATTGTAATGTTTGTAAAAAAATAAACACATCGAAATGATGATCACGTCTCCACAAAAAAACGGCAGGAAATCCACAGACAAGGACCATATAGAGAAACCTGTTAATATTCAGTTTTACTGCCCAAATACGGAAGTACCTACTTCTGAAATACAGTGGAGCCCCGCTATAACGCGATGATCGGGGTCCATAGAATCTATGTACAGTGGAGCCCCGCTATAACGCGATGATCGGGATCCATAGAATCTATGTACAGTGGAGCCCCGCTATAACGCGATGATCGGGATCCATAGAATCTATGTACAGTGGAGCCCCGCTATAACGCGATGATCGGGATCCATAGAATCTATGTACAGTGGAGCCCCGCTATAACGCGATGATCGGGATCCATAGAATATATGTACAGTGGAGCCCCGCTATAAGGCGATGATCGGGATCCATAGAATCTATGTACAGTGGAGCCACGCTAAACGCGATGATCGGGATCCATAGAATATATGTACAGTGGAGCCCCGCTATAAGGCGATGATCGGGATCCATAGAATCTATGTACAGTGGAGCCACGCTAAACGCGATGATCGGGATCCATAGAATCTATGTACAGTGGAGCCCCGCTATAACGCGATGATCGGGATCCATAGAATCTATGTACAGTGGAACCCCGCTATAACGCGATGATCGGGATCCATAGAATCTATGTACAGTGGAGCCCCGCTATAACGCGATGATCGGGGTCCATAGAATCGGATCGCGTTAAAAGCGGGGTCGCGTTAATGCGCTGTTTTACAATATTTAACTTTTTTTCCGAGAACATATTCTTTCGTTATTAGCACAGCGGAAATACCTTACGTATTACTATTTATAGTTCTACCGGAAGAAAGCCTCGTTTTCGACATTAATTTTGATACTAGTTTGAACGTGGTGCGTTTAGGTGGCTCATTTTCTGCGATATACAATTTTCAAAGAACTTAGGCCTGATCGAGTAAATGAAATTCAAATTTCAGGAACCATGCCACGATCATAATATTTTAAAAGTCACAACTAATCTCATGCCCAAAATGAAGTTAATTTCTTGTTTTGTTTTTTTTTTTACTTTTCTCCAAATTTTTTTTCTCCATGTGAATGAATATACAAAATTTTTGGAGTCATGCTACGACCGCGTTATATCCGAATTCGCGTTATGGTGGGGCGCGTTATAGCGGGGTTCCACTGTAATTTGGACAGTTACAAAGTTTTAAAAGCATAATGCAGCTTCAATATCTTCCAATGTCCCTGCACATTGTGTCCAGGTCAAGTTTCTTACTTGTGAAATACTTCTACAGTTTGCATGTGCTGAATTGAAAGCTGCATGTCTCAACAGTTTTGGTATAGCATCCAAAATTTATGATATGCTTTAAAGAACACAAGAGACGCTTCTACTTATGGTATATGTCTCATGTATCATAGAACAAACAGATGCAAGAAAAGTACATGAATATTTATGTTTGATGAAACATTTAACAAACAAATTCAAGAACAGCACATGGATATTAATTTTTGATGAAACAATGCACAAACATATGCAAGAAAAGCAACTGGATATGTAAGTTTCCATATGGGATGTAAATAACGTTGGCTCATTTTTCCACTTACCCCATTGCATTCGACATGCAGTTAATGAAAATGTTTTGGAAAGATTCAGTCTGATCAACACAGATCTTGGACACTGGGGCTATTTACAACTGTCTATGGATGGCTTTGTCATATTATCACAGATCTTGGATACTGGGGCTATTTACAACTGTCTATGGATGACTTTGTCATATTATCACAGACCTTGGACACTGGGGCTATTTACAACTGTCTATGGATGGCTTTGTCATATTATCACAGATCTTGGATACTGGGGCTATTTACAACTGTCTATGGATGGCTTTGTCATATTATCACAGACCTTGGACACTGGGGCTATTTACAACTGTCTATGGATGACCCTGTAGAAACTGGAAACTGTTTCACATATTGGAAAAAGAAATTGAACGATCTGTTCCATTTAAGCCGGTATACATAGGGAGTAGCGAGCTACATATTTTACATAACACTTCCGTAATGGACGTACTGCAGCCTCCTGGAACATAGCCAAAAATGTGCTTATCAATAAGTATAAACTGTTTCTATATAGTCCGGCTAAAGAAGTGGATTTTAGACCTTCAAATATACTGCTGTATTTCCACTAAAGAATTGCAAGCACGACTAAATTTTAAAAAAAAATTGATTCATAATTTTTAAGGATATTTTCCATTTTATTTTAGAAATTTAGAAAATCGATTAAAAAAAAAATTATTTCTAATTTAGTGAATCTTTTATTTTGAAATTCTAACAAAGTTTTATTAATTGCAGATGCCTTGAAATAATTGAGCCTACTGAAAGAACTTTCCTGATGATACCAAATCTGTTGATATAATGTAAAGGCGGTTAAAAGCAAAACTATTCGGGAAAACACTTGCAAATCCTGTCTCTTGCGCCCTAGAAGATCTTCTCTTAAAGGCAAAGCTGGAACTTCTTCATAGTTGTTGCCCAAACGTCCCGTTTTGTTACTGACATCCTAAATTTTTAACAGACTAATCATTAATTTCAGAGGGCGATGTATTTTTTTTATACATCCAGAAGATTTTTTAAAAATGGCTCATGTCAGTCTTTTTTTTTAACCGGAAGTTACATTTTATTTTGTAAAAGTTGTCTCCCTTTATCATTGTGGGGGAAGTAAAAAAAAAAGAAAAGAAGTGGCGGTTGGGAGACAAATCACGAACAACACGATTTTGTACGTGTCACTGGTAAATTATTCATATCGATAATGATTTAACAAAAAGATATTTCAAGCGAACTCAGCCGTGGCTCACGCTGTTTTTTAGATGTCGGATACGGAATAGGGGAAACGTAAAGAAGTTTAGACGCTATTAAGAGTGCTAATGACTTACGATGGCCACTCGCAGAGAGGATCCCTGGTGGTGGCCGGATCGATCGTGGACAGAGCTGAGGTGGTGCAGGCCTCGTCAAATTTGTGTGCCGGCCAGTTCTAAATTGTCTGTGATAAGGGGACATGGGAGGTAATCAGCGACACTATCAAATAGCGTTAACATCAGTAATGTGTTCTATACGATGGTCAGATAAAAGATGTGGGTGGAAAAAATAGTTAGTTTGCTATGGTTAAAAAAAATCAACAGATAACACAAAATAACATGAGCGCAGATACTTGATTTTAAATTTCAACACAGTTATAAGATTCCTAAAATACATTGTATATATTTCTCTTTAAAAATTTGAAAAAAAAACAAATTAGTTTTTGTTAAAAATTAGGTAATTTCAATATAATATTTATCTCTTAAAATGTATAGATGATGTCTTGCTAGTGTTAGAGTTACCCATTAAATTTATGCATATAGAAATGTGTTCCACGGTTGTTCGCCTCACGCAAGACCAATCTTCACCACAAGGATGACCCTTGTTTGCCCCAAGCAAGACCCATGTTGTTCGCAACAAGCATGACCCATGTTCGTCACAAGCAGGATCCATGTTTTCCCCAAGCATGACCCACATTCATCCCAAGCAGGAGCAATGTTTTCCCCGTGTTTGTCACAAAAATGGCCCATATTTTCCTTAATCATGACACATGTTCACCACAAGGATGACCAATATTTGCCCCAAGCATGACCCTTATTTGCCTCATGCATGACGCGTGTTCGCCACATGCTTTACCCGTATATGTCACAAATATGACCCGTGCACGTCACATAGCATTGCACAACAGTAAATTAATTCCATCTGTCAATATTACCACACTTATGACTAAAATATTTTTTTTTCACATTTTACATCAGTCTATATCACCACATAATTTACACCAGACACGTTGTCCAATCTGTCTATATCACCACATCAATTACACCAGACACTTTGTCCAATCTGTCTATATCACCACATCAATTACACCAGACACTTTGTCCAATCTGTCTATATCACCACATCAATTACACCAGACACTTTGTCCAATCTGTCTATATCACCACATCAATTACACCAGAGACTTTTTCCAATCTGTCTATATCACCACATCAATTACACCAGACACTTTGTCCAATCTGTCTATATCACCACATCAATTACACCAGAGACTTTGTCCAATCTGTCTATATCACCACATCAATTACACCAGAGACTTTTTCCAATCTGTCTATATCACCACATCAATTACACCAGAGACTTTGTCCAATCTGTCTATATCACCACATCAATTACACCAGACACTTTGTCCAATCTGTCTATATCACCACATCAATTACACCAGAGACTTTTTCCAATCTGTCTATATCACCACATCAATTACACCAGAGACTTTGTCCAATCTGTCTATATCACCACATCAATTACACCAGACACTTTTTCCAATCTGTCTATATCACCACATCAATTACACCAGACACTTTGTCCAATCTGTCTATATCACCACATCAATTACACCAGACACTTTTTCCAATCTGTCTATATCACCACATCAATTACACCAGACACTTTGTCCAATCTGTCTATATCACCACATCAATTACACCAGAGACTTTTTCCAATCTGTCTATATCACCACATCAATTACACCAGACACTTTTTCCAATCTGTCTATATCACCACATCAATTACACCAGAGACTGTGTCCAATCTGTCTATATCACCCCGCCCTATAACATTATGACATCTGTGGAGATCTGATTTTTAGCCACACCCAAAATTACTGCTTTAAATTTTGGACACACGTGTTTATCGGCACACATTTTACGACATTGGATTTGTTACATGATTCTGTAACATTACCACAGAAACAACGACAGTTAGAGTCAAGCGCTCGACCTCACAGGTGACCACAGTTAGAGTCAAGCGCTCGACCTCACAGGTGACCACAGTTAAAGTCACGTACTCGACCTCAAAGGTGACCACAGGTAAAGTCACGTACTCGACCTCAAAGGTGACCACAGTTAGAGTCACGCGCTCAACCTCACACGGGACCACATTGAAAGTCACGTACTCGACCTCAAAGGTGACCACAGTTAAAACCAGCACACGTTTCAGAAGAAATCGAATCTGATGTCAGAATCACCTCACTGCATGAAATGTGTGCGATGCCAAAGAGTAATCCAGTGTTTCAATGAGACACGAATGAGTGGATCAACGAATCTAAGCCGTGAGAACTAAGATCAATACAAAATCCAGTCTTGTTATGTTGTGGAAACATGGTAAGGTCTAGTTATGTTGTGGAAATATGGGAAAGGTCTAGTTATGTTATGGAAATATTGGAGAGGTCTAGTTATGTTGTGGAAATATGGGAGAGGTCTAGTTATGTTGTGGAAATATGGGAAAGGTCTAGTTATGTTGTGGAAATATGGGAAAGGTCTAGTTATGTTGTGGAAATATGGGAGAGGTCTAGTTATGTTGTGGAAATATGAGAGAGGTCTAGTTATGTTGTGGAAATATGGGAAAGGTCTAGTTATGTTGTGGAAATATGGGAAAGATCTAGTTATGTTATGGAAATATGGGAGAGGTCTAGTTATGTTGTGGAAATATGGGAGAGGTCTAGTTATGTTTTGGAAATATGGGAGAGGTCTAGTTATGTTGTGGAAATATGGGAAAGGTCTAGTTATGTTTTGGAAATATGTGAAAGGTCTAGTTATGTTGTGGAAATATGGGAAAGGTCTAGTTATGTTATGGAAATATGGGAGAGGTCTAGTTATGTTGTGGAAATATGGGAGAGGTCTAGTTATGTTATGGAAATATGGGAAGGGTCTAGTTATGTTGTGGAAATATGGGAAGGGTCTAGTTATGTTGTGGAAATATGGGAAGGGTCTAGTTTTGTTGTGGAAATATGGGAGAGGTCTAGTTATGTTGTGGAAATATGGGAAGGGTCTAGGTGTGCCACGGGTAAAAAAAAGTTTTGAGGAACACTGATGTAAACAATGTGCTTGAAATTATTTGTAACCCCAGGCCCCTGTTCTTTTCTATTCGCCAGGTCCGGGTATTTACTGGGTGTGTCGTAAATGGCATATACTGGCCCAGCCCTAGATATTCACAATGCACTGCACTTAAAAATCTTTCTAAACTAACAAATAGCTAGTGATAGCAAATAACATCATGATACAGCGTTCCGTTGACAAGAAGAGTGTGTGTGTGTGTGGGGGGGGGGGTTCGTTCGTGTCCAGATATTTCTCTATTTGCCGTCCTTAATGGATCAGAGCTTAGGCTTTCAGACTCCGGGACGATGCCAACCCGCGATGCCGTAATTCTATCTACAATGAAAGACAACGGTAATGGCCATCCTTTCTCCACGGTTCATTACGGTTGGCCACGTGTTTTTACGCCAGAGATTAAAAAAAAAAAATAAGCCTGTCGTATGACGACGCAATGTGTGTTAGTGTTTTAAGTTTGCTTCAAAACACACAACGGAACTCAGCACGGGCTTGATGGATTCAGTGGAACAAAAATAATAATGTTTTGTCAAAGCAAATCGCATACTTAAGTTGTGTGGCGCCAAGATCTTTGCCGCCCCCTCCGCATACAAATTTGCAGTTCAATGAGAATGGCACGCTCCTTATAAGTAAAAAAAAAAAAAATTACCAGCCATGCGCGGCAGGGCCGCTTCACTTCGCCCCTAAAAATAAATTAATTGATGTTTTAAGAGCACGGTTGAGGAATCTACGTCACATGTGCCACCTGATGAACACCTAGACAATATGTGCACCGTGCCCACAGCTGCAGAGATGTGTGATTTTATCATTGTAAAAAAGACACGTTCAATACATAAAAATGCCCGATTAATAAAGGCGTGGGCAAATGTGCACTATATTTTCTGATGATTCATGAGAACAAATATTCCTGTGTTCAAATAAAAATGTGTTGAATATTGTTGATCGTGCTACGCATACAAAAATGATCAATACCATATTCAGAGTTGAGAATGAAGGTGGTATGCCAAGATGACTAAGACTATATTCAGCGTTGAATACGAAGGTGGCCTGCCAGTCCCATTTGTGCTTCCCCCCTGCCCTACCCCACATAGGACATAGTAGGATTTCAGTCAATTCTGGTTTTCTTTGCCGAGCGCTTTCTTTGGTGAGCGTATTCTCTGAGTTTTGTGCCCCAACAGTGAGTCTGCCACTCCAGCTTGTAGAGAGTTCACCGAGCATAAGTTGTTTGGGACGTCTGCTGTCTGGCATTCAGTCAACATGCCATGCCTATCTTTTTGTAGGAGCGCGAAGAAGCTGACAAAGCCAGCCCATTGTTGGACCTATGTAGCCGGAATTTTGTCATGCTGACTTATGCCAAGAGGTTTACGTAGACATCGTAGGTGGAGGAGATTGTTGAGCTATCTAGCATGTCTGCTGTACACTGTTTAAGTATCGCTAGCATATAAGAGAGATGTTAATACGACTGCCTTAGATACTCTCAGCTTAGTAACAAGACTGAGACCCTTTCGCTCCCAAACACTCTTTCGGAGGACTTCCAATTACAACATTTGCTTATCAAATTTCAATTTTTGATCTCATTATCTATTGTTACTGGCCTGGAGAGGGTGCTACCAAAATATATAAATTTTTCCACTGCTTGAAGCTTCGGTCCTTTCACTGATATTTAAGGTTTTTGTAGCTTTACTTGGAGCTGGGGGGTGCAAGACCTCTGGGAGAGGGGGCATAATTATTGTGAGGCGTGGTTGTCGCAGGTTTTAGCAAAGCAATCGTATTTTGCCGCATTTTTTAATACAAGCTTGCATTTGGGGCACAGTCATCAGCGAACAAGTGGTCTCGAATAACGTTCCTAAGGGATTGCAATCTCTTAAGAGTAAATATCCCTCCGTCTGTCTTGAATCTCATAGGAATGTAGTTATTATTTTCAATAAAAGCATCCGTTAGCATTGCTGAGATTACTTTGCTAAAGTTTGGTGGCTAGAACTCAGCCTTGTTTTACGCAAGTAGTTACAGGAAAAGCCACAAAAGCCAGAATCCATCACCCTCGCCATCATACCATCATGCAATGGACGTTCTATTGTAATAAATCTACTCGGGCAGCCCAATGTCTCCATTATCTTCCACGGGCTATCTGTACTGACTGAGTCAAATGTCTCCATTATCTTCCACGGACTAACTGTACTGACTGAGTCAAATGTCTTGGTCAGATCAATAAAGGCGATGAACAGGCCGCTGTGATGCTCTAGCGATTTTCCCGAAGCTGGCGTGCTGCAAATATCATGTCAGCTGTGCCCCTGATCTGAACGGAATCCACAATAGCATTCAGGAAATAGCACTTGTTAAAAGTATATTTATAAATAATTAAGTAGGCCGAGATCTACCCAGCTATGCAAAGGAGATATATGCCACGATAGTTGTCACAAATTTGATGACTGTCCTTTCGCTTGTTTACTTGCATCCTTGAATTGCTGAGGGACAGTACCATCTTTAAATATTGACTCATAAGGCTCTGTCAGTCTTTTCATCAGAACGGGACACCTGCTTACCTCTAGGTGTCTATGCTACCCTATTTGCGACCAACTTTGTTCAACTAAAGTGAAAAGGAAGATAGAAGAAGTGCTTCAAACACAGCAAAGTGTGTCCGGCAAAAACTCAATCGAAACGGTATCGGCCCTATATGATCATATCATAAACACTTAACGTTTGTGCCTGGAATATGTGAATTTTGATGGAAGACGCCAAAGCAAATTGACCAGAGAGTTGAACTGCACTTGTTGCCATAGAGCTCGTTAGATTCTTATTCGACATAACAGCGCTATCGGAAACCCGCCTTCCAGAGATAAAGTCAACTTACTGTACTTGCAGGCAGATACACTTTTTTTCTGGAATGGTCGCTGCTATAACGAATGACGAGCTGGTGTTGGCTTTGCCATCAAAACACGCATCGCCCGCACAATCTCAAAACTACAAGAAGGTATCCGCAACCCATTGATTACACTTCGGCTCCCTCTAATCAAACATAAAGGAGCCACACTCATCAGTACTTATGCTCCAACGATGACAAAGTCCGAGGAAACCAAAAACAAATTATAATAAAGAATTAGACAATGTCATCTCAAAAGTTGGAAAATCACAGAAACTCATTTTTCTTGGGAGGACTGAAATGGTAAATTTAGAGCAGACCACCAGACATGGGAAAGGGACTATTGGAAACCATGACCATTGAAGGTATAGTAGTAACAATGGGCTACTGCTCATAAACTTGTGCACAACAAATGATCTAGCTATCACCAATATGCTCTACCACCGTCCCATCCGGAAAAAGAATAGCCTGGTTGCATCCGCGTTCAAAAAACTGGCACATGTTTGACTCTAACATCAACAGAAACCAGTGACATACAAAATATGTTACAGTTAACCAGGCTTTTTATGGTGCTGAAGGCTGGAGTGACCATCGACTAATAAGGCACAAACTAAAGTTTCATGTCATACCCATGAGACGACCTCAGGGCGATATTTAAAACAAAGCTTAATGTCGACAGGCTTAAGTGTACAAACATGGCTGATAATAATTTTTCCATTGAACTCGAACACAGACTAAGGGATAATCCCTCGGAGGAATATGAAAATATTGATTCCATATAACTTAAATTGGGAAATACGGTATCTCCCACTGCTCTAGAACACCTCGGACCAATAACCCGAAGATATAAAGATTGGATTCGGTGAAAATGATAATGAGATAAGTCAATACTAAATGATAAAAATCAAGTGCTTAGGTCTTATCAGAAAACACTCAAGCCACAGGTAAATAAAGATGTCCTCAGAAAAATATCAATCAGAAAGTGCAGAAGGAACTTTGTGAAATGCAGGACTGGTGGCTCAGTAGGAAGGTTGATGGAGAGCAGGACTGGTGGCTCAGTAGGAAGGTTGATGGAGAGCAGGACTGGTGGCTCAGTAGGAAGGTTGATGGAGAGCAGGACTCGTGGCTCAGTAGGAAGGTTGATGGAGAGCAGGACTCGTGGCTCAGTAGGAAGGTTGATGGTGAGCAGGACTCGTGGCTCAGTAAGAAGATTGATGGAGAGCAGGACTCGTGGCTCAGTAGGAAGGTTGATGGTGAGCAGGACTATGCCAATTGACATGGTAAAGAAGTGTATGGACCACAGTCCTCAGGCCGCTTGCACCTCCTTCACAAAGATGAAACTCAGATACTGAAACATAAGAGAAATATGGGCAGAAAATATTTTGTCAAGTCCTTAACTTTCCGGCTGCTAAAATAGATAATGTCATTGCTATTTTACCATAGATGGAGATCAACCGAGAGCTAGACCAGAGGTCCCCAAACTTTTTTGTCTCGTAGACCACTATCCATGTTTTTCGGTCTTTGTTAGACCTATTGCTTACCTGATATTGATGTTTTTGCAAATGCATTAACTTCAAATGTATTTTTGACAGCCGGTACAGTGCTACTCACTTTGAAAGATTTATATTGATATTCATCTATCAGAAAATATACCTAATAACTTAAATTTGGATTCTCCATCACATTTCTTGAACATTTAAGTTTTAAAAAAATATTTACTTCATAGGTACTTTTATACTTTATGTAGGAAGATATTTGTCCTTATATTATAAGGTAATATTATGTAAGTATATAAGTACTATCTGTATATGAGGATTATTCCACTCATGGAATGCCAAAATAGAAGTCACGACCTGCTTACATGAGCTCCACTATCGTTGACACCCATTTTCATTTCATAAACCCCCCCCTTCCAACCCCAATTTTTTTTTTCTCTGAAATGAACCCCTTGCAAGTTGTCGTCAACCCATTGGGGGGAAGGGAGGGGCGATATAGACCACATTGGGAATCCTTGAGCTAGACAATAGTCCCAATGAGGATGAAATCGGGATGGCAATCCAGCAACTCTCCTCAATGAAAACCCCAGGACCTTTCAATCCATATTGAAACGTGCAATCACTTTTTTCAATGTTTCACGTCAACAAATATTCACGTGTACAAATAAAAATATGTTAAATATGCATATATACAAATATATACATATATAAACAGTTGCGTAGGAAGATACGCGGGGGCCTTGGTCTTTATTTTGAAGGGTCCATTTACTGTCCGCGATCCTCTCTTCGGGGAACAGGGCGGCAAAACGCTATGTCAGCTCTCGGTCGACATCAACCCAAGCTACACCACTGGGGGTGCAAATAAAACATTAGTTATATTTATGTTAAAGATGATTGTTTTATACCAAAGATATTGTTTTACATGATAAAGGGAGTTTTGTTCCTGGAAAGAAAGTCAAGCGTTGGGTACATTTAGAATGTATTCAAATGAGGCCCGGACAGAGACTTTAAAGATGTTCATGCGGCCCTAGGGTACGAAGAGTTGGCACATTCTCTTGGTAAAAGAATTTCTTTTAGAAATCTAAGTTGGTGATGCAAATAAATACATCTAGGTTTGTTATGTTTGTTGATAAATCATCAACACACAGGCTGCGTTCTGTTTACAAGTCTCTGGTTGAATGACGGAGAATAGGGTTAACAGGTTGTTTTTCTCTTCTTCCGGAGCGTCCTTTTCGAGCTCTAGCCATTGATTTCTTTGAGGAAAAGAGAGGGAGAGAGAGAGAAACTAAGAGTGTGTGAGAGAGAAAGAGGGAGAGAGAGGAAATAAGAGAGAGAGAGAGTGAGAGATAGAGAGAAAATAATAGGTTGAGAGAGAGAGGGAGAGAGAGAAAATAAGAGTGTGAGAGAGAGGGGGAGAGTGAAAAATAAGAGAGAGGGAGCGAGAGAACGTATGTTTGGAGCTGTTTACTTTATCGGATTAGTTAGTAAATTATCATTTCGATAAAGTTATTTTTTTTTAAATTGTTGAAATTGTTGAAACACGTTTTAAAGGTCATGTTGGGAAATCATTCAAAGAATGGTTGGCGAATTATGCTAAGGAAGTAAAACACGTTTTATTACCTAATAAACTGTTCAAAAGTTGATGAAGGTATTGCAAACTTCAACATTGCAAACTACACATTGCTGCATCCATTGAGTGGCTTTGATGGTCGAGACTTTGACAGATGGTTTTTGATGGTAAAGACTTTGACAGATGGTTTTTGATGGTCAAGACTTTGACAGATGGTTTTTGATGGTCAAGACTTTGACAGATGGTTTTTGATGGTCAAGACTTTGACAGATGGTTTTTGATGGTCGAGACTTTGACAGATGGTTTTTGATGGTCGAGACTTTGACAGATGGTTTTTGATGGTCAAGACTTTGACAGATGGTTTTTGATGGTAAAGACTTTGACAGATGGTTTTTGATGGTCAAGACTTTGACAGATGGTTTTTGATGGCAAGACTTTGACAGATGCCTTTGAACATGTCAGCATCAAAAACATAATTAAGCAAAAATCTACATCAAAGATCTCTTAAAATAATCTGTGAAGAAATCTTTTCTGTTATTAGTCAAAATGGACCCAGACACGCAGCGCCGCCATTCGCACCCAGGTACCATTAAGCTCAATCCTATTCGGATGTCATTTGTGGTAGTTTATCTTAGATAAAATGAAGAATTAACATTTCAAACGTATAGTCCATTCAATTATCTTTCATTTGATACCTCATACGGTCTTACAAACCCAACAAAAATATTTTAAATCGTTTTTTAATCCCAACCTCTCAATTCTGGCACCCGGGTACCAATAGGTGCAGCCTTTTGAAAATGTATTCCGTTCTAATTAAATTATTTTATTATTGTTAAATAGTTTGTTTTTTTTCTTTTTAAAATATAAATAACAAATTTCTAATAAATTTTAGTCGATATTGTTGCATAAAAAGACGTCGGGTGCATCCTGCGCCTTCATTACAAGTTTTTCGATTACCCCTGAGAGAAAGAGGTCGGACAAGATAAGTGAATGAGAGGCGAGGGTGACGGGAGAATTGGTCGGAGAAAAGACTGAGAGAAGGAAAGGAATCTAGCCGAGAGAAAGGAGGGATTTATTTAAGGTTTGGGGGAAGCAGGCCGATGAGATAGTAGGTGAGGAGGGAAGAAATAACGAGACTTGGATATTGGGACGGAAAGGAGAGGCGAGGGAACTGACCTTTGACCTCAAGGGTTTAAGGGAATGGGACGGGGTTTTAAGTGCCGGTCAGATCGTAAGGGGCGGTGTTAGAAAGGTCAGTGAACGATAGAGTAGGACCTAGACAAAATTTCTTCTGCGTTGGTTCTAATATAAACTCGGGAAAAATGTTTAACACATTAGCCGACGTGTCACTAAATGTCCACGTTAAAACGACCATTAGCCGACGTGTCACTAAATGTCCACGTTAAAACGACCATTAGCCGACGTGTCACTAAATGTCCACGTTAAAACGACCATTATCCAACGTGTCACTAAATGTCCACGTTAAAATGACCATTATCCAACGTGTCACTAAATGTCCACGTTAACACGTTCATATCTGCGAGCTCTCATACTCACATTGTTGATTGCAGGCCCTGCTGAGTTAGCATTTTTTTTAAAATTTGTGCTTGCAACAGAAATATTTTTGGTGCGGCGTGTAACTAGAGCCGACAGAATGCTAAAACTAGAGCCGACAGAATGCTACATTTGAATTCAACTAATGTAGTAGGAGCACAGCTCCAAATGCCCAGTTGGAAGCCATATCAGTGGCGTGGGAAGTGGGGGGGGGTTTGGGGATACTGCCCCCTCCCTTGGGTTAGAATTTTGTTTTTCTTATGGAGAAGAGGCCAACTACAGATGTTTTTTTTTCGCTGAAGCGTGTGGGAAATCTCTTGGTCCATTCTGTCGGGCACTAACTCTAGGTGGCCCCTGCGTCACAGTAACCAGTATACTGACAGGTTCTGCCAAGAGGAAACATGTGTATACATAAAGCATACCACTAAATTCGAGTAACGATCCTTTTCAGTTGGAATTTCTCCACTTTCCTGTCAATCCGTGATGACGATGACCAGCAATAAATCACAAGGGCAGTAATAATAGGGTTTATCGACTAGCTGGAGTCATGGTTCTTTCCTTGTCAGCTCTGCGCAGCCCCTGTTTAAGAGTTAGTTGTGCATCCCCTGTGTAAGAGTTATTTGCAGCCCCTGTTTAAGAGTTAGTAAAATACCAACCTCTGCTCTTTGTCTTACAAGAAAGGCTCGAAACATTTTTTTTCCTGCACAAAATAAAAATATTATTATTATTTCAATGTTTTATCAACAGTAGTTTGTTCATTTCTCCCCTGACATGTATATATTCACTTAATGATACGTTCTACATCATAGTACTAGGATGATATGAAAAACTACAAAGATATAGTCTAGTTGAAAAATTCAATATTCGGAGATACATTTAAAAAAAAAAAAAAATTCCAATTATTTCAACAAATAAGATCTACATATTTTGTTTTCCTTTTCTATAGTAAATGGTTCAAAGATCCGAGAATAATAATTTGTTATTCTTTATTTTAAGATAATAATTTTGAGGCTGTATAAAAATCTCGTGGAAAAGCTGGTTTCATTTGCTAGTATGAAAAATAAAACGTGAGACATTGATAAAAAAAACGTGTGTTTTTACTTTATTGTTGACTATGTGAAGTTTAAATGACGCATTGGCGTTTTAGTAAAACAAATCGAGCCCTAACTTTCATAATAAAGTACGGTCACAGTTTAAGCTGTACCCCCCCCCCCCCCTTTTCCCCCCCATTTTTATGTACATTGTGGTAGTTAATAATACACATAAAATTAATAATAATTACAAATATAAAGCATATACATATATTAAATTTGTCAACATGTTACTTGATGAAACCACATTTTTCGCTAGACATCTTATTGTTTTAGTTTTTATTTTGGATTCACAAACTGCTGTCTTTAAAATATTGCACTAGACCAGGTGTTCCCACGATCAAATGACGCACTTGACGAGGTTTTCCCACGATCAAATAACGCACTTGACAAGGTGTTCCCAAGATCAAATATCGCACTGGAGGTATTTTAAGATCAAATATCGCAATAGAGTTATTACAAGATCAAATATTGCACTGGACAAGGTGTTATCATGATCAAATATCGCACTAGACCAGATGTTCCCAAGATCAAATATTGCAATAGAGGTGTTATAAGATCAAATATTCCAGTAGACTAGGCGTCCCGCCACTACCAACGTCCCGACCGAAAGACTCCCTGGGCGGTGGGGGTTGGTAACGCAACACCAAACCACCGGAGTGGAAGCAAAGCCGTCCTGACCCACAGAGAGTTAACTGCGGACGCTTTAAACGCAGCGTCCTCGGTCGACCGGGCCTCCTCTAGGTCAAGGGGGAGGTTCCCGGCGCCCTCCCGCACGGGCTGAAGTCGGGTTAAGTCCTTCAGTGCTCTGGTTTCTTTGGGGGAGCGCCGGGGGGGGGGGGGGGGCATTAAGAGCTCACGCTCGACGGCCCACCGATTCCATCTCTTATGCGACATTTGGAGTAGACTAGGCTACTGTAAAACCCATGCCGATGATTTTAGCTACGCGGCCGTGAGAAAGAGGCTCCTAGGCAACCGTTTCGTCCTGCCACTACCAACGTCCAACCCGAAAGACTCCCTGGGTGGTGGGGAGTGGTAACGCAACACCAACCCCCCGGAGTGGAAGCAAAGCCGTCCTGACCCACAGAGAGTGGACTGCGGGCGCGTTAAACGCAGCGTCCTCGGTCGACCGGGCCTCCCCTAGGTCAAGGGGGAAGTTCCCGGCGCCCTTCCGCACGGGCTGGCGTCGGGTTAAGTCCTTCAGTGCGCTGGATTGTGGGGGGGGGGGCGCCGGGGGGGCATTAAGAGCTCGCGCTCGACGGCCCACCGACTCCATCTCTTATGCGACATTTTCAGTAGACTAGGCGTTATCACGATAACAATGGAGGCTAACATAGCCCATAAATTCAACAATCTCAAATGGACCGCATCAACGTGTGTGAGATTTATTCCATTTGCAATAATGTAACACTGCAAGCTCTGCCTGAGTAAAGTAATCATGTAACACTGCAAGTTCTGCCTGGGTAAAGTCACAACGTGAGCTTCACGCTCTCCAACGTCAGCCGGGTCACGTACACGGACGTGCCTGGTCATGGCGGAAAATAATCAGAGATCATGTTTTATTGTGATTGCACCAATAAATAGGGCCAGCAGTTGAAATGAAATTTTTATCGCTTCGCAGAACTTCCGGAATGCGCACTTAGAAACAGTTTCTCAATTTTTAAATTGTTTTGTTTGATTTTTTTTGGGTATTTTTGTGTGTCCAACAGTATCATTTAGGTTACATTTTCTTATAAACTAATGCTCGGTTCAGGCGAGTAAATTGTCGTCAAATCCTTGTCAATTTTTTTAACGCACTATTTTGTGTTACAACATAGTGTGTTCAAAAAGAAATTTGACGAAAATTTGATCGCGTGAACCGAGCATAAGCCTAGCTTTGTCTCAACAATATTTACAGATTAGCAAAGCAAAATATTTCAACAAAAGTTTGACCAGCAAAGATATTTCGTACTCAAACAAAAAATGGGATGAAAATAACTTTATATGACTTCTTGTCACTTCGCGAACGCTAACAAAGTCAAACCGGGTTATTATTATCATTTCCTATCAAATGTTTTTACCTACATACTTTAATATATCACATATCTAAAAAGATATAAAATAAGATTATTTTATTGATCAATGTAAATGGAATTTTCATATTACATTGTGCATATTCATTTTAAGAACACCCACAAAATACATAGTTACACCTAGACAACATTTTACAATTATAAATATTGAAGCACAGGACGAGTAAAATACCACCTAAATATAAAAAAAATCAGTTTCATATTTTAAACCATTACCATACCTTAATTTACAGAAATAATAATTGTAAATAGCTTTTTTTTTCTCTCTTTCTTTCCATTTTTTATTTTGTACAAATGGAAAGAGTCTGCGAGAGAACGACCAGCAGTGGCAATGGGTTAATGTCTGATTTCCTATGTAGAATAAACACCGCGCGCAGGGCCAGAAATCAATAACTCTGATCGGATGTGCTTTAAAACCTATTTAGCATCCCTGAATTGCCTTCCTTTTCCCGACTTGTTTCTTATTATCTGCTAAGCCGCTAGGACAAATTTCCATCTATGCTGGCTGCTTTGACAAGTGTGGGGAGGACCTGTTAGTCCTCTCTTGTCTCTGTACATGTTATGGCTGCTTTTACAAGTGTTGCGAGGACCCGATGGTTCTCTCTTGTCTCAGTCTATGATATTGACTCGTTGTAAGACCATCCGGCAACACCAACCCGTATGGGAGGGATACGATCATGAAGCAATTATATATATAAACAATTTTGTTCATTTTTAGTACATAACTGGCAATGTTATGCTATAAAAAGTTATTTTAATAGCAAGCCAAATTATTGGTTTATTTCATAATAAACGTTTATATCTTAAAGTCTTTTTTTTTTTTAATCCCGCATCCGAAAAGAAAATGTCCTGCTTTTCAGTCCTTTTCAAAAGATAATGTCCTCTTTTTTCATTGTCTGGCAACCCTACATATTAGCATAATCATAAACATGTCCCATTAAATAAACACACATGACATATTAAGGATCAGCGGACACGGATCTGTTGCTGGCGTGAATGAAGACGAAGGTCGAGGAGGGTGGAAAATGAGTCATGCATCCAGACTCGTTGGAAGCCTGGAGTTGACAATAATTGTGTTCATTGGCGGGGGGGGGGGGGAGGGGGGAGAGATCGCTATTTCCATGGTTAGAGGGTATTCGATGGACTCAAATCGTAAGTTAAAGTGGGTCAATTTGGCTTCTACTTTCAAACGTTGACAGGGCATTATTTTACTGTTACTGTTTATAATTGTCCATAAAGCCTACAGATTGCAAAACCATTAATTTGAACACAAGCGTAGGTAAGGCGCGAGCTCTAACAGGCTGTAAATGGTCCTTTAACACAGGTTAAAAGCCAGTGCTGCAAATGGTCCTTTAACACAGGTTAAAAGCCAGTGCTGCAAATGGTCCTTTAACACAGGTTAAAAGTCAGTGCTGTAATTGGTCTTTTAAAACATGTCGTAAGCCAGTGATGTCATTGGTCTTTTACAGAGCTCCAGGAAATGTGACAGCAAAGAACGCTAATGTTTTGTAGCTGCGACCTTGACTGATGTCATTTGTCTTTGCGACCTTTCCTTGATCTTGGAACCAGTGTTTCTTTTACACAACGTGTTCCGGATGTGTCTCACTGTGCTCTGTACGCGTTCCACGTCGCAAGAATTGTTGTTATTACAGACCTGTTTACTCTTACGAGTTTGGCGTACAGTGCACGATTCTGAGGTGAATACATTTTATATATAATGTTTGTTTATTTTTTACTATTAAGATAATGTATTGAACGATTTTGTGATGATGTTGTACGATTTTAAGAGTTTGAGGGTAAACAGGTCTGTAATTGGCATTATGTCAATGGCATACCGCCTGTGGGTCTCCATCTTAGAGTTTGGTTTCAGAGCTTGCCTTCCCTTGGATGAGTTGCCATCCAAGGTTAATGAGTCCCATCCACCCTGGGAGCTGTTTTTTTGTTTTTGTTTTTTTTTTTGTTGCTTCTTTTTGCTTTTGCTAAAGTTTGAATTCAATTCCATGAAGCATGAGATTAACCCAGTTGAGGAGGGTTAAACCTTAGTTAAAAACAAACCCACAACATGGTCGCCTGTCATCTCAAAGCTTCAAGTGCCGAAAGAAATCATAAACATAAAAACCTAATAAATTAGGCACAGCTGAAATAATAAAAGAAATGCAAGTAAAGGTAATCCAGTGCTTTACTTTGGGTTGGGATAAAGAATAAATAAATGAGCTTGCCTTCAGATGGCCAAATTTATTTAACCAAAGGGTGACATTCCATACATATTCTTCTTATTTAGATACAAATGAACATTCTAGTGTCGATATAAATATAAATGTTTTCAAGTAATTTATTAATTTTTGTAAAGTTAAAAGCGGAAACAAAGTGATATTTAAAAAAAAAAAAATTAACATTTGATCCTCCTCGTTTCGACAGACAAGTGATGAATGGAAGTGCGCCGATCTCGCTCCACCTGGTTATTCTGCCCGGTCATTTCCTCGTCCATCTCGTGGTGGTGGCCTTGCTGTCATTTACAAGGACACTGTGTGCCGTTATCTAGCCTTTGTCATCATGATCATGTTTACTAAATTATTTTTAACAGCGTGGTGAGCCCAGCCCTAGGTTGGGGTACACGCTTTATAAAACTTCGTATAATAATAATAATAATAATAATATCCTGATTCTCATGACACGGCTTGAGAATCATTGCCCCAAACATTCCCAGCTGACGCTTATCAGCTGAGGTTTTAATAATCCTTCAGAAGAAAAAACAACAACTAAAAATGAGATTATTCTGACGACATTCAGTTCATGAACTAAAAATGAGATTATTCTGACGACATTCAGTTCATGAACTAAAAATGAGATTATTCTGACGACATTCAGTTCATGAACTAAAAATGAGATTATTCTGACGACATTCAGTTCATGAACTAAAAATGAGATTATTCTGACGACATTCAGTTCATGAACCAACACTTATGCGCGAATTTTAAACAAAAAAAACTTTCTTTCAATGAAAGTTCAGTCATGCAACGTTATTCTTTTGTTCTCAGAAATACGTGTTGAATTTTGACAAATCTTATCTTATTAAAAAATCCTATAGGCCAGGTAGTATCTTTCTTAACATGGTCATCCTTTTGTTTCTACGTAAAAGGAAATACATTATATTCGATTCTACGAAACTTGGAGACCAGTCGCGATACCGATAACATGAATAATAAACGGGCTCGTGTATTCGATTTCAACAAAAACAGACCCGACGCGACTCTAACACGGTGAGTCATGACTCCAAAAATGTTGTTTGGGAACTGGTTTCATGAATGAATCATGAATGTGTTTATTTGTTTTTAACAACATGACGTTTGCACTATAGTTTGTATCAAGCACATGGGGGGGGGAAAGGTTGTGCTTGCTCTCAGGGTAATGCGACCTTATCTGTGCTACTAAAAGATGTGTATGTTACACTAGGTGACAGATTGTATGAATAGTGCTTGATTTTTATTTCCTTTCATAAATGATTGCAAGGAATTTCTCTGTTACGATTTAAGAGTGCAACGTGTTTGTAGTTGACAAGTTACCTGCAGCGTGGGTTCCTAGTTAACACTTCACCTGTAGGTGCGTTCAAAGTTGACACTTTATACATGTAGCCTGTGCTTGGTGGACACATTTTACCTGAACCGTGTTCCTATGATAAGACAATGCCGTGTAGTCGAGCCATAAAAGACGATTCGGTTCCTTGCCTTGTGTTCAATTTATGGATTTTATTGAGTCCCGTCGTATTGGCGCCTTGTGTCTAACAAAAACCCACGTTACAAGCAATCAATTTTTATCGTATTCAAAATTTTTCAAACGAGTTAAAATCCAAAACAGCGTCCAGGAACGACCAACTCAACATAGATCGTTACTATTCTCAACCAACTCAACATAGATTGTTACTATTCTCAACCAACTCAACAAATATTGTTATTTTTCTTGACCAACTCAACATAGATTGTTACTATTCTCAACCAACTCAACAAATATTGTTATTTTTCTTGACCAACTCAACATAGATTGTTACTATTCTCAACCAACTCAACATAGATTGTTACTATTCTCAACCAACTCAACATAGATTGTTACTATTCTCAACCAACTCAACATAGATTGTTACTATTCTCAACCAACTCAACATAGATTGTTACTATTCTCAACCAACTCAACATAGATTGTTACTATTCTCAACCAACTCAACAAATATTGTTATTTTTCTTGACCAACTCAACATAGATTGTTACTATTCTCAACCAACTCAACAAATATTGTTATTTTTCTTGACCAACTCAACATAGATTGTTACTATTCTCAACCAACTCAACATAGATTGTTACTATTCTCAACCAACTCAACATAGATTGTTACTATTCTCAACCAACTCAACATAGATTGTTACTATTCTCAACCAACTCAACATAGATTGTTACTATTCTCAACCAACTCAACATAGATTGTTACTATTCTCAACCAACTCAACATAGATTGTTACTATTCTCAACCAACTCAACATAGATTGTTACTATTCTCGACCAACTCAACATAGATTGTTACTATTCTCAACCAACTCAACATAGATTGTTATTTTTCTTGACCAACTCAACATAGATTGTTACTATTCTCAACCAACTCAACAAATATTGTTATTTTTCTTGACCAACTCAACATAGATTGTTACTATTCTCAACCAACTCAACATAGATTGTTACTATTCTCAACCAACTCAACATAGATTGTTACTATTCTCAACCAACTCAACATAGATTGTTACTATTCTCAACCAACTCAACGTCACAATGCGATAAACGATGAAATGTAAACACTGTCTCATTCAAATAGTTTCGGTTTTGTATTTAGCTCCACGGCACAAGGATTGCGTTGAATGAACCGCATCAAGACATTTATAAAGTATTCAGGCACGCCACTCTGATATCCAGGGTGTAAAATAAACTGCAACAAAGACACTCAAGACACACAGACACCGACAACATGGGTTGTTGTAACAGTTTCGGCACGCTGGTGGTGTCCATGCTGGTGTTGGTCGTCTCACTGGGGCTGACCATTGCAGCCATTCTGACGGACTACTGGTTCCTGGTGGGGACGGTATCAGGCGCCAGCGGCGAGGACAAGCGGAGGAACAACTTCAACTTCGGCTTCTGGAAGAAATGTTACGAGGACATGCCTGAAGGTAAGGGACTTGAAGTTAAACAAACTTGTGTGTACACCCTCGCTTCAGTTTATCTTATGTTTCGTAGTGCCAGAAGTCGATCTCGACATCTTCAGCAAACTCCTCTGTGTGTGATTTGATAAATTAGCGATGTATTTCCAACTGCAATGGTTATGTAACATTAACCCCACACTAACACCTCGGTGGGAAAGATTTAGGGAGAGAAAGAAAAGTTTTAAAAAATAAAGAGGAATTTCCTGGTTGTTACACACAGCCCGGCTATTTCGCAGTCTCACCTGCGTGGCCAACGTGTCAAGCACAGGGAGCCGGAGTGACAGTAAGCCCACCCCTCCCACCCAACGACAGACAACTCCCTGTAATGGAGTCCCAAGGTACGAAATACTGAGTGGAGGGGGGAGACACAGCTTGGAGCATACAAAGTAAGGGGGCGACACAGGGGGCCTCAGGAGAACGTTTCTTATAATAAGAATCAAAGAAAAAACAAATACTTGGATGTTTAAATTAATATTGTTTAACATGATTTTGTAGTTTTTAAATGATTAGAGAAAAGGTTTGTGAGGGTAGTATTATTATTATTTTAAAGCAAGATTTACACGTGAAATTTAAATGAATAGTTTTAAGAGAACTTTAAGAGAAAAAATAACAAAAAATAACTTAGTTTTAAAGAAAAAACCTTGCATGAACGTAATAACAAGCCGGCGGAAAGGGTGCGAATAACCTTGTGGGGAAATCTTTGTATCTGAGTTTACGGCAATGTATCGTGTACATAAGTGCAGTAATGGTCTGTGTAAGAGCAGTCTTGGTCTGTGTAAGTGCAGAAATGGTCTGTGAATGTGTAGTATTGGTCTGTGAATGTGTAGACAGGCCTGTGAAAGTGTAAAGGAAGGTATGTGAACATGCAGGGCTGGTCTGTGAAAATATAGGGATGGTCTGTGTCTGAATGTGTAGTAAAGGTATGTGTTGTTGGTGATATGTGTACTTGTGTCGAAAATATTTGCGTGTTCGTGTGCATTTAAATGAAACTGAGTAGTTTCAAGCTTTGTTTTTGCTGTTGTTGATTTTATTGCATGTTTAAACTCAATTCGTGCAATGACGATATAAAACCCCCCAACCCGTCCCCCCTTTACTTCTCTAACTGTATGTCGTGGTACCAAAACTGGTTTGTTAAAATCCATTACATTATCATCATTTTTTGTGTGTGTGTGTGTTTCTTCCTGGCTGGGTGTGTGGCGAAAATCTTCGGACGACTAATTGACCCACTTCCCATCGAACTGGACTTGGCAACTAGACTCATAACACAATCTATCAAATGTGCTGGCCCATCCCCGATTTTAAATAAAATAATATATGCTTTCATAGAAGAGATTCATACAATAATACATGCATTCATAGAAGAGATTCATACAATAATTCACGCATTCATAGAAGGGATTCATACAATAATACATGCATTCATAGAAGGGATTCATACAATAATACATGCATACATAGAAGGGATTCATACAATAATACATGCATTCATAGAAGGGATTCATACAATAATTCACGCATTCATAGAAGGGATTTATACAATAATACATGCATTCATAGAAGATATTCATACAATAATTCACGCATTCATAGAAGGTATTCATACAATAATACGTGCATTCATAGAAGGGATTCATACAATAATACACGCATTCATAGAAGGGATTCATACAATAATTCACGCATTCATAGAAGGGATTCATACAATAATACATGCATTCATAGAAGGGATTCATACGAAAAACTTCGGTTTTACGGTACTCTATTAATTGTTTAGCTCGTTTTCTAAATTAAGGCAAAAAATATACCACAAAAACAACTTTATTTTAAAAAAAGTAAAAATAAAACCTTAAAGGTTATTTTCAAATCTGCAAAGCTATTTTTCACAGCAACATGCATGCTTGATAGTATTCAGGGAAGTCTATAGGATTGGACAATTTAAAAAAGGGGAGAAGGCACATTTAAAAAAAAAAAGAGAATTGCCTAGCTTATTGAAGTGTGTTGAGTAACTCAGTAAACATACTGAAAATAACATGATTATCCAGGCTGACATCGGTCCCGCAACCAGTGGCGTAGCGAGCTTAACTCGCGCCCGGGGCACAATACCTTTTTAGCGCCCCCCAATACCTTTTTAGCGCCCCCCCTATTCGAAAACCATACAAAATTATAGTAAAATATACCATTTGGCGCCCCTTTGTGAGTAGCGCCCGAGGCAAGATGCCCCCCTTGCCCCCCCCCCTCACTACGCCACTGCCCGCAACATCTGATAACTCATCCTGAGTAATTTAAGCTCATTAAAAACAAAACAAAACCCCCTACAAAATATCTGAGGACATTTGTGTCCTCCATCGAGGATCGTGTGTCCTCCATAGAGGATCGTGTGTCCTCCATCGAGGATCGTGTGTCCTCCATAGAGGATCTTGTGTCCTCCATCGAGGATCGTGTGTCCTCCGTCCAGGATCTTGAGTCCTCCATCGAGGATCGTGTGTCTTCCATCGAGGATCTTGTGTCCTCCATCGAGGATCTTGTGTACTCCATCGAGGATCTTGTGTACTCCATCGAGGATCGTGTGTACTCCATCGAGGATCGTGTGTCCTCCATCGAGAATCTTTTATCCTCCGTCGAGGATCTTGTGTCCTCCATCGAGGATCGTGTGTCCTCCATCGAGGATCGTGTGTCCTCCATCGAAAATCGTGTGTCCTCCATCGAGGATATTGTGTCCTCCATCGAGGATTGTGTGTCCTCCATCGAGGATATTGTGTCCTCCATCGAGGATCGTGTGTCCTCCATCGAGGATCTTGTGTCCTCCATCGAGGATCGTGTGTCCTCCATCGAGGATCTTGTGCCCTTCATCGAGGATATTGTGTCCTCCATTGAGGATCTTGTGTACTCCATCGAGGATCGTGTGTCCTCCATCGAGAATCTTTTATCCTCCGTCGAGGATCTTGTGTCCTCCATCGAGGATCGTGTGTCCTCCATCGATGATCTTGTGTCCTCCATCGAGCATCGTGTGTCTTCCATCGAGGATCGTGTGTCCTCCATCGAGGATCGTGTGTCCTCCATCGGGGATCGTGTGTCCTCCATCGAGGATCGTGTGTCCTCCATCGAGGATCGTGTGTCCTCCATCGAGGATATTGTGTCCTCCATCGAGGATTGTGTGTCCTCCATCGAGGATCTTGTTTGTTTTTTTTTATAATGAACAGTGGTGTGGGGTAGTGGGATGGGGGCTCAAAAATTTCAAGCGGCATATGGGTCAATAAAGGACATATTTTTCTGGAAAATGTATGACATAATATGTAGACATATGAAATATTTGCCATAGAGGATGATAAACAGACTCAAATATGGAAGCTATCGAGTCATTTCTAAGAATTTTTCTTTTATATCATTATCATGCACTTTATCTTACCATTTCTGTCTGGGGGATTTTCTAACCACATGAGCTACAAGTGTAAGTGCTGTCGGCCCATGTCATCAAGGGGAAGAAATTCAGAATATAGGAGTGATTTCCCTTTATTTGACCCCTTGCACTTGCCGCTCACTAGCACATATTCAGGCACATTTGCTAAAATTTCATCTTGCATAGTTAGATTTACGCACTTCGACACAGAAACATATGGGGGATGGAATATTCGCCTGCCAAGTGAATTACCCGCGTTCGATTCCTGTTCAAATCAACCATTTGCTCCGAGGCTTCAAAAATGTTTCTTTTGAATTCTTACAAGTTATGATGTAAGAAGAAGGCATTTAACATTGCAAAAATTAAAATAAAGCAAAATAAAAACCTTTTTTTAACGAAAGAAAACAAGTATGTGTCCGTAATTTTAAGTATCTATTGATACACACATGCGTATATATGATACTAGTCCATCCATCCCTGTGGTGCTACTGCCCATGTAGGACAAAAGGCCTCACTACTTCCTTCCACTCAGACCTAACAAATGCTTTTCTTTTCCATGCTTGGATTCCCAGTTGTTGTAGATCTTTTTCCACATCATCCATCCATCTAAGCCTAGGTCTGCCTTTGAGCCGTTTTCCTCTGGGGTTTTGGTGATGCACCCTCTTCACTCCTCTGCCATTTGGCATTCTCTCTAAGTGTATATGAGACTAGTTTTTAAATTAAACATGTATTTTGAATGCTCTGAAAATCCAATCTAACACGACAGTGCTGTATCTATTCATCAACAGTCCGCATCAGATGTAAGGTAACATCGGAAGAGATTGCCAGTGAGGAAAATCAATATTATTAGAAGTTAGTACAAGCAGAGATGGGAGGAAAGTGTTGGGAATTCGGGTGTCGGTGGGGGGGGGTTGGGGGGCAGGAACTTAGAGGAAGGGTCACAAACGACTGGTCTGAAAGTGCTCTAGAGTGGATCTATGGGCAGGGGGGGGGGATATTGTTGGTTGTGACAGGCGGTAGCCACTATAGAAAATATTGGGGTGCTAGTTCGAGTGATGTACGTCCGACAAAAAAAAATGCTTTGTCCTGGTGAGAGAACTCTTGTTGTTGAATAAAAATAAAAGGATGTTTGGGAAAATCAAATTAATTCATGGAAAGGTGCACGTGCTTATGTGCTTAATGGCATGGTATGTGTGCATATGTGGATAATGACAGTGTGCATATGCTTATGAGCTTAATAACAGGGTGTATGTGCTGATGTGCATAATGCCAGTGTGCATATGCTTATGAGCTTAATAACAGGGTGCATGTGCTTATGTGCATAATGATAGGATACATGCTCTTATGTTCATAATGGCATGGTGCATGTTCTTATGTTCATAATGGCAGGATGAATGTGCTTATGTGCATTATGACTGGGTGGATGTGCTTATGTGCATAATGGCAGGGTGGATGTGCTTATGTGCATAATGGCATGGTGCATGTTCTTATGTGTATAATGGCATGGTGCATGTTCTAATGTAAGGGGGACACGTCGAATAACTTTTTATTGTATGTAAAGACTTATCGAGCCTCGCTCAAGAACAGAAATGTGCATCACTGCTTCCAAACCACGTATAACTAGTGTGATTTTCTGTGTGATCCACTGACAGTAGAGGAAGTTATAAGTTGGTCTACAAGTTGGGATACAGGTTTGGTCTGAAAATGTATAAATTGTGGTCCCGGTTTAAGTGATGCAAATGAGGCTTTTCGACTTTTGGAAATTGAACCGAAAGAATTTCTTCCCCTCTCTTTACGTCTCGTGAAACCCGCGGAAAAGTAGTGCGACGCGGGAGTTGTCTTATCGTATTAAATGTATTTCCTGCTTTGTGAGGCAAGGCCTTAAGTCGATTTTGCATTCCGCTTTATTTCGCTTCCTATAAAATTGTGCAAAGTTCTTAATAAATCCACGAAGTTTGTCCCCCCCCCCCCCCACCCAATCCCTTGCGAACCATTATTTGAAACCTCCTAATCCGACAAAAATCCATTTTCTACGCGGCTTAGAAAAAAACGTAGCAAGTGGATTGCATCTTAAATTCTAATTAAACTCCCTTTTTATTTTGTTTCGTTTCCTTCTACGATTAAGGATTTCCACATTGTGGTTGTGATAATTTAAATTTGTTACCAAGGGCATGGCAAAAAACAAGCTTAAATTAGGCGCGCCCACTGTCCATATCATCTTACATATACTAGTGTCAACAGGTGAAAAAATAAATCAAATTTTTGAAAAAAATATATGTTTGTCCGGATAACAGAAAGATAAAGAATACTTCAAATATACGATGTTAAAACTCAGTGTGTTATAATACTTTTATTAACCATATCAGGGCAGTATGTCATAAAACTAACATAACGATCTTAAGGCATTCGGTTATCATCTTTTAAGGCATTGGGTTATCATCTTTTAAGGCATTGGGTTATCATCTTTTAAGGCATTGGGTTATCATCTTTTAAGACATTGGGTTATCATCTTTTAAGGCATTGGGTTATCATCTTTTAAGGCATTGGGTTATCATCTTTTAAGGCATTGGGTTATCATCTTTTAAGACATTGGGTTATCATCTTTTAAGACATTGGGTTATCATCTTTTAAGACATTGGGTTATCATCTTTTAAGACATTGGGTTATCATCTTTTAAGGCATTGGGTTATCATCTTTTCTTCAACCATCTAAACGGCATTAAATAACACATTTACCATCTGATGGCAGTGTGTTTTAACACTTACATTTACCATATGATGGCAGTGTGTTGTAACACTTACATTTACCATATGATGGCAGTGTGTTGTAACACTTACATTTACCATCTGAGGGCAGTGTGTTGTAACACTTACATTTACCATCTGATGGCAGTGTGTTTTAACACTTACATTTACCATCTGATGGCAGTGTGTTGTAACACTTACATTTACCATCTGAGGGCAGTGTGTTGTAACACTTACATTTACCATCTGATGGCAGTGTGTTGTAACACTTACATTTACCCTCTGAGGGCAGTGTGGATAAACGCGTCCATTAACCATCTGAACGCAGTGGGTTATAACACTTACATTAGCCATCTGAGGGCAGTGTGCTGTACCACTTACAGTAACCATCTGAAAGCAGTGTGCTATAACTCTTTCGTTAACCATCTGAAGGCACAGTGCTATAGCACTAGCATTAACCATTGCTATATCGCGTCCATTAAACGCACGGCCCCGAAAGCAAGCAATTGCATTAAGGCAGGCACTAAACTCAATTGCCGGACAATCAGTCAGTCTCTTTTATCGACCGACACTGCGGTTAATCGTGGGAACTCTTTTGCTGGATGCAGCAGAAAATATCATCTAGTCCGGAAGTGCCTCCCGTTAATTGAGAGTAGCCTCGCTTTCTATTTCTTTGCTTTATCTCTCGGTCTCTCTTTTTTTTTACAATTTCAGACATATTCTTTGACAAGATTTTAATAGGTGATCAACTTAAATAATGGGTCTGATATCTTCTTGAGTTGATTCATGTTTAGAGTAATCCATTGGTTCGCATGTCTTAATCCGACCTGCAGGATATCCAAGGAAATGTTTGTAAAATGAAAGTAGATATAACAGAATAATGCTATGACAGTGTCGATGAGGAGTAGACATTGGAGAATAGAAATGGCGGAATGGAATTGGCAGAATGGCGATGTCCGAATAGGAATGGCAAAGGCATAATAGTAGTGGCAGATTAAGAATGTCAGAATATTAATGGCAATCGCCGAATCGAATGGTCAAATATGAATGGCCGAAAATGAATGGCCGAATATTAATGGCCGAATATGAATTGCCGACTTTGACTGTGCTAATATGAATGGCCAAATATGAATGGCCGAAAATGAATGGCCGAATATGAATGGCCGAATGTGAATGGCCGAATATGAATGGCCGAATAGTAATAGCCGAATATGAATTGCAGACTTTGTGCTAATATGAATGGCTGAATATGAATGGCTGAATATGAATGGCTGAATGGAAGAATAGGAACGGCTAACTAAGAATGGCAGAATAGAACTAACAGGAAATGAGCGGTAGAATGGGAATGCTATAGTTGCAGCGGCAAAGCCTGTGGTGTTGTTGCTTTGGATTGATTAAGTGAGAGAGGCAGGGCCAAAGTGACGGAGTGGTAGACTTGATTCCATCAGACACTAGTAATTTCAGACATAAAAGAAAGTAGTTGGATTTACGCTACGATTCACCAGTCCGAATTCAGCCTCTTCAATAAAACTACAAAATACTTTAAGTCGATTGATCTGTGTCATACTTTGGACCCCTATCAACCACATACTTTGATTTCATAGCAACTACAGATTTTGAATCTCTAGCAACCACAGACTTTGAGTTCCTAGCAACCATAGACTTTGAGTCCCAAGCAACCACAGACTTTGAGTTCCTAGCAACCACAGACTTTGAGTCCCTAGCAACCACAGACTTTGAGTCACTAACTACCACAGACTGTGTCCCTAGCACCCACAAACCTTGAGTCCCTAGCAACCACAGACTTTGAATCCCTAATTATCATAGACTTTGAGTCCCTAGCAACCACAGACTTTGAGTCCCTAGCAACCACAGACTTTGAGTCCCTAGCAACCACAGACTTTGAGTCCCTAGCAACCACAGACTTTGAGTCCCTAGCAACCACAGACTTTGAGTCCCTTGCAACCACAGACTTTGAGTCCCTTGCAACGACAGACTTTGAGTTCCTAGCAACCATAGAATTTGAGTCCCAAGCAACCACAGACTTTGAGTTCCTAGCAACCACAGACTTTGAGTCCCTAGCAACCACAGACTTTGAGTCACTAACTACCACGTGTCCCTAGCACCCACAAACCTTGAGTCCCTAGCAACCACAGACTTTGAATCCTTAATTATCATAGACTTTGAGTCCCTAGCAACCACAGACTTTGAGTCCCTAGCCACCACAGACTTTGAGTCCCTAGCAACCACAGACTTTGAGTCCCTAGCAACCACAGACGTTGAGTCCCTAGCAACCACATACGTTGAGTCCCTTGCAACCACGTTGGTGTTATGAAGCAAGCAGTAAATTCAAACTTCGCCGAAAAGGATAAAGAAGAAAATTCTGACTTGTATAATTTCCAACGTCACCCATTTAGTGTTACAAGAAAAACTGGCATACATTCTTTTTAGTATTCTCAGCTCGCCGTTACAGCAATTCTGACTAAATGAAACATTCTTTCTAGTATTTTCAGATCGCCGCTACAGCAATTCTGACTAAATGAAACATACTTTCTAGTATTCTCAGCTCGCTGTTACAGCAATTCTGACTAAATGAAACACGCATTATGCAAATGGATGCCGGCGTTTAAAACAATTGTCTTGACCAGGGATGAGGATCAATAAGTCTGTAAGACGAACACGCCAGGCGTATTTAAACTTAACCCACCAACCGGTGAACATTTAATTTAACCCCTTAGAGATTTCAATTCATTTTACTCCTGAAACGATCAATGTTTGACCTCGACCTTCTTGGAAGAGCCGAAACGGTAATTTCATCTTCTTTGAAAGGGAGTGACCTTTTACCATAAACAGCTTGCATACTTGATTCTTTTTCCATACATAAGCATTAGACCTTGAAAACTTAACATAGGAATTCTACTATGACCTTCAAAACTAAACATAGGAATTCTACTATGACCTTCAAAACTAAACATAGGAATTCTACGATTACCTTCAGAACAAAACATAGTGATTCTACTATGACCTTCAAAACTAAACATAGGAATTCTACTATGACCTTCAAAACTAAACATAGGAATTCTACTATGACCTTCTAAACTAAACATAGGAATTGTACTATGACCTTCAAAACTAAACAGTAATTCTACTATGAACTTCAAAACTAAACATAGGAATTTACTATAAACTAGCAGATATAGATCGGGGATCTCATAACCAGTGTTGGAAATGTGTTTTACAATTCGGTTGGGGATACGGTAAATGACTTGACATCAAGAGGGGGTCGAAGCTGCACAAAAAGATTAAGAATCATTGTCCCTAAAATTTTTCTTCTGAACCTGAAGAAGCGAAAATGTGACGTCACCCTAAAAATACATGAATACTTAACAGGTAGTAGACATGATTTCTTAACCAGTAGTTAACATTATTACTTAACCAGTAGTAAACATGATTTCTTAACCAGTAGTAAACATTATTACTTAACCAGTAGTAAACATGATTTCTTAACCAGTAGTAAACATTATTACTTAACCAGTAGTAAACATGATTTCTTAACCTTTAGTAAACATTATTACTTAACCAGTAGTAAACATGATAACTTAACCCCTAGTAAACATTGATTACTCAACCACTAGTAAACATGCGCTTTCGCACAATGTAAACAATCGCTCCTGATTCAACCAGGCCCAAACCTCTCTCTTCCACTCCCCCCCTCCCCCCTAGGTTTGAAGAGACATGGCGATGATTTCGTCTGACTCCCCTTTTAACGGTTCCTACCCCAGGCTGTTTAGGCCGTTGACCTTTTAGAATGAAAGTCCAGCGCATGAGAAGTAGACATTGTTCCTGTTGTCCCCGCCAATTGAAGTGTATTTAATTATTCACGCGATCGAGGGGCGGTTACCAGACCTGATCAAGAGAGCCTTCAACACTGAAGGCCTCCTAAAAATACAATTAAAATTGTTGGTTATTTCGTCTGAAGCGTCGACGTCCGTCGAATATTTCTAGACATATTATGTCTAGAAATATAACAAGGAAAGTTATGACTAGAAATATAAGAAGGAAATTTAAATCTAGACATTTAATAAGGACGGTTATGTCTAGAAATATAACAAGGAAAGTTATGCCTAGAAATATAACAAGGACATTTATGCCTAGAAATATAACATGGAAAGTTAGGCCTATAAATATAACAAGGAAAGTTATAATGAGAAATGTAACAAAGTTATGCCTAGAAGTATAACAAGGAAATTTATATCTAGACATTTAACAAGGAAGGTTATGTCTAGAAATATAACAAGGAAAGTTATGCCTAGGAATATAACAAGGAATTTTATATCTAGACATTTAACAAGGAAAGTTATGCCTAGAAATATAACAAGGAAAGTTATGCCTAGAAATATAACATGGAAAGTTAGGCCTATAATTATAACAAGGAAAGTTATAATGAGAAATATAACAAAGTTATGCCTAGAAGTATAACAAGGAATCTTATGCCTAGAAATATAACAAGGCCATTCATATCTAGACATTTAACGAGGAAGGTTATGTCTAGAAATATAACAAGGAAAGTTATGTCTAGAAATATAACAAGGAAAGTTATGCCTAGAAATATAACAAGGAAAGTTATGTCTAGAAATATAACAAGGAAAGTTATGTCTAGAAATATAACAAGGAAAGTTATGCAAAGAAATATAACAAGGAAAGTTATGCCTAGAAATATAACAATGAAATTTATATCTAGACATTTAACAAAGAAGGTTATGTCTAGAAATATAACATGGAAAGTTAGGCCTATAATTATAACAAGGAAAGTTATAATGAGAAATATAACAAAGTTATGCCTAGAAGTATAACAAGGAATCTTATGCCTAGAAATATAACAAGGCCATTCATATCTAGACATTTAACGAGGAAGGTTATGTCTAGAAATATAGCAAGGAAAGTTATGTCTAGAAATATAACAAGGAAAGTTATGCCAAGAAATATAACAAGGAAAGTTATGCCTAGAAATATAACAATGAAATTTATATCTAGACATTTAACAAAGAAGGTTATGTCTAGAAATAAAACAAGGAAAGTTATGCCTAGAAATATAACAAGGAAAGTTATGCCTAGAAATATAACATGGAAAGTTAGGCCTAGAAATATAACAAGGAAAGTTATGCGAAGAAATATAACAAAGTTATGCCTAGAAGTATAACAAGGAAAGTTATGCCTAGAAATATAACAAGGAAATGTATATCTAGACATTTAACAAGGAAGGTTATGTCTAGAAATATAACAAGGAAAGTTATGCCTAGAAATATAACAAGGAAAGTTATACTGACAAATATAACAAAGTTGTGCCTAGAAGTATAACAAGGAAAGTTATGCCTAGAAATATAACAAGGAAAGTTATGCCAAGAAATATAACAAGGAAAGTTAGGCCTAGAAATATAACAATGAAATTTATATCTAGACATTTAACAAAGAAGGTTATGTCTAGAAATATAACATGGAAAGTTAGGCCTATAATTATAACAAGGAAAGTTATAATGAGAAATATAACAAAGTTATGCCTAGAAGTATAACAAGGAAAGTTATGCCTAGAAATATAACAAGGAAAGTTAGGCCTAGAAACATAACAAGGAAAGTTAGACTTAGAGATACATAACAAGGAAAGTTATGCTTAGAGATACATAACAAGGAAAGTTAGGCCTAGAAACATAACAAGGAAAATTAGGCTTAGAGATACATAACAAGGAAAGTTATACCGAGAAGTATGACAAGGAAAGTAATATCGAGAAATATAACAGAAATGTTATATCTAGATATATAACAAAGAAAGTACAATTTCGTTTGAAATTTTGATATTCTTTTTGTTACACGCTTTAGGTTATTAGCGCAGTGGATGAAATTATTTGACCGTGTCTAAAGTGTGAATGGAGGGAGATATATTTAAAAATAAGAGAAAAATTAATTAACTTTATTATTTTCTTACATCTCTTAATTTTTTTTTAATGCAGGGGGAAAACTTGAAAAATCTAATACTCATCATTTTTAGAGTGACTTCCCCTGAAATCATCGGTTTTTTTTTTTTTGTTGTAATAATACACCATTGTACCAGAAGCAAGCGAAATTATACCAGTGTCGCATAATGGTTAATTAGTAACAGACGATTTATAAACATTATACAATATATATTGTACTTCAAATTTCCAACCACTTTCTTTCCAAACTTCTGATCTTTGTTGGGTTAGGCACTTGTGCCCATTCTTATACATGTTATAAGTAGGCTATATGTAGGATTTACATATATAATGTAAATGTTATTAATAGTTTTATTAATTTTTTATATATATTTTTGTTTAAATTATTTTTTTAAAATTAATTTTGTAGTGTCGAAAACATTAGTCGAAATTTCAAATTTGTATTTTGTGTAATCATAATTTAATTTTACCCTGTATCGTTCTATTTACCCCAAGTGCTTGTGTCTCATGACCTACTTAATAGTTTTATCAGAGTCCTACTCTCACAAAATTAGAAAGTTACATTCGAGTATATATTAAAATATAACACTTAAAAAATGATGCGCTGTGTTGAAGCAATGTTGCTATTTTAAGACAAAATGTGGGCAAAGTCAATTGAAAAAGAGTTCATGCTTATAGACAGCAGACAAGACCATAAACAAAGGATTTTATGCACCTGAGCTAAGGATATTTTTATTAAGATTCTATGGAGAATTATTCCCCCCACCCTCTCTCTCTCCATATATTTATGTATATATCTTTTGCTAAAACACACTCTCTCCCTCCCAAACACACATTTTCTAGCTCTTTTTCTCCATTTCTCCCCCAACTATCCCGCCCTTTCATTTCCCCACTCTCTCTCTCCCATCCACTCTCCTTCTCTCTCTCTCTCTGTCTGTCTCTCTCTCTCTGTTTCTCCTCGCCCCCTCACAATCTCCCCTCCCCACAATTTTGTTGTCCATTACTCTCTTTATGTATGTCTCAGTGAGCCAGTAGGGATTGAGTCATCGCAACATCACTTGGGATAACGACATTTGTTAACGACATTTGTTAACGACATTACACAGTGCATTCACAGAACAGCTTTTCTTTTAATTTAAAAAAAAAGATATATGCGGTATATATTTTTTGTTGTTGAGTGGTATATTTACCCCTCCCGCCCTCTGACCCTGTTTGGAGCAATGGAATGTGATCTCCTGTTCTGTTGGACCGTCACGTGACAGGCTCGCGTCACGTGCATTCAAGTGAGGCAAGTCCATCCATTTACGTATACGGCCTTATACCAATAGGCACATCCCAGTTATGATATTAATTCGTCTCAAACATTTTTAACAATTGACAGCGCAAATATATGCTACGAAACAAATACGTAATTCGCATCATTCTGTTATGTCACAATTTATGAAGGTACAATGAAAAAAGGAAGATTGTACTCACACAAATTATGTGTAAGCTAACAAAATAGCATTAGCATATTTATTGAATGCTCCTGCTGTAACGTGTGCTAATAGCTGTCATTAACGACAGTTCTAGTCAAGAACGTATTTTATTGATTTTTGTTTCCTTTCTATAAGGGGGCATTATTTTAGGCCAAAAGCAATTTGTTTGTTTTGTTTGTGGAACGGGGCGGTCAAAATCTCTGATTTAAAAAAAAAATAAAAAGTCAAATGTTATCTAAAGGATAAGCTGCTCAATATCTGATAAAACGCATTACAATCTCCGCTAATGGTTCACTTTATTGATCAATCATTTGATACAACACATTACAATCTCCGCTAATGGTTCATTTTATTGATCAATCATTTGATACAACACATTACAATCTCCGCTAATGGTTCACTTTATTGATCAATCATTTGATACAACACATTACAATCGCCGCTAATGGTTCACTTTATTGATCAATCATTTGATACAACAAATTACAATCTCCGGTAATGGTTCATTTTATTGATCAATCATTTGATACAACATATTACAATCTCCGCTTATGGTTCATTTTATTGATCAATCATTTGATACAACACATTACAATCTTCGCTAATGGTTCACTTTATTGATCAATCATTTGATACAACACATTACAATCTCCGCTTATGGTTCATTTTATTGATCAATCATTTGATCCGGACAATCACAAATCATTCTAAGTGGATGTTGATTGAATTTGTTACACAGCAGAAGTGAAGATAACCACTTAAGTCCCAATAGTTACCAAGAAGTCCTTATAGGTCCTCATAAGTCCCAAAAAGCCCAAATAAGCCTTTCAAACAAAAATTTTTATTTTATTTTTCGTCATCAAATTCTCAAATGTAATGCTCCATACTACTTTTCTTCTTAAGACAAAAATTGTATGCCCAATACTGTTTTTCTTAAGACAAAATTTGTATGATTACTCAATCAATCAAGTTATGCATCAATCAAGTTATGCATCAATCAAGTTATGCATCAATCAAGTTATGCATCAATCAAGTTATGCATCAATCAAGTTATGCATCAATCAAGTTATGCATCAATCAAGTTATGCATCAATCAAGTTATGCATCAATCAAGTTATGCATCAATCAAGTTTCCTGGGAAAAATTTAAGGCTAGAACTTTGTTTGTTTTTTAGTTTTAGTGTAGCAAATGTGGGTATTTACAGTACAGTCGATGAAGAATAACGGTCCCCTCCTAAGAAGGCTTGCTGAGTCGTCCATTCAATGACCAACGTCCACCCACTGACCAGCAATCAGACTCCCGATGATGGTACCTCAGTCCTGGAGAATGTCAGCCGATCAATCGATAGTGCTGCTTAGATCAATTGATAGTGCTGCTCATTGTCTTCCCCCCCCCCCTTGGTTAAAACGATGTGGAGAAGGGGATGTGCGGGGTGCATCACTGGTAGACTGAAATCAAATCTATTTGTAGTGACACGCTGATAGGACCTTACACTCTTACACGGTGCTAAAAGGCGACAATTTCAAGCAGTGGGTCAGCGATAGATGGGATGAACTTACCATAGGCATCACTGTAGACATCACTACAGACGTCACTGCAGTCATCACTACGGACATCTCTATATACGTCACTATAGACATCACTATAGACGTCACTATAGACATCACTATAGATATCTCTATAGACTTCACTATAGACGTCACTATAGACGTCACTATAGACATCTCTATAGACATCTCTATAGACATCACGATAGACATCTCTATAGACATCTCTATAGACGTCACGATAGATATCTCTATAGACATCTCTATAGACGTCACTATAGACATCAGTATAGACACTGAGGTAATATTAGCCCGTATACCGTAAGGACGTACAAAGAGTGATTGAATCGAGTCTTTCTTTTTGCTTTAACCAGACAATAGTTTTACTTTAATCACTTAATTCTTTATTTACCTTGTAAGTCTCGCTTTTAAACAATCATAAGGTACATCTATTTTTAAAATGTTAACGCTGAGAGGACCTTACCATATACATACATACATACATACATACTTACATACATACATACATACATACATACATAAATACATACATACATACATACATACATACATACATACATACATACACACATACATACATACATACATACATACATACATATACATACATACATACACACATACATACACACATACATACATACATACATACATACATACATACATACATACATACATACATACATACATATATACATACATACATACATACATACATACATATATACATATATACTGGTAAAATGAAAATAATAATAACAAATAAATGTAAACAATTTCATGGGGGGAAAAAAGGATTCAAATTCTAAAGATAATAGTGTGACTTGTCCAGATACTTAAATATTTCTTGCAAACAACTTTTGTGTGTTTGAATTGCCTTTTTGGTTTTAATAGTTTTCAATTGGTCCTTAAATTGTGTTCAAAGATATTCCAAGTCTATATTGTGTTGATACTATTCAAAGATTAATAAAAATAGAAAATGAAGAAAAAAATTCGTGTTCCATTTTTAAAAAAAGACTTTCTTTCTGCTAGCATTTCTATCTTTTGTGTGTGGATGGTGTGTTATATTTTGTTGTTTGATTGTTTGTTTGTTTGTTGTTTTGTTGTTGTTCTTTTTTGTTGTTGTTTTTTTACACACGTGACATTTTTAAGGCTTTTTCGTGCTTTGCTGACCTTGTGAAGGACAGGACGACGGAGATGGGTTAATGCTGTCGCTAAAATAATCATGGTCGATACGCTGAATGAACGTGTCCTTCCCGGGATTCCGGTCGTCAAGTCTGAGGTGTCGTGCCGATTTGGGAACGTTTGCCACCGACCCCCTCCACGTTAAAACGAGGAACACGACCACCATTGTGTGACCCACGTTGGCAGACGAGGTCATGCATGGTACCTGCCGGAATTAAACAGTTCTTGCAGGACTGCCAGCTGTGATGTTTTCACGGTTGGAGGAAAAGGCAGAGACAGGGTAGGGATCATAATTAAAAGTTGCCGTTAAAGGATATGAGGCGGGAGACTGAGGTGGAACTCTCTGGCCGATGATTCTAGATATGCAGCCCTGAGAAAGATGCTCCTAGGAAACCGTTTTGTCCCAGCTACTTCCCAAACTAGTTGCGGGGTGGAAACCCACTGTAGAGCCCCTCTTAAAAGGCGTCCGACACTTCCCCCGGATGGGTGGGAGAAGATATTAGGACGTAAATTTACCACCCCGACTCCAAGGGAAGTCGGACCGACAGGGTGTCCTTGGGTTGTTGCGGCCTCCAGCAGAAATCCCGATCGAGAGGACTCGGGTGGGGGCCGTACTGGTAAAGGGACATCTCCAACGTGCAGCTTCGCGTCCCGATATTCGGGCTGGGGGGGGCAGTTTTAGGGAGGGCATAAGGAGCATTAAGCTCGACGGCCCGCTGATGCCATTTCCTAATGGGACATTTCAGTGGGTTCTGGTTCTGCTAGGGTACGTTGCTGAATCCATGTCCTGGCATATGTGTAAAGGTTGGGGATGCGATGCTGCTATTTTTAGCGGATGCTACGGCTGTTTTGAAGTTCTTGATTGACGTCGAGTTTACGGCGGTATTGTCCAGGTGGTTCCAAGCGATGATTGTGCTTGGGAAAAAATGATTGTTTATATTGGACTGTGTTACATCGAGTCACAGTGAAGCATTTACTATTGTTCCGGATGTAATTGCTTATGGGGCTGTTAGAGGTGAAGTCAGTGTTTAGTGAGCGTTTGGCTCTGATTAAGCGACCTGGCTTCTGTGGTGTTATATACGTGTTTGCTGGGATGGCCGGCACTAGCCCCATGACCACTTTATATAGGAATGTAAGGCGGAGCTTTTTTCGTCTGTCTTTTAGGGAAGGGATCTCAAATCTTTTTAAGAGGCAAGTGACGAAGCCAGTACTGGTGGATTTGTGGTCGCGTGCGATGAAGCGCACTGCGTTACGTTAGATTCGCTACATCTTGGCCACGTCTTGCATTAGATATGGGTCCCAGATGATCGCACCATATTTTAGTAGTGGACGGACGAGTGCAAGATAGGCATTTCGTTTGCAGGATTTGGGGCAGTGGCGCAGATTTCTTCGAATGAAACCTAGTGTGGAGTAGGCTTTTTTTAAATTGTTTTTATATGGGGTGACCATTTTAGGTTATTCGAGAAGAGAATTCCAAAGTATGGATTATTTGATACTTGTTGAAGAGTTGTATTATTTAGGGAATACACATAGGTTGATGTTTTTTTTCTTGAATTGCTCATTGTTTAGCATTTGATATCCTTAAATTTCATGCCCCATTTGTCCGACCAATTCATAAGGCACTCCAAATCTGCTTGGAGGTGGTTGTGGTCATCGTAGCTTTTTATCTCTCTGTAGACAAGAAAGTCATCTGCAAATAGCCTCGCTTGAGATTTTTACAGTATCATGGAGGTCGTTTTTGTGACAGAGAAAGAGAAGGGAACCCAGCAGTGGGGCTTGAAGAACCCCTGAGTCTACGGTGGCTTTGCCTGATCGAACGCCATCTACCACTACTTGCATGATCCGTTGTGTTAGGAATGTTGAGAGCCAGGAGTGAAGGTTGCCAGTAATGCCGTAGTGGTGGAGTTTGTGTAGAAGAAGGCTGTGTGGAACAGTGTCGAAGGCCTTGGAGAAGTCGAGAATTGTCATATCTACCTGGTTACCTTTGTCATTGGAGGCAAGGAGGTCATAGGTGGTGATGATTAATTGAGATTCTGTTGAGAATCCTGGGCGGAAACCGTGGTAAAAATGTTGTAGTGTTCAAGGTGGTTCATGATGTGGCGAAAGAAGATGCGTTTCAGAATTTTGCATGGGAAGGAGGTCAGGAATATTGGGCGGTAGTTTGCTGGGTCACCTTTCTTGTAGGCACTAGTAATATTTGCATCAATCCAGTCTAGCGGAAGTTTGCCGGAGTCAAGCGACTTTTGGAAAATGCGGATGTTGGTTGGGGCAATGTTGTCAGACAGGGTCTTCAGGACAATGTTCGAGATACAGTCAGGTCCGGACGCTTTATGTGGCTTCAATTTTTTTAGAAGTTTTGCTCTCCTGGTTCAGTTATGTTGAGGGGGCCTATTGTACCAGGTGAAGGTTTTAGCTATGGTATGACTGTGTTGGATTTTTTGGTAAAGATAGATTGAAACTGTCTTAGGAGAATTTCTGCTTTGCATAGGCTATCGCTTAGAAGTTGCCTGTTTTCTAAAAAGGGGGGGGGGGTACGCCAATGTTGTATTACTTCTTGGATTTTATGTAAAGCCAGAAGGGTTTTGTGTTGCTTTTGAGGCCTTCTTGAATGACTCCATTTATGTGCTGCCAATCTCCTCTTCTTAGTTCCCTAAGGCAGTGTTTCTGGAACTGCCGGTACATGGTCCAGTTGTTGGCAGTTTATGGCTTTCTTCAATAGTCTTTTCTTTCTCTTCAGCAGCTTCTTGAGCCGTGTGTTAAGCCATGGTAGATTACATGAATTCTTTAATGTGGCTGAGGGGACATTTTGATCTCAGCTGTTGTATAAGACATTTTTGAAGGTCGAACATCTAGTATCCACATCCTCTCCCTCATGTTTTTAGGATGGCTTGTTCCACGGCGGCGAACTTCTCCCAGTTTGCCTTTCGTCTTTCTTTTCGTAATTCCTTTTAAGAATTAAAAAAGAATATTTTCTACTTTTTAGTGTGTTTATAATCGTTTTGGTAGAAAGTCTTTTTTCCTTTCTTTTAAACTTTTCTCAATATGTTTTCTTCCAGTTGTTCCATCTGATGAGCACTCCAGCGCCACTGCTGACTGTGTTACCATCTATGAACGTCTTACTGACGCTGACGTCAACATTAGTCGGGAGCTCGTCATTCGTAAGTTGATATACTAATTGCTGAGGGGATTGAGGATAGACGGTGGTGGGAGGAAGGATAGCCGGTGGTTGGAGGAAGGATAGACGGTGGAGGGAGGAAGGATAGACAGTGGTGGGAGGAAACATCAAAAGGTTGACCCATAGGGAAGACTACAACGTATCTACTTATATTTTCTTGGGAAGACAACAAGATAATTGAACATTTCCTCCACTTAATGTACAATTATTGTTGAATTGACACACTGAAGATTGCTGTGTTTATTTATTTTAAGAGTAAAATATCATTTCTGAAATAGTTAGCCTACATTTACATTTTCGAGTACACTTGTACTATATCTTAAATCTAGAACATGTATGTATACAATTGAATGTATAAAATAAGAAAGGTCATGACTTCAGCTTAATATTATAAACGTAGAAATAACTAGTGGAAAACCACAGTGACACAGGATGCAGAAATTCTTAGAGTTGTTATTTTGAAAACTTTCTCAAAAGTTGGGAAAAGCGGGCCATAATTGAGCGAGCCTTGACTTACTGTTCGCATAGACGTTATCATCTAGTTTCTTTGGGTTAAAAACAATAAATGCTTAAAAGTTTGCTTTAAACGCGGTTTTCATAGTAATCCATTCCAAAATGGAACACTTCCTTGAAAACAGCATTGCGGATAAATAGGTTTTCTTTTCATCCGGCAACAAGTGTCCTTTTTGGGAATGTGCTTGAATTCGCACTTTCACTTGCTTGAGACTACTTGATCGTGATAATGTGACATAAATTGTGCATGTGATAATAGTTTTAAGATCGATTCCGACATGATCGAATGTCTGTCCCTGTGATGTGTTGATTGTTATTGCATAAGCCGGAATTGTGGGGAATTGTGGGGAATAGTCGACTTCGCAGAATGAAAGGTAGTGTAGTGTCTCTATCTCGGGTGATACCGTGATGAAGTTGCGCTGAAAGTTCTTTACAGTCATTCGCGCACCCTTGCACAATTCATTCTTTGGGTTCAGATTTCTCATCAGCATAATGATTACATAACTCTCTTCATCATCAGATCGAATTCATTCTCAGTGATGAAACGAGAGTATCGATCAGCGAAACCGGAAGCTTGAATCCAATATAAACTCTTCTTCCTCCTTTTTTTGAAGAAAGTCCAGCAATACTTGTTGCTTTCTTAAGACACTGGATCTAAGTTAGGCCCCAAGATGTTGATGAATTGATGGTTTGGATCCGCAGAGTTTCTTGGACAAATGCGAAAGTCACGCTCAAACGGTCACTCACCATCTTCATTTACAAACAACATAGGTGACTTCGTTCGATGGTGGTGCATTAAATCAACGTGGATGCGACTGGCGATTCCGTCGATATGCCTTGTTAACCACCAAAATCTGATCTCCTTCCTGTGTTGCTTGTCGCACCGCTAGAGCTTCTATTTCGCGCATTGTTTGATAACTTCTTACTACGTTGTTGTGTTGTCAGAAGAAACGATTGATGTGATCCAGAATACGCGTGTGGCACTGTTCATTCGCTGGATGTTCTTTACGAATGTCGGTGGCTTGAGTGCTGTCCGGTATGTAGAGTTGACCCTGTTGCATTGCTATTTGACGATGTGACATCTTGTGGTGCGCCTCGTCATCTACCTTGTAGACGTATGGGCCTTTTGCTGGCACATCGATGATTTTGGCGTCCATAGATGCGAATAACAACACATTGTTTTACGATCTTATCTTCTCTTGGGAATGTGTACGGCTTGTTGTAGTTGTGTCAGACAGCAGTTTGCGGAGGAACTCGGGATATGCCAGCTCGACACCGTTTTCAACCTTGGGCTTAGGCAGCTAGATTTTTTGGCTTAGGCAGCTAGATTTTTTGGCTTAGGCAGCTAGACTTTTCCCTTTGCTGCTGCAGTTTGTGATTGTTTGTTTTGTGGCCGACGGGAGATCAGACTTGAAGTTTCTCTATCGACAGAATTTGCAGATTTCAGTTATTGAATAGTCTCTTGTCGGATTGCATGGCTTCCGCCCCCCCCCCACTCTTTTTTTTCGGTTAAGCGCTAACATTTAGCATGTGCAGATGGTCGAGCTTGCGATTTCTCGGGCGCGTCCAATGTCACCTCTTTTCATGAGATTCGGCATCTGCTTCTCGTCATGCTTCTGATTGCTTAAGCGTTGCAATAAGGTCGCCTCTTTTGCTTCTCGTCGTGCTTGAGATTTTTTGCTTTCTCTAACTGAAGTTTCCAGCCTTTTGCTTCAGCTTCTTTCGTTCGGATCCTTTTGATAGTGTTTTGACTTTGACGAGCTTTCTTCTTTGCTTCCTCTCTCATGGCAAAACGACGCTTTCGTACTGACTGTTCTTTGTTTCAATCTTTGGTTTTCAGTTTAATATACAGTTTAAAGCGATGATACGATGTTATTTCCATTCCATGATTTCTTCTTTGCTTAATTTTAAATTTGATCGGAATGACATTCGACTTGTTTTGCGTGTTTCCATTCGCGTGGATAGACCAAGAGAACTTTCATCAACTCATGTTATTTTCTGAGTATTTATATTTGCAAGATATTTGGTCGCACGTGTGAGTATGAAGCAAAAAAAAATAGTTTTCCCGCTGGCGTTCAGCGTTCCTGACATAAAGACAGAAAGACATACAGACAGAAAGACAGAAAGACATACAGACACAAAGACATACAGAAAGAAAGACATACAGACAGAAAGACATACAGACAGACAGACATACAGACACAAAGACGTACAGACACAAAGACAAACAGACAGAAAGACATACAGACACAAAGACATACAGACAGTAAGACATACAGACAGAAAGACGTACAGACAGAAAGACATACAGACAGAAAGATATAAAGACAGAAAGACATACAGACAAAAAGATATACAGACAGAAAGACATACAGACAGAAAGACGTACAGTCAGAAAGACATACAGACATACAGACAGAAAGACAGAAAGATAGAAATGCATTGACTTATGCAGCGAGAAAATAAATGGTGCGGTGATTTCAATGGGTGGATCTATTTTAATATGTGAAGTAACCAGCGCCCCACCCCTCACTGTCCTTTCGTTTAGAACTATCCAGATCCTACATCGGACTGTCCATAACATCAGCGGCCGCACAGCTCGCCACCATATTGATCCTGCTGTGCGGCAGTTGGCCCGGGGACTGCCAAAGACTGACCAAGCCTTGTCTCTACATCACGGCCACGTTTGCCCTTGTCATTGCAAGTAAGTGTCTGTGATACAGGCAGTTGAATATATCTTTAAGAGGTCATCATACTAATGAAGGTCTGTGATACATGCAGTTGAATATATCTTTAAGAGGTCATCATACTAATGAAGGTCTGTGATACAGTCTATAGAATATATCTCTAAGACGTCATCATACTAATGAAGGTCTGTGATACAGGCTATAGAATATATCTCTAAGAGGTCGTCATACTAATAAAGGTCTGCGATACAGGCAGGTGAACATATTGTTAAGAGGTCATTATACTAATGAAGGCGTCGAGCAATTTTATGAAGAGATGGGGCAAGCTTGATCTTGGAATTACATTATTTTATTTTTAAAAAGATCCATTCAAACAAAATTAATTTTAATACAAAGTGTCTCCGAGTGGATTATGCGCATTAAATGTTTTTCAGCTTGACGGGAGATGGGTCAAATAGCCGTCCGAATATTTTGCCTGCCTTTCAGCTAAGCACGAAAAAAGCGAAGTCAATATAAAGGATTAAATAAAAAGGATCATTTGTTTTCATGGATTGATCATGAATACTTTCCTTGTCAAAAAAATGGTTTGATGGTATTACACTCACTAAATCACGAGTGGAACAGATCCCTGAACACAAAAAAATGATGTTTTAAAATGTTGATTTATTTCATTAAAAAAAATTGAACAGATTGGAAAACAAACCTTACACATTTAATGATTTCGAACTTAAAATTATCTTTCTAGCGCTCGCCTCTGCTAATCAGCAAAAAACAAAAAGGAATTACATTGTTGTTGCTTTTTCCCCACATATTTTGTTTTGTTCGTTTGCTTGTTTTGTGTAATAGCAATGAATGACGCCAGCTCGACTGTGTTCGGTGTAATGACTGATCTACATTCAACACTCCTTTTATACTTTACATTCATGATCACTCATTCGACTTTTCCACGCCTTTAAGTTTACATATTCATGAATAGAAACAACTCACCACGTCCAGTCACAGCACATAACAAGAACACAGGCCAATCAGGTAGCAAAATTCACTCACTACTCACAAATATACGTAATATCACATTCTGTTTTGCTCCCAATTGTTTAGATCGTAGATTTTGTTCTGATTTTATGTTTTTAAACGTTTCATTAGATTAGTTTCTCTTATTTAAAAATTTACCTCTCTCTCCCCCCCCCCCCCCACAGCCATGTCCGGTGCAGCCGCTGGTATCTGTTTCATAGCCGCCAGAGACGTGGAGCGGACAGACCTGGCCCTGTACACCGGTCTGACCACAGACTACGGCTGGTCCTTCATGCTGCACTGGATAGCCACGGGGCTGTGCTTCCTTGACGGCTTCCTCATCTTGTTCATGCTCAGATTCTCCTATGAGGAGGTTAACAGTAAATTTCAAAACCTCTACTACAGTTAACGAAGTCCATTGAAAAATTAAAGCTAAGTTTTTTTACCCGCTTACGGCGATATGCAATAATAATAATCATCATAAAAATGTAAAAAAAAGAAAACATTAGAAAAAATGTTTTCTTCTTGCTGCTGAGATGTTGATGGAATGGGAATAAAATTTTCAAATATTAAAGCCGATTTCAATAAAAAAATAAGTTACGCTTCCTAATTTGTTGTTGCTCAGCAATGGTTCTCAACAAGGGGTGTCTGCATCGCCTGAGTGAGTGTGGGCAGTGTCAGAGGTGGTGAAGAGACCCAGAAAATCTGATTAATTAGCATTATCATTTGCATTTCGTATCGTTAAGGGTATGTTATCTTTTTAAATCGAGATGGTGGTGTGGGAATGTTTAAAATAATTTTTAATGAAGAAAGGGTGCGGCGCTGCAAAAAGGTTGAGAACCCCTGATTTACATCCGTTAAATTAGAGGCGGTCATTTCAAAGGGTGAATCTATTTTAAAAGATAACTAAAACATTTGTATTTAAGTGAGAGAGGAAACCAAGTTAAAATAAGGGGCTCTTTTTCGCTCGTTTAGCCAAACAAATTAGCAGTTGAATCAAGGGTCGTAACTAATAACAGACCAGAAGTCTTTGTAGAGAAAAATGGATTGCTTTTCTTTGATATTTTTAAAATTAAACAAGATTTCTTTTCTTTCCCCCCCCCCCCCCCCCCCTTTTTAAAAAGAAAATTTTTCTTAATTAAAAACTTCGGCGAGTGTTCGATTTCTCATTGTTTACTTTAGTCAAAGTCGACCTTCTCATTTTAAAGGTTTGATAGTTACTGGTGTAATTCAAAATCTAATAAAAATAATAATAAACAAAATACATTCTCAACGTTCACAAAGACAAATATATATTTTTTTTAAAAAGGAAGGAAATCGATGACGTATTTGTTTATTTATTTTATTTTTTTCTTATTACTAAAGATGATTTGCATTCTTCAAACATTTCCCCTGGCTATCATTAAATACATCCCATGGGCTCAGTGACGTAGCGAGCTTAACTCGCGCCCGGGCCACAATACCTTTTTAGCGCCCCCCCCCCCCTTATTCGAAAACCATACAATATATAGTAAAATATACCATTTGGCGCCCCTTTGTGAGTAGCGCTCGGGGCATGATGCCCCCCTTGCTCCCCCCTCACTACGCCAATGCATGTGCTTAACACAACGAACTGTTTAGTTTTATTTTAACTCACAAACACCAGCGTATAGCATCGGACGAAATCTTTGTACGGAACTCCTTCATTAGATCCATTAATTCGCGGCAGTTACATCTATGTCAACCAAGAATGTGCCTGAAATGTAAATAAACATTATCTCGTAAAGTTATATATGTGTATGTTTCATTATGGATGTGTTTCATTGGTTTGTAACATATTGCTATTGAAAACTGTTGTTAGCGTTTGGGAATTTAGTTTACTGAATGGTGCAGTGGTGCGAGATAATTACTACCAGTGGAACTGCGCGTCTTAGCCTTTGACTCAAATTCTTGTCTATGTAAACAACATTTCCAGAATTCCAGAAATATTATTTCAAACGTGCCTACATCTAATACGTTTTGGGATAGCTCCCGTTTCCAATAGGGTGTGTGTGTGGGGAGTCAGTAGGAAGTCAATTGGAATTCAGTAGGGAGTCAGTGGGGAGTCAGTGGGGAGTCAGTCGGGAGTCAGTGGGGATTGAGTGGGGAACCAGTGGGGAACCAGTGGGTAATCAGTGAGGAGTCAGTGGGGAGTCAATCAGGAGTCAGTAGGGAGTCAGTCGGGAGTCATTGGGGAGTCAGTGGGGAGTCAGTGGGGAGCCAGTGGGTATTCAGTGGGGGGTCAGTAGGGAGTCAGTTGGGAATCAGTCGGGAGTCAGTGGGTAGTGAGTGATGAATGAGTCGGGAGTCAGTAGGGAGTCATTGGAGATTGAGTGAGGATTCAGTGAGGAGTCAGTGGGAAGTCAGTCGGGAGTTAGTTGGGAGTCAGTCGGGAGTGAATAGGGAGGAATTGGTAGTGGAATGGATGGTAGACCATGTTTTCTTATCTTGTTTTTCTAAGCCGTTGAAAGAAAAAGATTCAAGTGTATTAAATATATTGAAGCATTCCTTGCTCTGGAAGAGGGGCGATAATTTAATTCAAGCATTGGACCAGGCTAATGACCAGCTTATTAAAGGGGTCATAGGGTCATTTGAATAAATATTTGATATGATATTACTGGGCTTAAAATGAACTCAGAAGTACATATAAACTCAGAGACACATAAATTCAGAGACACATAAATTCAGAGACACTCATAAACTCAGAGACACATAAATCCAGAGACACTCATAAACTCAGAGACACATAAATTCAGAGACACTCATAAACTCAAAGACACATAAATTCAGAGACACTCATAAACTCAGAGACAGGTAAATCCAGACACACTGATAAACTCAGAGACACTCATAAACTCAGAGACACTCATACACTCAGAGACACTCATACACTCAGAGACACTCATACACTCAGAGACACTCATACACTCAGAGACACTCATACACTCAGCGACACAAGACACATAAACGGAGAGACACAGAAACTCAGAAATATCAATGAACCCGGAGGCAACACTGAACTTCGAGACACAAATGAATTCTGAGACACAAATGAACTCGGAGACTCAAATGAACTCTGAGACACAAATGAACCCTGAGACACAAATGAACTCGAAGACACAATTGAACTCGGAGACACAAACGAACTCGGAGACACAAATGAACTCGGAGACAAAAATGAACTCGGAGACACAAATGAACTCGGCCACATACATGTAGTCTTTTTTTTTTTTAAAGGTGCCAGTTCTTCCGACAGCTGTTAACATGCTGGTAAATACTACAGCTATTCTAGCCTAGACAGTTTGCCATCCATCGCCAAGTTGGCTAAGTCTTCCGTCTTGAGGTGGATGGGGTGGTTGAGTTGAATGGTTGAAATGGATGGTGAAGGCGGGTAGGTGGTTTTGTTTGCTAGGTGTTTACCTCCTCCCCAAGAATAGCTGCCTTACTTGGCTTACGACCCTAGCTCACGACCCTAGTCTATTGGGTGAACACGGACGAACTTGAACTTCACGTCTCTTGTTGAAAAAGCTGGCCGAGGGTTCCAACTGCGCCATGAATCTACCAACAGGCATCATTCAGGTTGCGGTGTCGCTTGAAGTGACGCAGTGGTGCGCGAACGTTCCTTGGGTGCGACCGCACCGAACAGCTATTTCTATATGTAGACCTCAAGGATGCAGCCTGACAATGAAACAGGAAGCTTAACATGATAATCACAGAATAGACATGATTGGTAGATTTTAGAACTGCTGATCTTAAAAGAAATAGCATGCCTTGTATATCGCAATTAGTTCAAAGAAAAGACATGCTTTGAATAGTCACAGACACAAATCCTTTTAAAATTAAAACGTTTTTTTTAAAAAAGCAACAAAACGAGATTTTAGTGGTCGCCACATCATAGACTGAGCACCTGCGAACTGAAGCACTAGACCAGTGATTCCCAAAGTGGTTATATCGACCCCCATGGCTCGACGACAACTTCGAGGGGGGTCCATGCCAGCGAAAAGAAAAATTGGGGGTCCATGAAATGAAAATGGAGGACAACGATAGTAAGCAGATCGTGACATCTATTTTGGCATTCCATGAATGGAATAATCCATACACACAGATAGTACCTATTTACTTACATAATATTACCTTATAATTTAAAGACAAATATCTTTCTACATAAATTATGCAAGTACATGTGAAGTAAAAATTTTAAAAACATAAATGTTCATGAAACGTGATGAAGAATCATATTAAAATTTAAATCATTATGGTATATTTTCTGATATTTGAGTTTAAATTTAAATCTTTCAAAGTGAGTAGCGCTATACCGGCTGTCAAAATTACATTTGCAGTTAATGAATTTGCAAAAAAATCAATATCAGGTAAGCAGGGGGTCTACCCAAAACCGAAAAACATGGCAAGTGGTCGACGAGACAAAAAGAAAAGATTGGGGACCCTTGCACTAGACTAAGGATTTTATATTGATTTATATTGATATATTTATTAGGAATCTGTTGCTGAGATAAATACATGATTGACAGGCCGGACTCACGTGACAAAACGACATTTTACCGATGTAAAAAAAACAAAGAAACAAACATTTAAAATAAACTTGGCGTTCAATGAGAATTAAGATCATTTGAACTCTACTTCGTTCTACATTCATTCGCCTCATTACACGCTACATTATAGTATGGGGGGAAATTGTTTTGCCCAGTCGCGCAGCTAGCGTTAGTGCCGCCCGGGGTAAGCATTTTGCCCCCCACCCCTTTTTTCCACGAAAAAACGTTCAGCAATTGGTCGAAAATGTCACCCGTCAGTATAAAGTACTGTAGAAGTTTGTTTAATTAATGGGGCCGGTTTTACAATGACCAGTTTTACAATGACCAGTTTTACAATGACCAGTTTTACAGTGACCAGTTTTATAGTGACCAGTTTTACAATGACCAGTTTTACAATGACCAGTTTTAAAGTGACCAGTTTTAAAGTGACCAGTTTTACAATGACCAGTTTTAAAGTGACCCGTTTTACAGTGACCAGTTTTACAGTGACCAGTTCACACGGACCAGTTTAACTGAGTTTTTACAGTTGTTTAAAGTAAAAAGTAAACGCTCCATAGAATACACATCCACCTGACAACAAGACTGGAGAACCGAATGATTTCATCCAGTTTGGTCCAAAGGGAAGGGGGTCCCAGCCAATAAAGTTGTCACCACATGCTTCCACGCCCTGCACTGTGAACTGCTTCGTGGGGTTTGTCACGTGATTCTCAAAATTTGTCATCATGTCAGCATTAAACTTTGGCTGACCGTGCACAGCTGAATAACGTTGACGTGATTAGCGTCACAATTTGACAGCCGCAAGGTGGGGGGGGGGGGAGCAATGTACACACTAACACACACACAACAACAGACACACAGACACATTAGGTGATAACGTGTGCAGCAGCGGTCCTCAAACACTTTTTAATCAGGTGGGAAGGTGGGGGGTGCAGTTCACATAAGCTTAAAAAAGTTTAGGGCCATTTCGCTTTGCTGCAGATGCTTTAAGGGCGGTAAATAGTTTGAAAATAATATGAACATATTTCTAACCGTTTTTTTTACCGATGACGTCGACCCACTTTCAATGACCAAGGACGTCACATAGTCGTCATAACAAAGAGGCAAATAACTTTTCTGAAATACCAAGGACGTCACGTCGACGTCAAATTTCAATGCTTATATATTTCTTTATTCGTTAATCTATAGAGAAGTCACAAAGTGAATCAGATAGAGAATGAAAAATATCAGAAATTTTTATTTTTTTTAAAAAATAATAATAATATAAAAGTTTTGTATTGCTAATTCAGCAAAAATCGATACCCAAACACCAGCAGTAATGAAAGGGTGAGGCACCCTGCACACAACGTATTGGCCAGAGAAACAAAGACAACAGAATAAGAACCAAAAATATTTGATATACATAACACATTTCAATAACAATAACAAAAAAATGGTCTGCATTCCCGTGGGAAGAATGAGTCGGGATTAGGCTAACTGGATGGTCAATATCCGTTTCCATATTCATCCCTGTCATCACTGCTAACTGGGTGGTCAATATCAGTTTCCATATTCATCCCTGCTGCTCCATTAACCGTGTGGCGTCCAGGTGGGCCGGCTTAAGGACTCCTAGCGGACCGGTGGTTGTAGTTTGAGGACCCCCCTAGTGCGAAGTGTTCATCTGCCTCGTGAGAGCCAATTGTAACACTGACCTACTTGCGGACATGCACTTTGGACGATTTCATTGACAAAAATCTCGTATTGTAAGTGTAGACGTGAATGCAAACACTGAGTTCATTTATCTTCGTTGGTTTTGTTTTGTGTGTGGTTTTTTGTCTCTGTGTTCAAGTGGGTCTTATCAATTGACACCTATTAGACCTGTGAATGCAGCGGACGGCGTGACGAACTGCAGGTTCATCATAACACAGAAAGTAAAGGGCTGGTCGTGGCTGGGTTCTCTGGTTTGTTCAACTATACAAAATATGACAGATCTGCTCCGCCTACGCGCATGTCCGTTTACACAGTGCCGTGAAGCACTTTTGTCTCTTGAGATTTGAACCTGGGCAGTGGCCGGTGGAACAGTACACGGGTTCCCAGCCGGTGCTCCGCGTGCCCTTCTCATGGGGATTAGCGGCGGCCTCGATAGAAATGGATTTTAAAAAATTAATTAATTAAAAAGCAACTTGAGTCAAAAATTTTGGGAACCACTGGTTTAGTGGATGCAGTCTTGCTCAAAACGCATGGGAACATCTGGTTTAGTAAGTCCAGTCTTGGTCATAATGCATGGGAACCTCTGGTTTAATAGACGCAGTATTTCTCATAAAGCATGGGAACCTCTGGTTTAATAGACGCAGTCTTGCTCATAAAGCATGGGAACCTCTGGTTTAATAGACGCAGTCTTGCTCATAAAGCATGGGAACCTCTGGTTTAATAGACACAGTCTTGCTCATAAAGCATGGGAACCTCTGGTTTAATAGACGCAGTCTTGCTCATAAAGCATGGGAACCTCTGGTTTAATAGTTAATAAACGCTGTATTGCTCATAAAGCATGGGAACCTCTGGTTTAGTAATTGCAGTCTTGGTCATAATGCATGGGAACCTCTGGTTTAGTAGATGCAGTCTTGCTCATAAAGCATGGGAACCTCTGGTTTAGTAAGTGCAGTATTGGTAAAAAAGGAAACGGGATATCCTAAGCCAGTAGTTCTCAACCTTCCTAATGCCGCGACCCTTTCATACAGTTCCTCATGTTGTGGCGACCCCCCAGCCACACAATTATTTTCGTTGCTACTTTAAAACTGTAGAGTATATGTCTTTTCAGAGGGTCTTAGGCGACCCCTGAGAAAGTGTCACGCGACCCCCAAAGGGGTCGCGACCCACAGGTTGAGAACCGCTGTCCTAAGCGCTTCTTGGCGTGGTCGCCAAACAATGGCCATATTTCAAATATACATTTTTTTGTTTCCTTAATTGCGCTTGCTTGAAAATTTAACTATCAATCATCCTAGATTAAACGTCCCAATGTCTTTGAGATCCACTACACATTATACTTTAATTCATTAACAAAATCGAACATCATCTAATGATGGAACTAATGTATCAGGCACCTATTTCTGAAACTATGTTGTAATGAAACGCTCTGATTAAACCATCAAACAAATGGTGATTTGGGGCCTTGATAAAATACTTCCTTTAGCAGAAAGTTAGCCTGAATACATTACGAACTAAACGACTCTTTTTCTTTTTTGGAAGGAAAGAAAGTTGTAAAGGTCGTAAGAACCGAGATGAGGCTGTCATGACAAGTATAAATCAAGCTTAAGGAGGAAATCCTGTCTTAAGGAGAGAAATTTTGCACAGGTCTTCAATTAAAACAAAACATAGACATTGGACATTTTCAGTTGAAATATGCCTTAGAGCAGTGATTCCCAAACTTTTATACATCCGACACACACTATAATGATTTTTTTCTTTAATTAGTCGCGCACCCACTACAAATGTAACAATTGAGTCTTGAACACACTACAAATGTAACAATGAAGTCTAGCAACCACTACAAATGTAACAATGAAGTCTTTCAACCACTGCAAATGTAACAATTGAGTCCTGACCACAATACAAATATAACAATGAAGTCTTGCAATCACTATAAATGTAACAATGAAGTCTTGCCCCAACTACAAATGTAACAATGAAATCTTTCAACCACTGCAAATGTTACAATTGAGTCTTGAACACACTACAAATGTAACAATGAAGTCTAGCAACCACTACAAATGTAACAATGAAGTCTTTCAACCACTGCAAATGTAACAATTGAGTCCTGACCACAATACAAATGTAACAATGAAGTCTTGCAATCACTACTAAATGTAACAATTAAGTCTTGCACACATTACAAATGTAACAATGAAGTATTTTACCAACTACATATGTAACAATGAAGTATTTTACCCACTATAAATGTAACAATGAAGTATTTTACCCACTATAAATGTAACAATGAAGTATTTTACCCACTATAAATGTAACAATGGTTTTTAACATTAAGAAATATAAATTGCAATTGTTTTATGGACTTACAAAACGAAATTAATTGAAGAGTTTTTAAAAACGTATAATACTATCATAGCTTAAAATTCAAAGTCACCTCTGATATTACAATCTCTGGGCTTCGCCACGTCTGATTTGCGTACCTCACAACCCTTATGTGTGCCAGAAACCCAGGTCTGCAAACCCCTTCCCTGGGGCTACAGACGCAAAGGAAAGTAAGAGGGAAAGAAAATACCCCCCCCCCCACCACGCCAAATAGTAAGCACCATTGCTATAACTTATCAGTAAGCACCATTGCTATAACTTATCAGTAAGCACCATTACTATAACTTATCAGTAAGCACCATTGATATAGCTTATCAGTAAGCACCATTGCTACAGCTTATCAGTAAGCACCATTGCTATAGCTTATCGGACATGTTTTTTCTTGCTTACAACTGCTTTATCGCAATGGCAAAGTTAATAACTGTTATTTTCTAAGTAGAACATGTCTGTTTATCTCTGGTACTGTTAAGGAGCTATACACCTCGGCGGATCCAATAAAAAATGAAGTTAACGTCAAAATTCTAGCTGCTTCACTTTCTCGTTGCAGACAGGAACGTCCGCTAATCGCTGACGTACTTGACAAGATTTTAAGACTTCCACGGATTTTGTTTTTTAGGTGGAACCCATCGGAATGTTCAACCATAGAGAACTGAAATGGTGGTCTGATCGTTTGATTACAGAGAGAAATGGTGATCGTATCGTTTGATTCGATACTGAAATGGTGGTCTGATCGTTCAATTGCATACAAAATGGTGTTCTGATCGTTTGATTAGATACTGAAATGGTGCTCTGATCGTTTGATTAGATACTGAAATGGTGGTCTGATCGTTTGATAACATACTGAAATGGTGGTCTGATCGGTTGACTACATACTGAAATGGTGGTCTGTCTTATCGTTTGATTAGATACAGTAAAGTTGTTCTGATCGTTTGCTTACATACAGTAAAGGTGTTCTCATCGTTTGCTTACATACAGTAAAGGTGTTCTCATCGTTTGCTTACACACAGTAAAGGTGTTCTGATCGTTTGCTTACACACAGTAAAGGTGTTCTGATCGTTTGCTTACACACAGTAAAGGTGTTCTGATCGTTTGCTTACACACAGTAAAGGAGTTCTGATCGTTTGCTTACACACAGTAAAGGTGTTCTGATCGTTTGCTTACATACAGTAAAGGAGTTCTGATCGTTTTCTTACATACAGTAAAGGTGTTCTGATCGTTTGCTTACATACAGTAAAGGTGTTCTGATCGTTTGCTTACATAGAGTAAAGGAGTTCTGATCGTTTGCTTACATACAGTAAAGGAGTTCTGATCGTTTGCTTACATACAGAAAACGTGTTCTGATCGTTTGCTTACATACAGTAAAGGAGTTCTGATCGTTTGCTTACATACAGAAAAGGTGGTCAAAAACAAGTTCTGTTGGTACAGAAAAAAAATCATCATGTGCCTATCTCCTCAGATTTGTTTTCAATCCCAACATTTTCAAAAAAACTCACATATTGCAAATAGTCAAATATGTCTAATATAGTCACTTTTGGCATAAAGTCACATATAAAATTTGGTATTTCATTGTTATTCTTATAAAATAATTTCGGTGGAACATTTTCAACCTCAGATTAAAACCAAGTGGCTTCTTTATTGGGAATTAGTTCTTCTCTTTAGACTTCTTTTCTTCCAGTAGTGCATTAGAAGTGCAGTTGTACCTCGACATACGAGTGCCCTAACATACGAGATTTTTGAGATACAAGCCGTCGAGCGAGCGATGTTTCGCGTTGACATACGAGAAATATTTGAGATACGAGGAACCGGATCAGCGGGTCGGCCGGCTGCAGTGACGAATATTAAGCGAAAGTAACAAAAAAATTGTACAGCAGCAATACAGTTCAATTAAATTCAATGAAGTTTAGTTAAGTTCCATTAAGTTTAGGGATAAAGTGTAGCATTAAGAGTGTAAGAAGTAAGTGAACGAAGTAAAGCTCCTCCGCCTATCTCCTCCACCCTACACCTCCGCCAGCATCTTCCGTAAGCTTAAGTCGGCTGATTTCCAAGGTAAATACACTTGATAAAACCAGTTTATTTCTTTACATTCTCTTTTATTATGTTTTTATACAATATGTGTCATCTATAAATACATTTTTCTTATTAAAAAACACGTAACAATAACAACTGGAGTGTCATTTTGGGGGCTAGAACGGATTAATGGTATTTCTATTAATTTCAATGGGGAAAATTGCTTTGAGATACGAGCAAATTGGCGTAAGAGCGTTAAGGAGCGAATTAAATTCGTAACTCGAGGCATCACTGTACACAACTTATTTCCATTTATCTCCCTTCTCAGCTTTTCTTACCAGCTCATTCCTCTGCTTGGCGTACCTCTGCTTGGCGTACCTCTGCTTGGCGTACCTCTGCTTTGCGTACCTCTGCTTGGCGTACCTCTGCTTGGCGTACCTCTGTCATTTTTTTTTTTTGCATAGTATTAAAAAAAGCATTCCTTAAATGTACCTGCATCTGGTCGTAGTGATCACCACTGATTATTTAAATCAGGATTATACGCTGACATTCTTGGGAAAGTAAAATTAGTGATGCCTGCCAGGATTTCCCTTAATGCAAGCCGTTTTTATGCAAGGACGTAAGAGAACATTGTTACTTGTAAAGCCACTGAGTCATACCTGTATGAGTTTATTATTCTATGTACAGTGAAACCTGGGGGAAAAAAAGTCAACCTTGAAATAGCGACAATCTTGTCAAATGAGAAATGCGCCTAGCTTATGTGAGGGAAATTGTATTTTCCTCTTGATATAGGACATGCCAAGCGCGCTGGCACAAAATTACGTCATGAAAATGGTGTGACGTAGACCTTTCGCTTTGCAAATCAGTCTGTTACTGTCCTGTGTGTTACTAATCAGTCTGTTGCTGCCCTGTGTGTTACTAATCAGTCTGTTGCTGCCCTGTGTGTTACTAATCAGTCTGTTACTGCCCTGTGTGTTACTAATCAGTCTGTTACAGCCCTGTGTGTTACTAATCAGTCTGTTACTGCCCTGTGTGTTACTAATCAGTCTGTTGCTGCCCTGTGTGTTACAAATCAGTCTGTTACTGCCCTGTGTGTTACTAATCATGAAGAGTCAGCGTGTTGTCAGAATATTTGCCTCGAGGCTGAGGAGAACATGATTATAGTTAATGTGGCAGAGTCAAGATACACAGTTTAATAGCACAGGTTTGTAACCTCCGTGAACCTTAACAACAAATACTTTTTTTTTTCAATTCTTTCTAATGTGTAATATCGCCTTCAATAGAGACCACCATTGAGATTGACTTATATGGTCAATAGTACCTTTCTAAGTGAGCGATATCTCTTGTCTTTGTAATTTAACGAAGACAGCCTTAAGGTCCAAATGCAATGATAAAAATTTTCTCACAAAATTGAAATTAGCGACATCTGAGGCTGCTGTACGCATGCACAGAAACTGATTTACATATCGCACTTCTATCTCCTGGTGCGGACACAGCTTATGGCCATTATAGTTATAGTATTATTTTTAGTATTATTACAGTGGTCTTATATAGCGCGATACTTCAGCCTAGCACGGGGCTAATCGCGCTTCACATAAAAATATAAACATGACATTTAAAAAGTTACGTAAATTTATTAAATTTAAAAACAACTTTATAAAAAAAAGTCCACCTCTCCCACAGCAGTACTCATCACATGTCAAGCCATGGGCGGCACACAGCAGCAGTGGCGTGGCGAGAGGGGCAATGGGGGGCATCATGCCCCGGACGCTACTCACAAAGGGGCGCCAAATGGTATATTTTACATATAATATTGTATGGTTTTCGAATAGGGGGGGGGCCGGTAAAAATGTATTATGCCCCGGGCGCGAGTTAAGCTCGCTACGCCACTGCACAGCAGCATTGTTTATCGGTCAGAGGTGTGGGGGTAAAAATAAGTCGGGACAGTAGAGTTTAAAGACATTAATCCGTGAATCATGACGTCTGTGGTGGCACTTGGGCGATACAATCGTCTTTGAATGACCTCAAGAGAAGTTAGTTTGAAATTCCTTTTTTTCTCCAGATTTTAGGACAAGGTTCGGCAAATTCGACATATTTAATAACAAGGTTCGCACGAACCAGTGGGATCCGGCTGAATCTTAGCACAGAGACTGAACGCTTTGCATAAGAATACTTAACAAGACCAATGTTTAACAATTGCTTCACCGAGCAGATTAGTATTTTAATTTTTTTAAACAGCACTGAAAAAAAATAATTTTTAAATGACACAGCAAAAAAAAAAAAACATGTTGTGGAAACTTGTGAATATTCCAGTTTAATCCGGTTATTGCCTCGTCCCAAAAGAGGGGGATCCGCAACGCCGTTCCGCTGGGGTTCTGTCACACAAAACGCCACACACTGTCAACCATGAACCCTCGCAAAAATTTACTATTGCGCCATTGTATGTGTATTTTAGGGCAAAACTATAACCGAATTATTTACAGTCGAACAACCATTTCAAACTATACATTTCGCTCTTGTAACAATTCTACTATTAATATCCAGAGACTAAAGATGGACTAACTCGTTTTGCTTATGTGAATATCAACAACAACAAAAAAAAAAAAAAAAAAAAAAAAAAAAAAAAAAAAAAAAAAAAAAAAAAAAAAATAATTTCTATCACATTTACAAACATAATTATTAGTAAAAAGATAGACGGAAAAATTAATTACTAAATCTTTGGAACTTTTACAAATTTCTGCTGAATTAATTACGACTTATTCAAAGTTTTGATTTTTTTTATATTTTTTTTTTTAATGTGAACTCATAACTTGTCCGCCCCAACCACTTCCCTTTATCATTTCCTTCACAGCGCCTCCAATTTCAGCCCCCCCCCCCCCCCTTTTTTTCCCCATTTACACCCAAGCTCATTTTTTTTTCAAATCTGTAAATTTTGTCAATAGCTCCAAATTGTAGCCAACTTTGCTTGAATGTCAGCATGACCTTAAGTCCGTCTACGCAGACATGTTGTCATTGTGTTCACCAATGCGAGCAACGTTTGGCACAAAGAATGACAAAAATGCCTTACACGTTAAGCAGATGTAGGCTAATTGAAAAAGATCTTGAAGTTAAACTTTAACCTTGCCAGAGAGGCCAGGAGATAAACAGATAACAAACACTTGAAGTTATTGAAGTCAAGATGAACCGATAGCGTTTAGGCGTATGAATGGTGTAATGGTGAATGGTGTAATGGTGAATGGGCGAATGGTGTAAGCTGAGATGAGCAGCTCAGGAATATTGTTACAATTAGAAAGAATTTATTTAAATGAAGGCAGGATGAAAACTGTACTTGATAATGTTGAATAAGGTAATGCAGGGGTCAAACAAAGGTTATAAACCATTCTGTGACACCATATGCACAAGCAACAATCTGAACATGCCACAATCTGAACATGCCACAATCTGAACATGCCACATTCTGAACATGCAACAATCTGAACATGCCACATTCTGAACATGCAACAATCTGAACATGCAACAATCTGAACATACCACAATCTGAACATACCACAATCTGAACATGCCACAATCTGAACATGCCACAATCTGAACATACCACAATCTGAACATGCCACAATATGAACATGCAACAATCTCAACATGCACCAATCTGAACATGCAACAATCTGAACATGCCACAATCTGAACATGCAACAATCTGAACATGCAACAATCTGAACATGCAACAATCTGAACATGCAACAATCTGAAAATGCAACAATCTGGTATGCCTCTTATGCCAAAGGTATGGCCCTTTTGCCAAAGGTATGGCCCTTATGCCAAAGGTATGACCTTTATGTCAAAGTTATGGCCCTTATGCCAAAGGTATGGCTCTTATGACAAAGGTATGGCTCTGATGCCAAAGGTATGGCTCTTATGCCAAAGGTATGGCCCTTATGCCAAAGGTATTGTCCTTATGCCAAAGGTATTGCCCTGATGCTAAAAGTATGCTTCTTATGCCAAAGGTATGGCCCTTATGCCAAAGGTATTGTCCTTATGCCAAAGGTATTGCCCTGATGCTAAAGGTCTGCCTCTTATGCCAAAGGTATGGCCCTTTTGCCAAAGGTATGGCCCTTATGCCAAAGTTATGGCTCTTATGTCAAAGGTATGGCCCGTATGCCAAAGGTATTGCCCTTATGCCAAAGGTATGGCTCTTATGCCAAATCTATGCTACCTCAGTGAAAGAGGAAGTTAATTGTCTCATACAGAAAACCTTCAGCTCAAAAAACGACAATGTCATGTCTCGTAACTAGAACTTTACTCAATAAACACAGCAGGCACGTCCATTGCCTACAGCAGCGCTCGCTCACCGGTGATCCGCAGACCACTGTTGGTCCGCAGACAAATCCGGACATCAGTGGCATTCTTTAAGTCTTATTAATAATTGAAAAAAAATTTTTTTAAATTCGTACGTTCTTAATGACAATTTTTTAAAGTTTTTAATGCAATCTCAATAAATTCAATGCAAATGGAATATATATATTTTTAAAAAATTGTTTTATTGATGTTGTTTCATAGTTAACTTTTCCTAAAAAAAAAAATAATAATAAACTTATGCAATTATATTTTATATTCCACTTTATTCGGATTAACTTGACGAATCCAGTGGATGCGGTAGCAACGTTCTACTCCATGCAATGTTTAAAACTTAAATGAGATTCAATTATTTTGTAACATTTAAACGAACTTTTAAAATTGTTGTTACACTTGTTCTATTTCAATGAGCATTTATAATTTTGTTAAATTAAAGGGGTGCATTTAAGATCATTACAATGTAAGTATGTGATCAATATTTTACTAAGGGATTCATTTTATTTATATTTTTTTTTTTAATGTAAATTAATTTTTAAGTTCATGATTATTTTTGTTAAATTGTATGCACAGCGTGGTGAGCCCTAGGCTGGGGTACCACGCCATCGAAAACTACCAATAATAATAATAATTCGCTGAGTGGTCCACGGGATACAAAATTGTGAATTTAGTTGTCCTTGGGTTCCGAAAGGTTAGCGACTGCTGGTCCACATCACTTCTATGCAGCCTGAAACCTATACACCAGAAAGAGTTTGTATTTGATGACGAGCATGGTGCATAGTTTTGGTAACCTTACCACCATTCGTATTATTTTACATGAATACAAATTTCCCCGCCATCTTTCTATTTTACATTTGACCAACTGATCCTCCAAACTGTCCTATTTTTTTTTTTGTCAATCCCATGATCCTTTTGTTTAGCTTTTGTTTTCATTTCCGGTGTCGTTGGGTATTTTCTCTAGCGTTCATTTATCCCGAGCGTCGTGTTTCGATACATTTTGTCGCAGACAGAACTTACCACAAATTCCCTTTTTGTAATACAACAATGACTTATAAAATTAGTTTCCAAACTGAGCACTTCACAATGGGTTCTCAACAATGGTGGAACTTAAAAAACTTTGACTATTTCGATTATCTGTTAATTCCTTTAGGTTCCATTGTGTCTTGCTGTATATTTATTTCATTTCAAACCAGCGATGATTGGTTCGCGCCTCCTAGGGACCGGGAAGACGTAGGCTTATGGAACATGACTCCCGGGGGGCACGGGTTATCACGGGTGTCTCTCGAGTGAATGGAACCGTCTCACGATGTCAGTCTGATGTCACATGACGTTTATAAAAGGGGGGGGGGGTTACCACACCCCCCCCTCCCAATTTATGAAGATTACTTAGCTGCGAGCCTATGGTTGTGTTGCAGTCAGGCGTTCTGTTTTTTTGTGAACCCCCGTCATTCACCAAAGTCACGGTTCTGTTAATACGTTAGAAGGTCAATGGATTTTTTGAGGTCTACGGCGGTAAAAGCTACAAAACTGTTATCGCCCGTTGGAGGAAACCGTGCTAAACGTTTAGTTAGTCGCCGGGTAATGGTGAATGACAGACTTAAGGTTAAATACCATCAATCAACGGGAACTTACTACTCAAAACGTAGCATGGTATTGGGTGTCAAATCTCGCACATGACTTGCGCACGTATTTTCTCCGTCGACCAGCTGGAAATTTATTATTACTTTCCCCCTCCTTCTCCCCCCTTTTTTTTCTCTCCCCCCTACCCCAACACCCCCCCCCCCCCCCGTGCTTTACGCGCCTTCACTATTGTTGTTTTTCACAGCTAGTAGTTCGCTCCGTTTGGTAGTCTCCGTGTATAGTTTTCACACCAGAGTCATCTTCAATTTCAGAAATTAGTAATGTGTGTACGTCACACAAAGCTCTGTTGTTTTTTTTTATATGGCTTAGTCTTCTACGTCAAGTCGCATTCTCATGGCTTAGTCTTCTACGTCAAGTCGCAGTCTCATGGCTTAGTCTTCTACGCCAAGTCGCACTCTCATGGCTTAGTCTTCTACGTCAAGTCGCAGTCTCATGGCTTAGTCTTCTACGTCAAGTTGCCCTCTCATGGCTTAGTCTTTTACGTCAAGTCGCCCTCTCATGGCTTAGTCTTCTACGTCAAGTCGCAGTCTCATGGCTTAGTCTTCTACGTCAAGTCGCAGCCTCATGGCAGTCTTCTGTGTCAAGTCGCAGTCTCATGGCTTAGTCTTCTACGCCAAGTTGTAGTCTCATGGCTTAGTCTTCTACGTCAAGTCGCAGTCTCATGGCTTAGTCTTCTGCGTCAAGTCGCAGTCTCATGGCTTAGTCGTCTACGCCAATTCGCAGTCTCACAGTTACACTAATGCTGTCCAAGAAATGACGGCCTTGTCTTCATAACTTTGTTTTCCCTCCAGCGCGTTCTGCTACTTTCTTTTTAAAATTCGGGTGATGTGTGTGTGTCTGTGTGTATTGTGTGTGTGTGTGTATTGTATGTATCTGCGTGTGTTGGCCTGTCTGGTCAACCTCGAACGGTCGCTCATATGCTTGAAGGAAATCTACATCTCTAAGTCCACTCATCTTAACGGTTAAATGCAAAAAAAATGGATGCAACGGATTGGTGCTTTAAGCATTCACATTAATTTCATGAGAGCTATTTAATACGACTAACAAAAAACACGGCTTGACGAGACACTACCTGATACAAGAGTGGCACTGAAAGAAATCATTTTTTTAGTGCCGATAGAGCAACCGACAGAACAAGCGGCAGAGCAACCGACAGAACAAGCAACACAGCAACCGACAGCGTCAAATCAACGGAGTGGGGTTGGCAACATGTGCAAAGGAAAATTACTGTAACTTAACAGGACAGTGAAAGCCGTGGTTTCTAGAACCAACATCTGATTGCTCAAATCTGCTGAATCAACTCAATGCCCACTAGGACTAAAAGAACGAGTGTCCGACGTGCGGAAAAGCTTTCCAGGCACGCATAGGACTGGACTCATCGTGTAATATAGCGCTGGTCATCTTCGCATGCCAAGGACGCACAGCACTCAAATCTGCACTTTCGCTATTTACATTCCATCTACTGCTAACAATGAGTAAGCAATTGATAGACCATTGGTTGTTATCCATGGTTTTGAAATAAAAAAACTCAAAACCTCGCTCGTCTTGTTATGGTAATTTAAAAAAAGGCGTGTACATCTCTCAGTTTATATACGCTCGGAGAATCTTATCACACTACAATTGTTTGCCTAATGCAGCGGCTCTCAACCTGTGGGTCTCTACCCCACAGTTTTGTCTCAACTATTCCTATGTTCCACCAGTCAACTATCGTCTCCCGTTGTCTCTTGAAACTATTCCCTATCAACCGCTATCTTCGCTCTTTTCTCTCTACTTCCAACTCAACTAACCTCCCGTGTCAGGAAGAGTTCTGCCTTATATAAAATGATCTACCTCCTTAGGTGGTGCAGGAATGCTAGCTATTAACCCCTCCATACCCCCCTAATTTCCGGTCAGTTAGAAACTTCCGTCGTTAACACCAAAATTATCATGCGAAGTCATGGAAAGAAACCAGCCCCTCTATCTCGAAGATGCGACATACTATTAACCTTAACCTCGACCCCTTAACAGTGCTCTCCCAAAACTAACAGCAATTGCTGTCCATCCTACAAGTTACCTTAATTACAGTGGAGCTCTGTCCTGTACCCCTGCCCCAGTCATTTGTGACACACGGTAATAAAACGAAACCTTTCCATTTATTTGGATCGATAAAAGAACCTTCTATTATTTTATGAGATAAATAGACGGGAGTTAACCCAACATAAAATTGCAACGCTTGAGTCCATTAGGCGGTCCGACATTGAACTCATGAAAATTCCGACAACTCATGCGACGCCGTTGGTGAAAAGCTGGGAAACAGTTCTCCGTAAATCTTGCCCGGGCTTGCAGAGATTGCTTGGAGTGATTCGCAAAAGGGAAACACAAGCATCTTCTTTTGGACACGGATGGATGCCAAGAAATCGATTGTTTTTGGGGAATTTATTACACGAAAGAGCCAACTGTATAAGTCGCTTATCATTGAAGAAGGCTTCTCGAAACTCTCGTGTTTTCTTGGCTTACACATTCTTGTAAATATTTGTGGTGAAATTTCAAATCGCGGGCAAATAAAAAGAATATCGATATAACGTCCATAGAAGTAGTTTGTTTTCTATTAAATCAAAAAACTTTTTTTTGCTCTTACAAGCCGTATGTCTGTTTTATTTATGAAAATCTCTCAGCCAGTATTTTTAAAACTGTAGATGTTTTAATGGCAGTACAGCGCCCCGCGACAGAGCCTAATTACATCAATATGGTTTTATTGATGACAAGAGGACTTCTTGATACCAAAAACATGAAACCAAAAATAGAATATAACTTTTCTTCTGAAGACAGCGAAATAATAATTCAATCACCAATATATCATTTAATCACCATGATTTATTTCAGTCAAAGAATAGAACGAAATCAAGTTTACAAAGAGAATTAATGGAATTTGATTCAATAACCAGTAAAATCATTTAATTCTTCTTCTTCTATACATAAATGACCCACGATCAATGTATTGTTCATTCTGGCTCCTATGTATGCAGTGGGTTGTTCAATGTTTCTGTGCCAGGTATTGAAGAGTATATTTCACTGGTTGCAAGGGCTACTCATCGAGGGGGGTGGGAGGCCTGAGGCAATAGACGCAAATGTATTATGTGTCGTCGCCTTACCTATTCTTTTGGAAGCTTGTTCCGGTCAACGACTGTCATTATCAGGAAAGAGCAGTTCCCGTGTACTGTGTTCTTGCTGTTATGTGCCGGAACTGCCTGTCATGGCCTAGTCGCTGCCCGGGGGAAAAGATGCGAGTCTCTATGTCATGCTCGAGCAGTACAATTTAAGTATTATTCAATATCCAGACAATAATTTAATCACGTGAATATAATTTAATAACCAGATTATAATTTAATCACTTGAATATAATTTAATAACCAGATTATAATTTAATCACTTGAATATAATTTAATAACCAGATTATAATTTAATCACTTGAATATAATTTAATAACCAGATTATAATTTAATCACTTGAATATAATTTAATAACCAGATTATAATTTAATCACTTGAATATAATTTAATAACCAGATTATAATTTAATCACTTGAATATAATTTAATAAACAGATTAGAATTTAATCATGTAAATCCGACTAAACCAAGGCCTTAAACGACTTAGCTGAATTCAAGACCCTGAAAATAAACAATCTCTCAATCTTTGAAGATTGTTTCTTTTTTTCCTTGTCGTCACTACTTTGATCAATAAAGGTAAAAACAAAAACTCTCCTCTTATTATCGTACAAATTTACAGCGGGCGTTTCATTTATGTTAACGTTACAAAAAAAATAAAAAAATTCTAGCAATTAAAAATAGTAGCGTCATTCTTCAGTCCATTTTTTTCATGGCAAGGGAACTGAGCTGGTGGTGTATGGCATACGTGGAGTTAGTCAGTCTCCCAGTCTTGAGTTCGATACGACGAGATCGTCGGAGATTTCTGGCTATTGATCTGTTTAGTTGCACTGCTGAGGGGGGGGGGGAAACAATGCGAACTTAACTGCTGCGTCATCGTTACCTCTAGTAATTACCTCTGTTATTACCTCTCATTACTTCTAGTGATTACTTCTTTTATTACCTCTCGTTACCTTCAGTAAGTACCTCTGTTATTACCTCTCATTACTTCTAGTGATTACTTCTTTTATTACCTCTCGTTACCTTCAGTAAGTACCTCTGTTATTACCTCTCATTACTTCTAGTGATTACTTCTTTTATTACCTCTCGTTACCTTCAGTAAGTACATCTGTTATTACCTCTCATTACTTCTAGTGATTACTTCTTTTATTAACTCTCGTTACCTTCAGTAAGTACCTCTGTTATTACCTCTCATTACTTCTAGTGATTACTTCTTTTATTACCTCTCGTTACCTTCAGTAAGTACCTCTGTTATTATCTCTCATTACCTCTAGCAATAACCTCTATTGTTACCTCTAATTACCTCTCGTAATAGATTTTTGAGGGGTTGAAAACCCAGCAAATTTCCAACGACCCACACATTTGATAATAAAGAACGTCTTTGTGAACAAGAATTCAGTTCGTGTGATTTCTCTGGTAACTTTAAAAAATAAAAATTCTAACTTTTAATATTAGAACCCAAATGTCAAACAGACACATTTTTTTTAAAAAAATGAAATTAAATAAATGCATCTCTAAATGAGAAATAAGAAGGGAAAAAATGACCTTATTTAATTGACAGGTTTATGACAGGGGTAAACTGAAGTAACGCTGAAGTAGCACGGACACTGCCGTGACTCATCGTTGTTGAGAGGTTCTCATGCTACTTCAATACACTCTGAGGTACACCAAGACTCAAAAACCTTAGTATACTCACGGGGTTCACTACAACAACAATTCGGCGTTGGTTTATGGGACCGAGATCAACATTCCACGTTTGGTTCTACGGGCATGGGTTGGAGAGTATCAGTAACTATAGCAACGTTGATCTAAGGGCTGTCCGGTGACATATTGTTTCCGAACGGTGTTTCGGGAACGGTCGCCCGGTGTACGTCGCTCCAGAGATTAAACTAGGCCATTGAAAACTTTGAACTGTTACGCACGTACACACGGTGAAAAAAACCGTTATTTGGCGACCGCGACGGTACGGTGTATACGTGCAATAACGCACTTGCTACGCCGTTGTGTGGCGTGAGATAGAGTGTTGGCCCCAAAAGAAAAAAAAAGGGAGTTTGGGATACGTCAATGTTGCATGTTGGTTTTACAGCTCCAGAATAAACAATGCTCCCCCCCCCCCCCCCATGGAACCGACGTGCAGACAGACTAATAGCTGGTCCGACTATCGCCTGGTCCGACTAATGGCTGGTCCCACTATTCAGGAGGTCTGAATTATGGAACCAAAAAAAGGGCTAAAGGGGGAGGGTTAGGGGTGGCAGGGGGGGGGGGGGTCATATGGCATTCTCATTCTTTTAAATAAAATTAAAAAAAACATTTAGGTTCCCACTCCTCCAACAGGCTCCCACTCCTCCCACAGATTCCCACTCCTCTCACAGGCTCCCACTCCTCTCACAGGTTCCCACTCATCTCACAGGTTCCCACTCCCTCCTCTCACAGGTTCCCACTACCTCTTCTCACAGGTTCCCACGCCTTCCTCTCACAGGTTCCCAATCCCTTCTCTTACAGGTTCATGCTCCTTCCCTTCACAGGTTCTCACTCCTCTCACAGGTTCTCACTCCTGTCACAGGTTCCCATTCCTCCTTTCACAGGTTCCCACTCCTTCCTCTCACAGGTTCCCACTCCCTCCTCTCACAGGTTCCCACTCCTTCCTCTCACAGGTTCACATGCCTTCCTCTCTCAGGTTCCCACTCCTTCCTCTCACAGGTTCCCATGCCTTCCTCTCACAGGTTCCTACTCCTCTCACCCACGTTTACTAAAAGAGAAAATTGTTAACATAATGACATGTTTTAGGGCCAATGCGTATAATGTCTAAGGAATTGTATTGTTTTACTCCTTTATGGTAAATGAGTAATAGTGAAATTGTTGTTGGTTTTGGTGCACATAGTAGTTGGCATATTTTATGCAAATATCATCGTTGTTGTTTTTGTCATGTGTGTCTGCTTCGCGTAACGAATTTGTTGATTCAAATCATTTTGACACTTGATCTAAATAATGTGTCATGATGTTGGGCTGCTTGCTATGTGATGAGTTTTGATGTGCGGCTGCTTGCTGTATGATGGGTCATGATGTTGGGCAGTTTGCTGTATGATGGGTCATGATGTTGGGCTGATTGCAGTATGATGGGTATTAATGTTGGGCTGCTTGCTATGTAACGGGTCATGATGTTGGCTTGCTAATCCAGCTAGGTTAAGGGGGCACATAACTCTTCCTCTTTAACTGTTATCAAGCTATCTAGTATTGAAAAGGGATTTTACCAACGTTATTTCTGTATATTCGAGATTAACACAGGTCGTTCTAGAAAGTTGTGTCTGTTTAAATGGAAGCTCTTGGAACATCTATTTAATTATTATTATTCCTTTTTTTAAATTTATTTTTTTATTCAAGTATTAATTGTTTTTAGAAAGAACCCGTTTCCCTACAGGCGGATTAAAAAGATTTAAAAAAAGATAAAATGTAATTTTATAATAATTAAATTTTCATTGTGTTTATAAATTGTCCTTGTTTAAACATGTATCTTAGAAACGCACTAAGTTGAGGGGTGGGGGAGATTGTGAACATTCACAATCTCCCCCCCCCCCCCCCCCCACACACTTTGACACACTCACTAGTCACTAAATTAATCAAATTTAGAGATTTAATAGTCCACATGTCCATTGTTCATGTTTCCGTTTCAAACTGTCCGGTGGTTCTTCGTGGCTTTAACCAGACGGTGCCGCGCTGAAGATGTGGGTGTTCAAAAGGACGTTATTTTACCTCCAACGTGTGCGGTCATGAAGTCCTATATAATCATTCAGATCATCTAATTGAATAATAATCTTGCTCTCTTAATACTTCCGTTGTGCACATCTTCGCGTGTCAATCAGAAAACTTTCGCTGTGATGGATGGAACAATGATTGGGGGGGGGGGGGGGGGACTCGCCTAAGTCGGAAGTTGTGCTTGGGATTCGACAGAAGATGGAGACGTTGATATTTTCGATTCCCTGTCAATTGTGTAAGCTGTTCGCCAATGCTAGTAGTATTCGTCCTTAGCATACAAAGATGTCAAATACGATATTCGACTTCATTAGTAGCCTTGGCCTGCAATGTTATTTTGTTTAACGTGGGGGACAGTTGGGCAATTTGTCAGCCTCATTCTCTCGCGTCTCTCAAGACGACTGGGAGGTAGACCAGGAGACAGTGGATGACCAGCAGGGTTTCTTGTGTCCCACTGTGCTCCAAGTCGCTGGAGTCCTGGAAGTTTCACGGTGTCGCTGCCATACCGCCCACGGGACTCCATCACCAGGGATTGAATTCAGAGTCGGCCTTCTCTCGGCACTACTTTAATCAAGACTACCTGTCAATTTTTGGGAGTTTTACGTCACAAAAAGCTCAGTCATCTGCACAGCAGGATCAATTGACTAAATAATAATTAGCCTAACTATGCTTTGAACGGTCTAAGAACGAAGAGGAGATTGTTCTCTCAGGTATGGATTTAATTTACCAATGCCATTCGCATTATATCTTCGCCAAGGGCGCCATGCATATTCCTCAAAACGCCAGCCAGAGTATGATGAGGTAGGGTGGGGGTAAGGGGGGTGGGGAGGCCAGCGAAGTTCAAAGACGGCAATAAATTAATGACATCATGCCTTGCAGTAGGTTAAACAGACCCGTTCTGCTTTCTTCGTCTTTTTTTTTTTAAAGCGAGCCCCCGGCCGGCGCCTGTCTGTGAGGTATCATTAAGTGCGCAGGTTGAGAATTATGTGCGTATGTTCGCGGCGTCTCGGTGTAACATCTCTGTTTTAACAAGAGCTTACTTCCGCATCTCGTCTAGCCGTAAATCCGTTTATGGGGACGGTTTAAAATGTTCGTATTAGGACATATGCAAGGAAACACACAGTGACCGTGAGAGTTCTCACAACCCAGTGCCGTAGGAAAGTGGGGGGGGGGGGGGGAAAGGGGTGTGGGCATTTATTCTTTATATTAAGGGCAACCAACTTAAGTTATATTTATAAATCGTGGAATAAAGGGATTAAAAAAAAAGAGGGGGGGCACATTTTTGCTACGCCCTGGGTGGAAGTAACCCTAGCTACGCCGCTGCAACCACCCTTATTTTTGTGTGGGAAATCAAGCCCATTAATAAAAAGCCGAGGGACATCCCCCCCCCACCCTCCCCACTCTCCGTTCCGTGGCCGGGAAAAAAAATGTCAGGTTCAAGTTTGGGGTAACCGGTGCTTTTGTCAACAGCAATCTTATTGAATGGAATTTTTTTTTTTAAAGTATATTTTTAAAAATCGATTAGTAAACGCCTGCTGTATGCGTGTGTGGAGGTAACCGCTTCGCCCTCTATCTATCGCCAGGTCGTTCATAAAGTACACAACCTCTCCAGCCCACAGCCACGATATATGACGATTGCATCATCATTTACAAAGCTCGCCTGTGCGGAGAATGATTGGCTGCACGTGGTGCCCGTTCAATCTTAAGACAGGTCACAGATTACAACACCTAGGTCAGTGTGTTACGGGAGCTAGGACCACGAGGACTAGACTAAGTCACCTGTGTGTGTTTGTGTGCTCAAAGCAAAAATAGACCGTTTGTTTATTCTTAATTTTGTTTTTGGATTCTCGTGTCCACTTCTGACCGCTGAGTGCAAGAAACTGTACCGTAAGTGGCAATGTCATCTGTTCATTCTGTTTTCACTGTAAAACATTTCCATGCTCAATTGTTGACGTTCATCATTAAGAATTTTTTTTTTCAAACCAAACAAACAAACAAAAGATATTCGATGTTTATACGTCATAATAATAACTGTGAATTAGGACAGTTGAGTTTAAGAAAAGCTGCGCCCGGGGCAGTGCCTAACAATGGTGCGCCCCCAACCTATTTTTATTAATATATGATATAGGCATATATATATATATATATATATATAGTTATATATATATACATATATATACGTATAATTCTTTATATAAGCGCCAAGGGAGACAGCCCCACACTCTAGCCCCCCCCCACCCGCCCCACATTTCGCATGACACTGTCGTTGCGAAAAACTCTCCATACCAACAACCCACCCGGCCCCGCCAAAAATTATGACCTGTAGCAAGTCATCTCTTAATTAACTTGATTAGTCCCGCCCCTCTTCCTATTCACTCTCTCCACATGCAGGATACTTGTATTTTTAAAATCTCAAACCGTGTCGGGCATACCCCTGTTTTATCGAACAAATATCAATAGCCAAATACAAATGGAGAATGCATTCTTGTATTTTATATCACTCATTTTTTAAATTAACTTTTAGGCCCCCCCCCCCCCCCAACTCCCTTCCCTTTTCTTGCTGTGTACGAGATGAAACCATTGAGATGACACCAGGAGGATGGGACTATTCATGTTGTCTTGTTATTGCTTGACTTGCTAAACATCTTATAATTATATATCCATCAAATTTCCACATGTTCTTGAATGTGAACATATCCACAAACTTCGCGCGTATACATAAAATTTGCACATATCCATTTAAAAAAAAAAAGTAGTTTAAATGTAAGAATGCATTAATCACGTGACATCATAACAATCAAACTTCATATTTTTCCCCCTCATCTTATTTTCACATTGTTTTTACCAATTTCTCTCTGGTCACTTTTCTCTCTGGTCACTGTTCTGTCTGGTCACTTTTCTCTCTGGTCACTTTTCTCTCTGGTCACTTTTCTCTCTGGTCACTGTTCTGTCTGGTCACTGTTCTGTCTGGTCACTTTTCTCTCTGGTCACTTTTCCCTCTGGTCACTGTTCTGTCTGGTCACTGTTCTGTCTGGTCACTTTTCTCTCTGGTCACTTTTCCCTCTGGTCACTGTTCTGTCTGGTCACTTTTCTCTCTGGTCACTGTTCTGTCTGGTCACTTTTCTCTCTGGTCACTTTTCTCTCTGGTCACTGTTCTGTCTGGTCACTTTTCTCTCTGGTCACTTTTCTCTCTGGTCACTGTTCTCTCTGGTCACTTTTCTCTATGGTCATTTCTCTCTCTGGTCACTTTTCTCTATGGTCACTTTCTCTCTGGTCTCTTCTCCCTGTGCACTTGTCTGGTCACTTCTCTTTCTAATCACGTTTCTCTCTAGCGAAGTCTCTTTGTAGTCACTTCTCTCTGTAGTCACTCCTCTCTCTGGTCACTTCTCTCTCTGGTCACTTCTCTCTCTGTTCACTTCATCTCTGTTCACTTCTCTCTCTGTTCACTTCTCTCTCTGTTCACTTCTTTCTGGTCTCTTCACTTCCGAAGAATAATGTTGTATGATTGGAAATATGCCGTGGTTTTTATTCAGTCTTGGTTAAACAATGTCAGTAACATTAATTGTACTATCGACCAAGAACAAATTTTAGTACTATCGAAAAAGAAGACAATGTAATAATACCGACCAAGAACGCAGAGTAGTAATGTCTACCACGAATACATTGTTGTACTATCGACCAAGAACACATTGTTGTCCTATCGACCAAGAACACATTGTAGTACTGACGACCAAGAATACACTGTAATACTGTCGACCAAGAACACATCATATAAATAGCAGGAAAAATATCAATGCAGTTAAATTTCATTTATAAAATGTTGTTATGTCTCACTATGGGTTTTGTCCATGACGATTGCACAGTAGTCAACCATTTCTCTTTCAACAATGTCCCCTTGTCAACAATGTCCCCTTGTCAACAATGTCCCCTTGTCAACAATGTCCCCTTGTCAACAATTTCCCTTTGTCACCCGGTCTTGTGTCATTGTTATGAACTTTAAAGGTCGTGTGTGTTTCCGCCCCTACCCCACCTCCCCCTTTTCAAAACAAACACCCTTAAAGATATTCTACCTGGGAGGTCGACTTTAGAAATGCCCCCCCCCCCCCCACACATTTTTTGAGTGATGTTTATGACATCATTATTCAAGGATTAGCCAACAGATGGCGCCAGCCACCTCGAGTTCAAAGTTCAAACATTCATTTCGTTAACGTCACTGGAATGCAGAATAATTGAAATAACTTAACTAGCTCTATAAGGGTGATCTGTATAGTGTTATATAATCATATATATAGCTTATAAAAGATTTTGATTTCAACAATGATAACATTGATATTCTAAGTATAATGTTATTTTTAGTCGAGGCCTCATATCTAGTGAGAAATTGAACTTCAACTTTCTTAGTTGTACCACGTTGTCAATAGTTCCGGTGATTTATTTGTTCTTTTAGTGGCTGTATCCAGTAAGTAAGAAAATGATAAAATGTTGAGTGTACCAAATGCTGCGGTATCTTCAGTGTTCCAATTAAGTATGGATTATCAATTTTAGCATTTCTTCGAAACGATTGATTGAAAACAATCCTACATATTTCTTCAAACAACTGTATGTATAGCTTATGGGCTGTTCTTGATAATGTCCAATAATTCTTTTATGCGTTTAAGTTATACGTCGTGTTAGTTTTCAAAATGGAGGTCTTGTTAGCGAGTCTGTTAGCGGGAAAACCCGGTAATCTTGCGCCTTAAAAAAAAGGTCCGTTGAATCCTTATCGTAGTAAGGCGATGTTGTTTGTCGTAAGTGTTGAGATGTCGATATTTATGTAAGATGTGGAAAGTTGTTGTTTGAAAAATAGAAGTGTATCCGAGATTGTGTAGGCTGGAAGAAATGCATTTCGGGCCATGGGAAATGCCAGGATCCGGAGATCCGGGTAGTTCAATGAAAGTCTTTTGGGTGTGAAAAGGTTGAATGAGATGATGCGTTCTGTTTCTGTTACGTCGGGAATATACTGAGACACAACATACACATCATTTGTCAGAAGATGGAGGCGCCATGGTTCGGGCCCTGCGCTGGGACGTACTGCGCTGCTACTTAACACCCATTCAGATATCTGCTCTTACAAAAGGGATATGGATGTAGATTTTACCCACACTTTAATCTTAAGTTTCTCGTGTTTCCAACTTGACGCCCCATTAGATTATGAAGGTAAAGCATAACTTTGGAAACAACGAGCTATTGGTGTGAGCATAGCCAGGTGTCAGCCTCGTGCAGATTGGTGCCGGATTTTAAGAGATATAAGTTGCCAGATGTTGAAAGAGATGTGTTGATTTTTAAGTAGAAATGAAAGTGGTAACAAATGGATGTGCGGCCAAGAATGGAAAGCTAGCGATTGGGACCGGAGACAAAGCCAGTAGTGCGAGTCTCCTGCCTTTGTGTATTGGTGTATCATTATCGTAATCCCAGTCGGGGCAACTTCAGCCTTAGGGGCCCCTGGCATCATGAGTCTTAGTAGCCCTTGGCACCTGTATCCGTTGGGGCTCATGGCACCTTGAGACTTAGGGGCTTTTGGCCCATTGAGTCTTTGGGGCCCTGGGCACTTTGAATATTAGTGACCCAGGGAGCCTTGAGCCTTAGGGACCCTGGGTACGTTGTCTTAGACTGGGTACGTTGTGTCTTAGGGACCCTGGGTACATTGTGTCTTAGGGACCCTGGGTACGTTGTGTCTTAAGGACCCTGGGTACGTTGTGTCTTAGGGACCCTGGGTACGTTGTGTCATAGGGACCCTGTGTACGTTGTGTCTTAGGGACCCTGGGTACGTTCTGTCTTGGGGGGTCTTGGGCACGTTTAGTTTTAGGGGCCTTGGGCTCGTTGAACCTTAGGGGCCCTGGACTCGTTGAACCTTAGGGGCCCTGGGCACGTTGAACCTTAGGGGCCCTGGGCTCGTTGAACTTTAGGGGCCCTGGGCTCGTTGAACCTTATGGGCCCTGGGCTCGTTGAACCTTAGGGGCGCTGGGCTTGTTGAACATTAGGGGCCCTGGGCTCGTTGAACCTTAGGGGCTCTGGGCTACTTGAACCTTAGGGGCCCTGGGCTCGTGAACCTTAGGGGCCCTGGGTTCGTTGAACCTTAGGGGCTCTGGGCACCATGTGCAGTTCACCTCATAGAAAAATCAAACCTTCCATGTTGATTTAAGACTTTTAAAATAAAAAAGTGTTCGCGGTCCCTGCTTTATATGTGACGACATCATAACACACTGCTGGGCCGACTCTCAACACTAATGCATTCAGCCTGGTTAACATAAGAACCTACCTGGATCTGCAACCTTTAAAGGTTACACAACATTAAGGTAAACACGGATACAAACAAAAAAAGCATGTCTCATGCAAGCGTAAACCCTAACAACAAAAAACCTTAAAGATAAGCAGTGCGCTGCGTGTTGATAATTAGTGTTGAAAGTCAGCTCAAGGATGGATATTTCGAACAAATGTGCCGTATAGCTTGCATGCATTTATGTAAATAGTAGCTCCTTATGGATCCAAATAAGAGAAGAACTCTCTAAGCCAGCGATTTTCACCTTTAAAAAAATATATGTTTGCATATATATAATAATATATATATATATATATATATATATATATATATTTTATTAACAAAATTAGATGTTCGTTATTCTTGATTAAATCCACAAAGTTCAATACAAGTCAACCTTACAGCTTGCAAGTAATAATTTTAAACTAATCTTTTTCTCAGTGTGTCACACTCTTCCAAAAAGAGATAATGCCATAATACACTATTATATCATAAGTGTTATTAGTTTTATTTTTTTAAAGGTTTTGAGGGAAAAAAGTGGGTGGGTGGGTGGGGGGTATTATTGTTTGAAAATCCGGTGACGAACATTCGAAACCATCGGGACACCAGTGTAAAGAAAAATACCTATGCTCTAAGTCACATGATGACAACAGTGGCATTTTTTTTCCTATTAAAACTTTCCCCATAGAATATTTCCTTTACGTTAACTCAAGCAGTTATTATTCCTCCCTGTTTTTGTTTGGATTACTTGGAGCAAAAAGTCTCGCATCCAGATGACGCGCATGTCGTAAGAGGGAAATACTGTGTTGGTGGCCTGGCGTGGGAAAAAAAAGGGTACAGCTTGGTGAGTTGGGATCTTCTGGAGTGCGTGTAACCTACTAAAACAGGTTGAAGATATGTAACGAGATTAGCGGTGGTGGGAGAGGAGGGGGGGGGGAGTAAATGCGACGCAATGAAAATTTGAGCTCTGGTAACTAGGTCATATCGGACTGTTGAGCTCTGGTAACTAGGTCATATCGGACTGTTGAGCTCTGGTAACTAGGTCATATCGGACTGTTGAGCTCTGGTAACTAGGTCATATCAGACTGTTGAGCTCTGGTAACTAGGTCATATCGGACTGTTGAGCTCTGGTAACTAGGTCATATCAGACTGTTGAGCTCTGGTAACTAGGTCATATCAGACTGTTGATGGTTTAGAACAGGGCTTCTTAATTGGTGAGAGTTATTGTTCCTTTGACCAATCTGGCGGTCAGATGGAGCTCTCGGACACTTTAATTAAATAAAGATGTATCTCATAAAATTGAAAATTAAATACAGTTCACGGACCCCTGAAGCTGATTTTCGTGCAACCAAAAGGCCTAAGAACCCTTGGTTTATAAGGTCTTTTCTTTTGAACTTTGATGACATGGGAATGATGCAATACGTTAGGTGGAAAAAAATCGTACCGGCAGATTATTTCAAAGAACTAGCTGTACAGACGGAGAGTTTTAACGAGTAGCTGTCTCGACAGATCGTTTTATAGCGTAGCTGTCCGGGCAGATTGTTTTAGATAGAACTATCCCGGTATAATATGTTACAGCAGGTGAAAAGATGAGTTGGTAAATTATGTTGAGATGTTGTTTAGCTTTTGGTGGTTGGGGAGGGGGGGGGGACGCTCACCATTGCTCCTTCTGAACCACGAGTTATTGCCTTTACCAGTTTCCCCTCACAGGCTCAGTAGCTAGTTTAGTTTTTTTTTTTCAGCGGTAACTTGGTTGCTGAAGCACTTTTCTCTTTTTCGTTTCTATTATTATTACAAATATCTCCGCCACCTTGGTCTGGTAAAGTACAATTTAGTGTACATATATCAAAACGTGTATACTTGGCCGTTAAAACTATATTGCACGCGTTTCACAACGTCTGTCTCAGTGATACCGTCTAAGATTCTAGATTATATTTTCATGTTCGTAGTTTAGATGTGGGGAATATTAATATATATTATATAAATAGCTAATTGTTCCCAGGTGTGTGTACCTCCGTGTCATAGTTTGTGTCTCTTTTCGATTTTAGAAACTCTGAAATTTATTTTTGAGCAATTTTTTTTCTTTTTTTTTTTTTTGCCAAATTGCTCAGCTAGGGTTTGTGTCGCCCGAGACAAGCCATCTTCTTCGCACCCCGTTCCTGCGCCACTGGGTGGGCCATTTAAGCCTCATACCGGCATCTTATCTCTAATCTCTGCTTAAATAAAATACAATCGAGGGACAAATTAATTTTCTTGAGCTTCACGCAAAACAAGCAACGCGCAAAGACGCCACACGTAAAACAAGCAACATGCAAAGACGCCACACGCAAACAAGCAACACGTAAATCAGCAGTACGTATACAAGCCACACCCTAACAGCCAGTAGAGCCCTTCTCTGTAGTCGTTTGGTGCATATTGCATCGTAGGAAGCAAGAGTTCTGTCTTTTAACGTTCTATCATGGACGAGAAGAGTTCTGCCTATTAAAGTTCTATCATTGACGAGAAGAGCTCTGCCTATTAAAGTTCTATGATTGACGAGAAAGAGTTCTGCCTATTAAAGTTCTATCATAGACGAGAAAGAGTTCTGCCTATTAAAGTTCTATCATTGACGAGAAAGAGTTCTGCCTATTAAAGTTCTATCATTGACGAGAAAGAGTTCTGCCTATTAAAGTTCTATCATGGACGAGAAAGAGTTCTGCCTATTAAAGTTCCATCATGGATGAGAGAGTTCTGCCTTTTAAAGTTCTATCATTGACGAGAAAGAGTTCTGACTATTAAAGTTCTATCATTGACGAGAAAGATTTATGCCTATTAAATTTCTATCATTGACGAGAAAGAGTTCTGCCTATTAAAGTTCTATCATTGACGAGAAAGAGTTCTGACTATTAAAGTTCTATCATTGACGAGAAAGAGTTCTGCCTATTAAAGTTCTATCATTGACTAGAAAGAGTTCTGCCTATTAACGTTCTATTGTTGACGAGAAAGAGTTCTGCCTATTAAAGTTATATCATTGACGAGAAAGAGTTCTGCCTATTAAAGTTATATCATTGACGAGAAAGATTTATGCCTATTAAATTTCTATCATTGACGAGAAAGAGTTCTGCCTATTAAAGTTCTATCATTGACGAGAAAGAGTTCTGACTATTAAAGTTCTATCATTGACGAGAAAGAGTTCTGCCTATTAAAGTTCTATCATTGACTAGAAAGAGTTCTGCCTATTAACGTTCTATTGTTGACGAGAAAGAGTTCTGCCTATTAAAGTTATATCATTGACGAGAAAGAGTTCTGCCTATTAAAGTTATATCATTGACGAGAAAGAGTTCTGCCTATTAAAGTTCTATCATGGACGAGAAAGAGTTCTGGCTATTAAAGTTCTATTGCTGACGAGAAAGAGTTCTGCCTATTAAAGTTCTATTGATGACGAGAAAGAGTTCTGCCTATTAAAGTTCTATTGTTGACGAGATTGAGTTCTGCCTATTAAAGTTCTATTGTTGACGAGAAAGATTTCTGCCTATTAAAGTTCTATCATTGACGAGAAAGATTTATGCCTATTAAAGTTCTATCATTGGGGAGAAAGAGTTCTGCCTATTAAAGTTCTATCATTGACGAGAAAGAGTTCTGCCTATTAAAGTTCTATCATTGACAAGAAAGAGTTCTGCTTATTAACGTTCTATTGTTCACGAAAAGAGTTCTGACTATTAAAGTTCTATCATTGACGAGAAAGAGTTCTGTCTATTAAAGTTCTATCATTGACTAGAAAGAGTTCTGCTTATTAACGTTCTATTGTTCACGAAAAGAGTTCTGACTATTAAAGTTCTATCATTGACGAGAAAGAGTTCTGCCTATTAAAGTTATATAATTGATGAGAAAGAGTTCTGCCTATTAAAGTTCTATCATGGACGAGAAAGAGTTCTGCCAATTAAAGTTCTATCATGGACGAGAAAGAGTTCTGCCTATTAAAGGTCTCTCATTGACGAGAAAGAGTTCTGCCTATTAAAGTTATATCATTGACGAGAAAGAGTTCTGCCTATTAAAGTTCTATCATGCACGAGAAAGAGTTCTGCCTATTAAAGTTCTATCATGCACGAGAAAGAGTTCTGCCTATTAAAGTTCTATCATGCACGAGAAAGAGTTCTGCCTATTAAAGTTCTATCATTGACGAGAAAGAGTTCTGCCTATTAAAGTTCTATTGTTGACGAGAAAGAGTTCTGCCTATTAAAGTTCTATTGATGAAGAGACAGAATTCTGCCTATTAAAGTTCTATTGTTGACGAGAAAGAGTTCTGCCTATTAAAGTTCTATCATTGACGAGAAGGAGTTCTGCCTATTAAAGTTCTATCATTGAAGAGAAAGATTTCTGCCTATTAAAGTTCTCTCATTGACGAGAAAGATTTCTGCCTATTAAAGTTCTATCATTAACGAGAAAGAGTTCTGCCTATTAAAGTTCTATCATGGACGAGAAAGAGTTCTGCCTATTAAAGTTATATCATTGACAAGAAAGAGTTCTGCTTATTAACGTTCTAAGTTTCACGAAAAGAGTTCTGACTATTAAAGTTCTATCATTGACGAGAAAGATTTATGCCTATTAAAGTTCTATCATTGGGGAGAAAGAGTTCTGCCTATTAAAGTTCTATCATTGACGAGAAAGAGTTCTGACTATTAAAGTTCTATCATTGACGAGAAAGAGTTCTGCCTATTAAAGTTCTATCATTGACTAGAAAGAGTTCTGCTTATTAACGTTCTATTGTTCACGAAAAGAGTTCTGACTATTAAAGTTCTATCCTTGACGAGAAAGAGTTCTGCCTATTAAAGTTATATAATTGATTAGAAAGAGTTCTGCCTATTAAAGTTCTATCATGGACGAGAAAGAGTTCTGCCTATTAAAGTTCTATCATGGACGAGAAAGAGTTCTGACTATTAAAGGTCTCTCATTGACGAGAAAGAGTTCTGCCTATTAAAGTTCTATCATTGACGAGAAAGAGTTCTGCCTATTAAAGTTCTATCATGCACGAGAAAGAGTTCTGCCTATTAAAGTTCTATCTTTGACGAGAAAGATTTCTGCCTATTAAAGTTTCAATCATGGACGAGAAGAGTTCTGCCTATTAAAGTTCTATCATTGACGAGAAAGAGTTCTGCCTATTAAAGTTCTATCATTGAGGAGAAGAGTTCTGCCTATTAAAGTTCTATCATTGATGAGAAAGAGTTCTGCCTATTAAAGCTCTATCATTGACGAGAAATAGTTCTGCCTATTAAAGTTCTATCATTGACGAGAAAGAGTTCTGCCTATTAAAGTTCTATCATTGACGAGAAAGAGTTCTGCCTATTAAAGTTCTATCATTGGGGAGAAAGAGTTCTGCTTATTAAAGTTCTCTCATTGACGAGAAAGAGTTCTGCCTATTAAAGTTCTATCATTGACGAGAAAGAGTTCTGACTATTAAAGTTCTATCATTGACGAGAAAGAGTTCTGCCTATTAAAGTTCTATCATTGACAAGAAAGAGTTCTGCTTATTAACGTTCTATTGTTCACGAAAAGAGTTCTGACTATTAAAGTTCTATCATTGACGAGAAAGAGTTCTGCCTATTAAAGTTCTATCATTGACAAGAAAGAGTTCTGCTTATTAACGTTCTATTGTTCACGAAAAGAGTTCTGACTATTAAAGTTCTATCATTGACGAGAAAGAGTTCTGCCTATTAAAGTTATATAATTGATGAGAAAGAGTTCTGCCTATTAAAGTTCTATCATGGACGAGAAAGAGTTCTGCCTATTAAAGTTCTATCATGGACGAGAAAGAGTTCTGCCTATTAAAGGTCTCTCATTGACGAGAAAGAGTTCTGCCTATTAAAGTTATATCATTGATGAGAAAGAGTTCTGCCTATTAAAGTTCTATCATGCACGAGAAAGAGTTCTGCCTATTAAAGTTCTATCTTTGACGAGAAAGATTTCTGCCTATTAAAGTTATATCATGGACGAGAAGAGTTCTGCCTATTAAAGTTCTATCATTGACGAGAAAGAGTTCTGCCTATTAAAGTTCTATCATTGAGGAGAAGAGTTCTGCCTATTAAAGTTCTATCATTGAGGAGAAGAGTTCTGCCTATTAAAGTTCTATCATTGATGAGAAAGAGTTCTGCCTATTAAAGCTCTATCATTGACGTGAAATAGTTCTGCCTATTAAAGTTCTATCATTGACGAGAAAGAGTTCTGCCTATTAAAGTTCTATCATTGACGAGAAAGAGTTCTGCCTATTAAAGTTCTATCATTGGGGAGAAAGAGTTCTGCTTATTAAAGTTCTCTCATTGACGAGAAAGAGTTCTGCCTATTAAAGTTATCTCATTGACGAGAAAGAGTTCTGCCTATTAAAGTTCTATTGTTGACAAGAAATATTTCTGCCTATTAAAGTTTTATTATGGACCAGAAAGAGTTCTGCCTATTAAAGTTCTATCATTGACGAGAAAGAGTTCTGCCTGTTAAAGTTCTATTGTTGACGAGAAAGAGTTCTGCCTATTAAAGTTCTATTGATGAAGAGACAGAATTCTGCCTATTAAAGTTCTATTGTTGACGAGAAATAGTTCTGCCTATTAAAGTTCTATCATTGACGAGAAAGAGTTCTGCCTATTAAAGTTATATAATTGATTAGAAAGATTTCTGCCTATTAAAGTTCTATCATTAACGAGAAAGAGTTCTGCCTATTAAAGTTATATCATGGAAGAGAAAGAGTTCTGCCTATTAAAGTTCTATCATTGACAAGAAAGAGTTCTGCTTATTAACGTTCTAAGTTTCACGAAAAGAGTTCTGATTATTAAAGTTCTATCATTGACGAGAAAGATTTATGCCTATTAAAGTTCTATCATTGACGAGAAAAAGTTCTGACTATTAAAGTTCTATCATTAACGAGAAAGAGTTCTGCCTATTAAAGTTCTATCATGGACGAGAAAGAGTTCTGCCTATTAAAGTTCTATTGTTGACGAGAAAGATTTCTGCCTATTAAAGTTCTATCATGGACGAGAAAGAGTTCTGCCTATTAAAGTTATCTCATTGACGAGAAAGATTTCTGCCTATTAAAGTTCTATCATGGAGGAGAAAGAGTTCTGCCTATTAAAATTCTCTCATTGACGAGAAAGAGTTCTGCCTATTAAAGTTATCTCATTGACGAGAAAGAGTTCTGCCTATTAAAGTTCTATTGTTGACGAGAAAGAGTTCTGCCTTTTAAAGTTTTATTGATGAAGAGACAGAATTCTGCCTATTAAAGTTGTATTGTTGACGAGAAAGAGTTCTGCCTATTAAAGTTCTCTCATTGACGAGAAAGAATTCTGCCTATTAAAGTTCTATCATTGACGAGAAAGATTTCTGCCTATTAAAGTTCTATCATGGACGAGAAGAGTTCTGCCTATTAAAGTTCTATCATTGACGAGAAATTGTTCTGCCTATTAAAGATCTATCATTGACGAGAAAAGTTCTGCCTATTAAAGTGCTATCATTGAGGAGAAGAGTTTTGCCTATTAAAGTTCTATCATTGACGAGAAGAGTTCTGCCTATTAAAGTTCTCTCATTGACGAGAAAGAGTTCTGCCTATTAAAGTTCTATCATTGAGGAGAAGAGTTCTGCCTATTAAAGTTATATCATTGAGGAGAAGAGTTCTGCCTATTAAAGTTCTATCATTGAGGAGAAGAGTTCTGCCTATTAAAGTTATATCATTGACGAGATAGAGTTCTGCCTATTAAAGTTCTATCACTGAGGAGAAGAGTTCTGCCTATTAAAGTTCTATCATTGAGGAGAAGAGTTCTGCCTATTAAAGTTCTATCATTGAAGAGAAAGATTTCTGCCTATTAAAGTTCTATCATTGACGAGAAAGAGTTCTGCCTATTAAAGTTCTATCATTGACGAGAAGAGTTCTGCCTATTAAAGTTCTCTCATTGACGAGAAAGAGTTCTGCCTATTAAAGTTCTATCATTGAGGAGAAGAGTTCTGCCTATTAAAGTTCTATCATTGACGAGAAAGAGTTCTGCCTATTAAATTTCTATCATTGACGAGAAGAGTTCTGCCTATTAAAGTTATATCATTGAGGAGAAGAGTTCTGCCTATTAAAGTTCTATCATTGAGGAGAAGAGTTCTGCCTATTAAAGTTATATCATTGACGAGATAGAGTTCTGCCTATTAAAGTTCTATCACTGAGGAGAAGAGTTCTGCCTATTAAAGTTCTATCATTGAGGAGAAGAGTTCTGCCTATTAAAGTTCTATCATTGACGAGAAAGATTTCTGCCTATTAAAGTTCTATCATTGACGAGAAAGAGTTCTGCCTATTAAAGTTCTATCATTGACGAAAAAGAGTTCTTCCTATTAAAGTTCTATCATTGAAGAGAAAGAGTTCTGCCTATTAAAGTTCTATCATGGACGAGAAAGAGTTCTGCCTATTAAAGTTCTATCATTGACGAGAAAGAGTTCTGCCTATTAAAGTTCTATTGTGGACAAGAAATATTTCTGCCTATTAAAGTTCTATCATGGACGAGAAAGAGTTCTGCCTATTAAAGTTCTATCATTGACGAGAAAGAGTTCTGCCTATTAAAGTTCTATCATGGACGAGAAAGAGTTCTGCCTATTAAAGTTCTATTGTTGACGAGAAAGAGTTCTGCCTATTAAAGTTCTATTGATGAAGAGACAGAATTCTGCCTATTAAAGTTCTATTGTTGACGAGAAAGAGTTCTGCCTATTAAAGTTCTATCATTGACGAGAAAGAGTTCTGCCAATTAAAGTTCTATCATTGACGAGAAAGAGTTCTGCCTATTAAAGTTTTATCATTGAAGAGAAAGATTTCTGCCTATTAAAGTTCTCTCATTGACGAGAAAGATTTCTGCCTATTAAAGTTCTATCATTGAGGAGAAAGTGTCTCAGCTTTAGGAATTGCTAGTTTCTTTGTTGCTTTTTTTGCAATACAAAGTAAATAATCCAATCCATTGAGGTGATTGAATTTTTTTTTTTTTAGCAATGAAAATGAACATAATAGCAATCATTTAATGCGCAGAACCCCGTCATGTCACGTATCACTGAGCACAGTTAGAGGGAGTCTATTCAATCGAAGTGAAATTGTCTGCTCATAAAACAAATAAAATTATAAAAAAAAAAAAAAAATTCTGGCATCGTACTTTTCTTCCAAAAATAATTTGTTGTTCAATTGAAAACGTGATGTAAATATTTTGTGAAAGAATAGGAGAAAGTAGAGAAAAAAAAAGGTATTTTTGAAAGCGCATAATTTATGTGTAGCGCATTGGGTTTAAGTAGACCAGTGGCGTAGTGAGGGGGGGCTAGGGGGGCATCATGCCCCGGGCGCTACTCACAAAGGGGCGCCAAATGGTATATTTTACTATAATATTGTATGGTTTTCGAATAGGGGGGCCCTAAAAGGTATTGGGGGAGGGCGGTAAAAAGGTATTGTGCCCCGGACGCGAGTTAAGCTCGCTACGCCACTGAAGTAGACAACATTTTATCTGCAAGTCACATGCTTCTGGGGAAAACATTGCCAATGATCAGCCCCTCCTCCGGCACCCCCCGCCACCCTGTACCGATCCCAACCAGTAGGTTAGACAAACGTGCGCATTAGCACAGAGACCGGGGCTGTGGACGTGAGATTAAGGCTGTTAGAAAAACAACAATTACGCACTTTCGAAAGAATGCTCGTGGTATAAGGCATTTTTATTTTATTTTGGTGGTCTAGGGGGAAAGGGTGGGGTTGGTGGTGTGGGGTTGTGGGAGTGAGTAGAATTCTGAACTTGCTTGCACCCGGGTCTGACGTCATCAGCGTCACGTTGTCATTAAACGGGTCTTTATTTTATTTTTTTACGTATACCGTCTGATACTTATTAACCATTCGATCTCGCGTATTGATTAGAGTTATTGATTCGCCAGAAATAACGAATCGAATGGGATAAAAGCACAAAAAAAGGTGATCGAATTACTGAGATCTAAGCTAGGCTTTGATAGCGATCATAATTTATACAACTTTAATCCTTTTTGTAATACAAAGCATTTGTGTTGGTGAGGAACAAAATAAATTTAAAAAAAAAATACAAATTATACCTGAAAAAGTGTCCAGATCACGAGCTGAAGGCTGATCAAATGTCAAATAAACGTCTTAGGTTATTTCAAACAGCAACATAAATTTACGAAGATAAAACTCATTTAAATTGAAACGGTAATCAAACTATAATTTTTAAAATAATAATTAGTTATTCGTAGTAATAATATCAGCGCATCCCATTTAAGGTTTTAAATATTTAATTTTGACTATCTCATCAATAAGGGTTTGTCATTGAATGTCGAAATCTATTAATAGAACATCCGGGTGGACAGTCTGGCCAAGCTCATTAAGATATTAATCAAACGCCATGGTATTTCGTTTGTTCAAACTTCCAACGGCTGTTGCCAAACTCCCAACGGCTGTTGCCAAACTCCCAACGGCTGTTGCCAAACTCCCAACGGCTGTTGCCAAACTCCCAACGGCTGTTGCCAAACTCCCAACGGCTGTTGCCAAACTCCCAACGGCTTTTGCCAAACTCCCAACGGCTGTTGCCAAACTCCCAACGGCTGTTGCCAAACTCCCAACGGCTGTTGCCAAACTCCCAACGGCTGTTGCCAAACTCCAAACGGCTGTTGCCAAACTCCCAACGGCTGTTCGGTACTTCTACGCTAACGTGCGCCATGGCATGGTTGGTCCTAGCCTTTTGACGAAAAACGTGTTAACTGCTTTATTTTACGAAAGATTTTACAAACAAAGTGTTACTGCGATTTATATTCGGCTATACATTGTAATAAGCTATGTTTTACGAAGGAAACATTGCCTAAAAATGTTAACATTACTTAATGCGATGTGACGTTTTCCGGTCTTAGGCATGACAAATCCTAACGAGTGTCAGATATTTTAATCAAAGTATCACATCCATTAAGAAAACTGCATACGCTTTTGAAGAGTGGTTCTCAAAGTTTTCAGTGTAACATTCCAGAATGAATTTTTGACGTTGCGTCGGGGAAGGGGGGGGTGCCTTATTTGTTGATTTTGCTATTCTTAAATCTCATTAAATGTTTCTGTTTCTACGGTCATGTGACTAAGGGCTCGTGGGCCAAAGTAGGCTCGTGGACCAAAGTAGGCTCGTGGGCCAAAGTAGGCTCGTGGGCCAAAGTAGGCTCGTGGGCCAAAGTAGGCTCGTGGACCAAAGTAGGCTCGTGGGCCAAAGTAGGCTCGTGGGCCAAAGTAGGCTCGTGGACCAAAGTAGGCTCGTGGGCCAAAGTAGGCTCGTGGGCCAAAGTAGGCTCGTGGGCCAAAGTAGGCTCGTGGACCAAAGTAGGCTCGTGGACCAAAGTAGGCTCGTGGACCAAAGTAGGCCCGTGGACCAAAGTAGGCCCGTGGACCAAAGTAGGCTCGTGGACCAAAGTAGGCTCGTGGACCAAAGTAGGCCCGTGGACCAAAGTAGGCCCGTGGACCAAAGTAGGCCCGTGGACCAAAGTAGGCCCGTGGACCAAAGTAGGCTCGTGGACCAAAGTAGGCTCGTGGACCAAAGTAGGCCCGTGGACCAAAGTAGGCCCGTGGACCAAAGTAGGCCCGTGGACCAAAGTAGGCCCGTGGACCAAAGTAGGCTCGTGGACCAAAGTAGGCCCGTGGACCAAAGTAGGCTCGTGGACCAAAGTAGGCTCGTGGACCAAAGTAGGCCCGTGGACCAAAGTAGGCCCGTGGACCAAAGTAGGCCCGTGGACCAAAGTAGGCTCGTGGGCCAACGCCAGCCTCGCAAAGCACCACTACAAGTAACACTGACTCAGAACAAAGTAAAACAAACTGTACCAAGATGATGCCGTCTCAGCACCACCCATTAGCATTTATGGCCCCAAAATTAAACGTCTCAGCACCGCCCATTAACATTTAGGGCCCCAAAATTAAACGTCGCAGCACCACCCATTAGCATTAAGGCCCCAAAGTTAAACGTCTCAGCACCGCCCATTAGCATAAAGGGCTACAAACTTAATATCAGATTTACCAACCAAGTCTATAATCCTTTCTTTTCTGGTCCTATTGTCAAAGGATGCACCGATGAAGCGAGTTTGTAAAGACGATAAACTTATCTTATAAGGGTTTAAAACAAACTTATCTTATAAAAGTTTATACCCAAACTTATCTTTTTAAAGGGTTCTAACCAAACCAGAAAAGGAAATCTCAGCAAAGTTTTGAAGTCAAACGGTGCAGGTTTTTAAAGACGGGTATCTTAATGATACCCCAAACGGGGCAGGCTTCTAAAGGCAGGTATCTTAATGATAGCCCAAACGGGGCAGGCTTCTAAAGGCAGGTATCTTAATGATGCCCCAAACGGTGCACGTTTCTAAAGGCGGGTATCTTAATGATGACCCAAACGTTGTAGGTTTCTAAAGGCGGGTATCTCAATGATGCCCCAAACGGTGCAGGCTTCTAAAGGCAGGTATCTTAATGATGCCCCAAAACGGTGCAGGCTTCTAAAGGCAGGTAACTTAATGATGCCCTAAACTGGACAGGCTTCTAATGGCAGGTATCTTAATGATGCCCCAAACGGTGCAGGCTTCTAAAGGCAGGTAACTTAATGATGCCCTAAACTGGGCAAGCTTCTAAAGGCAGGTATCTTAATGATGCCCCCAAACGCGTGGAATGTGCGCGTAATTGCACGCGCATGACACGCTGTCGTACCACTGCGCAGCCGCAGTGTTTGAAATGAACTCAAGGTAAAACATCATACTACTCAGTGACGCGACTGCTGGGGGTCAAATCAAGGCCACCAATCCCGTCTAGACTTGACATAAATACTGCACGCAGTCTAGACCACATGCAATTTACTTCATAATTATTTTTTTTAAAAAGGCTGTTGGATCCGGCGAGGAAGAGGGGTGGGGGAAAAAAAAAAGGGGGGGGGGGGTCAAAGCATTGACTAAAACTCATTTAACAATAAAAAAATCAATACGTGTAATTGTATTGAACACTGCGGCCATTTGGTGGTAACAGTGATCCAGTGTAATCAGGGGGTACTGACAGCGGTGGGGACAATATTTGCTCAGTGGCCATTGTGTTCAGGCAGCCCCGTCAATGGCGTATATGTTGTGCTCAGGCAGCCCCGTTGATAGCGTATATGTTGTGCTCAGGCAGCCCCGTTGATAGCGTATATGTTGTGCTCAGGCAGCCCCGTTGATAGCGTATATGTTGTGCTCAGGCAGCCCCGTTGATAGCGTATATGTTGTGCTCAGGCAGCCCCGTTGATAGCGTATATCTTGTGCTCAGGCAGCCCCGTTGATAGCGTATATGTTGTGCGGTATGTGCAGGGTTGTAGAAATAAGATAATTAGAATATTTGTACAGTTATTGGGCATAGTGGTGAATAGGACGCAGGCGGGATTGGTGGTCTGTACCAAAGGGTTGTGGTGACACTTTCTGTGAGGGCGACGGCCTCGTTCAGTCGTCCCGTGAGAGAGACGGCCAAGTCCAGTTATCCCGTGAGAGAGACGGCCAAGTCCAGTTGTCCCATGAGAGAGACTGCCAGGTTCAGTTGTCCCATGAGAGAGACGGCCAAGTCCAGTTGTCCCATGAGAGAGACGGCCTGGTACAGTTGTCCCGTGAGAGAGACGGCCTGGTACAGTTGTCCCGTGAGAGAGACGGCCAAGTCCAGTTGTCCCATGAGAGAGACTGCCAGGTTCAGTTGTCCCATGAGAGAGACGGCCAAGTCCAGTTGTCCCATGAGAGAGACGGCCTGGTACAGTTGTCCCGTGAGAGAGACGGCCTGGTACAGTTGTCCCGTGAGAGAGACGGCCAAGTCCAGTTGTCCAATAATAGAGACGGCCAGGTTCAGTTGTTCCATGAGAGAGACGGCGTGGTTCAGTTGTCCAATGAGAGAGACGGCCAAGTCCAGTTGTCCCATGAGAGAGACGGCCAAGTACAGTTGTCCCATGAGGGAGACGGCCAAGTCCAGTTGTCCCGTGAGAGAGACGGCCTGGTTCAGTTGTCCCATGAGAGCGACGGCCTGGTTCAGTTGTCTCATGAGAGAGACGGCCTGGTACAGTTGTCGCGAGAGAGAGACGGTCTCGTTCAATTGCCCCATGAGAGAGAGAGAGGCCTGGTTTTCCCGGGTCTCAATAAATCTAGACGATTAAAAGAAAAATTGAAAATGACAACATATTTTTTAAAAATAAAACAATAAATTATAAATAAATGTGTCTGTGTGTGCCTGTGTGTCAGAGATAAATTTTTGATCCGGAAAAACGGGAAGTATAATTTTATGATATTGTCCTTGCCCCTCCCACCTGTCTCGGCACTATAAAACCAACTGTTTTCTACATATTGGACAATTGGTAACTAAATACGTTCATTTATTTATTATTTTTTTTTGAAGGGGAAAAAAAAAGGGAAAGAAGTAGTGAAAAATAAATAACACCAGTTCACGGTTTCGATTTTCCATTGTTTTCGGTTTTTTGCCGACACGTTTGTTGTTTCATTTTTTTTTGTTCGTGTTTTACTCTACCCTGGGTTTCTTATTTCATAAGAATCACAGTAAGGTCACTTTACATACGGGTACTTTTTTTATTTAAAGGACGGTTATACTTAACTTAAACATTGTAAATGCTTCTTACTGACATATTCTGTTTCCCACGCATGTCATAACTCACCTTCTCTCCTCTACTCAATGAGATTCAGAGGAAAGTTGTGTTGTTGTTGTTATTTTCCCCCCTCTTCGCATCTCTGAAGGAATACAAGTGTTCAACAGAGCTTGACATCTCTAGAATTACCTGGTCGGGTCTGCCAGCAACACGGCCCCCCCTTCCCATGCTTTTTAATCCGCCCTGATTTATCCCCCCTCTCACCTGTACATCACCAGTTTTTTTTGGCATTCTGTGCTAATTGCGATTATGCTATGGATGCTAAGCATGTGCACCAGGAACTGCCGTCCTAAATATGCAGCCATTACTTTGAAATTTTCAATAGAGCAAGGCTCTTAGGATTAGAAGAGAATATGCGGTGTGCGTCTTGCTTTGGGGTTGGCAGCGCTAAGCTGTTTCTTGTTAAGAGGGATTCGTGTCAAAAACTTTTTTATCCGAAAATAACATGGTAGAGACTACATTCAAACCGCGTAAATGACATAGTAAGGAGGGTGCTATGTGAAAGTATGGATAGAGACACAGACAATGTAAAGAACCCAAAAATAAAGGAAACTTAGCTTATTAAGAGTAGACAGGAGCTTTGAATTGATTTTCTTTTCTCCTTAGTGTTTTTTGATGATGTCTTTCAGCCGAAAATGTTCTTTTCATTGTCTTATGTCTTAATTCAGGCCTTCAGATACCCCGTCCTTACATCAGGCCTTCACATACCACGTCCTTATATCAGGCCTTCACATACCCCGTCCTTATATCAGGCCTTCACATAAGTTTTGAACCATGCCAGTTTCGCTGTTCTGCTTTTTTGTGAGAGTTTGAAATAGATAACACGAATCTTTATCTCGGTTTCACTTTTATCGTTGTTAATTTTACGTTCATCTTAGACAGCGGTTCTCAACTTGCGATCGCTACCCTTTTGGGGGTCGAACGACCCTTACACTGGGGTCGCCTAAGACCATCGGAAAACACATATTTATGAAGTGGCAACGAAAATAATTGTATGGTTGGTGGTCACCACAACATGATTCTCAGTATTAAAGGGTCGCAGCATTAGGAAGGTTGAGGGCCACTGATATAAGGGCATTGCGCTTCCGTAAAGGTGACATTTTTTTTTCGCTCGATAATAATGGAAACCTTAAATATTGTCACAGTATCACTTGATGGAAAATGGACTGTTTTATTTTTTTAGTTTTCTTTCCGGGGCGAGGTGTCAAATCTGTGAATTGGATTGCCATTGATTTCTGCATTTTGAAGCGATATTTAAATTAGTGATGATGAATGACTTATAAATTTCAAATTTCAACTCTTTCAACATCACGTCAACTTCAACTGCTTGGTTTTTTGTTTGCATTTTTGATGCATCATTGAAATGGGCAATAAAACGCGTGAGATTCTGGCCGGTGTATCATTTCTCCCATTGTAACTGACAGTCTGACGCTGCTTCCATTTACTGCTCATGAAACTGACACCGCTGATGGAAAGTAACTTCTACGTCTAATGGGCAGGTCTTATGCTGTAGCGAATGTGGCCAAGTTATGCGTCCCGCTTATAAACACTGATTTTTATCGGGAAAAAGTATGTGTGTGTGTGGGGGGGGGGGGGGTCCCCCTTCAGTAAAAATCTTTTAGGATTGGAAAAAGGGAGCGAGGTCGTAGGGATGGGAACTCTTCTTTTTTTTTTGTTGAGGTATCGCTAATCAGAGCAGTTAAAACGTTGAAACAAATTTTAAGAAAGTTCAACAATATTTCGGTGTACCGTGTCAGATTGAATTTTGTTCAGTTGCTGCTGCCACTAAACCTTAACGCATAGGCGCGAGTGATGTTGATGAGGCGTGCAGAGTGTTGCAGCAGTCTCCGTCCGTCAGGTGAGCTCGAGCAGTCGAAGAAGCTTTAAAACAGCGGTTCCCCAACCTGTGGGTCGCGACCCCTTTGAGGGTCGAACCACCCTTCCCCAGGGGTCGCCTAAGACATCGGAAAACACATATGCTCTTAAAGTTATGAAGTAGCAACGAAAATAATGTTGTAGTTGGGGGTCGTCACAACATGAGGGGCTGTATGAAGGGATCGCGGCATTAGCAAGGTTGAGAACCACTGCTTTAAATTGAGATGGTCAGGCAGTTCGTCAGTGGGATGGCACCCGTTTCGTAATTTAGAAGTGAGCGTGTATTTATACCCATTAGTGGATTCGGGCGGGACCTGTGTCCCCATGTTAGTGTTTCTCTTCTCTGTCTCTAAGAAGTTATAGGCCCGAAGGAAGAGGGTTGGATCATCTGCGACATCCTAACGCTTACGCTTAGCTGCAGCACTTAAACATGAACTGCGGCGAGACTGTGCCGCTTCGGCGAGGCTGTGCCGCTGCGGCGAGGCGGTGCCGCTGCGGCGAGGCTGTGCCGCTGTGGCGAGGCTGTGCCGCTGCGGCAAGGCTGTGCCGGGATTACATGAATGAATGACAGACCAGCGCCAGCTAGTAAATTTGTAACTCCATTGTCACAGGCAAACCTCAATCTTGCCATCTGCCTCTTTCAACTGCGTACACACTACCATTAAAATGTCGACGGGGGTGGGATGTGGGTGGGGTGGGGGTGTATGGAGATGTTTGGAAAGGCGGGGGGGGGCGGGGGAAGAGCGGGTAACGAACACCAGTAGCGATAATAGTTAACCCCCCTTTGACAGGATATCAAAATATTGTTAAGAGCTGTTCCGCTCAGCTGTTTCACAAAGTGCTGAAAATGGATACTATATCCAGGCGTGGAGCGATTGAGGACACCATTTATTATTATTTTTTTTTAATGTATTTAAAAAAAAAATTAAACACATTTCCATCAACTCCGCTGAGTCCTGGCGGACAGATTATTATCAACGGAATGTATGCAGCGTAACATACGGTTCGCTCTTTTTTTCGTTGTATTGAAATCGCGCGACCTGGGGGGAATTTAATTTCTGAACATAGGTCATCATAATGTGACACTGCCGCACGGCGCCCGTCTTCAAGTCTTATACCTTTTTTTTCCGTAAACCGAAAAAAAAAGGTGGGGTGGGTGTAGAAAATAGGTAAGGGCTATGGGGGGAGGCGGTAGACATCTAAAGAATTAATTAGTCAGTTTGCTTCCTGTCTGTAGACGCTGGGGGTACAGACGGATACAAGCAGAAGTTGACACTTGTTAAGTTTTGCGAAGGAGACTCAAGGAACTATAACTCTGGTGAAATTCACTCTCCGTTTAGAAGGGAAACAATTCGCATTGTTAGATTTAATAATTATTAGAGTTGAAAAAAAAAGATTTGACATAGAAGACTAACACACGGTGAGCTGACGTCACTCTATCCAGTGGCGTAGGGAAAAAGTGGCCGTGCGTGCGTGTGTGTGTGGGGGGGCCCTCAATGTCTCCCTACGCCACTACATCGCAGGAGTGTTTGTTAAAGAGAACGACATTTTCAACCGAAGTTAAAAACACTGTTAATTATTAATGTTATGAAAAGTCTTTTTTGACCTGTGTTAGAAAAAAAAATAATCAATTGAAAGCCTTGAAAGAGCTTTCCTTAAGCACAAACGAAGACGTGTCGCTGAACACAAGACGGCAGCTGTTACGTTGTTCAGTTGTAAAGAAAGTTGAAAACGGGTTTTATGTAATTGAGTCAAAAAATGCTTCAAACGTAGTAAAATATTTACGGGCTGGAGAAACTCTCCCTTTTTACAAGGTTTATATATATTATAAGCCATCAACCACAAAACAACAGCTCTGCAGATCTTGTACAGAAGGTTAATTGTCCTAATGCTGTTTATGCAGGGCCACCTGCAGAATTGTTTCGTTACGGTCCTGTCAATGGTGGATTGAATGACGTCGCGAAGTTTTCAGGCAATGGTAAGTTAGAGTTGTCACCGGGGCCAGCCAGAGTATATGGTGTTGTCTTTATGTTACTGTTGTCTTTATGTTGCCTGTATGTTTCTGTTGTCTTTATGTTTCTGTTGTCTTTATGTTACTGTTGTCTTTATGTTACTGTTGTCATTATGTTGCCTGTATTTTGCCTGTATGTTTTTGTTTTCTTTATTTTCCTGTTGCATGTATGTTGCTGTTGTCTTTATGGTGCTGTTGTCTTTATGTTACTGTTGCATGTATGTTGCTTTGTCTCTATGTTGTGTTTATGTTGGTAACGAACACATGAACATTGTGAAACTAGCACCAGAAATACACCCCCCTCAAAACCATGGCGGCAGCAATGCATGAACTTCCCATCTAACAAATGTTGAGAAACATGACATTCAAGTAACGCACTTTATAAGTCAAACATGACATTTAAATAACGCACTTTATAAGTCAAACATGGCATTTAAATAACGCACTTTATAAGTCAAACATGGCATTTAAATAACGCACTTTATAAGACAAACATGGCATTCACATAACGCACTTTATAAGACAAACATGGCATTTAAATAACGCACTTTATAAGACAAACAGGGCATTCACATAACGCACTTTATAAGACAAACATGATATTCAAGTAACGCACTTTATAAGACAAACATGACATTCAAATAACGCACTTTATAAGACAAACATGACATTCAAGTAACGCACTTTATAAGACAAACATGACATTCAAATAACGCACTTTATAAGACAAACATGACATTTAAGTAACGCACTTTATAAGTCAAACATGACATTCAAGTAACGCACTTTATAAGTCAAACATGACATTCAAGTAACGCACTTTATAAGACAAACATGGCATTTAAATAACGCACTTTATAAGACAAACATGACATTCAAGTAACGCACTTTATAAGTCAAACATGACATTCAAGTAACGCACTTTATAAGTCAAACATGACATTCAAGTAACGCACTTTAGAAGACAAACATGACATTCAAGTAACGCACTTTATAAGTCAAACATGACATTCAAGTAACGCACTTTATAAGACAAACATGACATTCAAGTAACGCACTTTATAAGTCAAACATGACATTCAAGTAACGCACTTTATAAGTCAAACATGACATTCAAGTAACGCACTTTATAAGTAAAACATGACATTCACATAACGCACTTTATAAGGCAAACATGACATTCAAGTAACGCACTTTATAAGACAAACATGACATTCACATAACGCACTTTATAAGTCCAACATGACATTCAAGTAACGCACTTTATAAGACAAACATGACATTCAAATAACGCACTTTATAAGACAAACATGACATTCAAATAACGCACTTTATAAGACAAACATGACATTCAAATAACGCACTTTATAAGTCAAACATGGCATTTAAATAACGCACTTTATAAGTCAAACATGACATTCAAATAACGCACTTTAAAAGAATCCCAATCAGTGCTGATTTCTGGCAATTTTATATTTTTCAACTCTTGAAAACACCCTCACAGCAATCTATATCTATATATCTTTCTAGAAAATTAATATTTGTGGTGTCAATGCCAGAATGAAAGACAACACAGTCTGTATTTAGATTTTAAAAGGATTTTTATGCTTTAAATTTTATGAAAATTTCAATAAACTCACGATGCCATTAGAGAAACTATTGTAAAAAAAATATATTTAAAAGAAACCTTTTTGCGGCCACCGTTGATTTTATCCACGACAAAGGAATGTTGTAGAATCAAACATGGAAATCCGGTGGTTTTAAAACCTTCTTCAGTCTACAAGTTTAGTGGATTTTTCATTATTCACAGTTTGAAGTGCAGTGGTTGTTGTGTTTTAACTTTTTTTTAAATATCCCTTTGAACCGCCCGGAACAAAATGATGTACCGCCACCGCGTACATATGTACCACATTTTGCGAATCACTGACATAATGTATGTAATGTAACAATTATAATCAATGGTTAGCTGTGGGGTTGCTCGCTTAGTGCCTCCCTGGGTGGCCCTAGATTATTTACATCCCCATTTCAACGAAAAAACACTGCAGTTGGCAAAAGATGCTCTCCCCTCCCCCCCCCCAATATTATGAAAAATGGAACCCCAAGGGGCGGCCTTACCTTCCATCCTCTTCCTACGCCCCTGATTATTAGGACGCTTCAACTTACTGAAAAAGTAACCCCTTCACCCCCATCTTTTCTATTATTAACACTGGAAATGGGTGTTGAACAGTCTAAGTAGTCAGTGTGTTTAAAAGACTTAGCAGTTAGTTATTAGTGTGTTTAACAGTCTCAGCAGTTAGTTGTCAGTGTGTTTAACAATCTCAGCAGTAAGTAGTCAGTGTATTAAAGCATTTAGTTATTAGTGTGTTTAACAGTCTCAGCAGTTAGTTGTCAGTGTGTTTAACAGTCTCAGCAGTAAGTAGTCAGTGTGTTTAACAGACTTAGCAGTTAGTTGTTAGTGTGTCTAACAGTCTCAGCAGTAAGTAGTCAGTGTGTTTAACAGACTTAGCAGTTAGTTATTAGTGTGTCTAACAGTCTCAGCAGTTAATTATTAGTGTGTCTGTGTCAGCAGATAGTTGTTAGTGTGTCTAACAGTCTCAGCAGTAAGTTGTCAGTGTGTCTAACAGTCTCGGCGGTTAGTCATTACTGTGTCGCGTTGTCATCAAGATTGCAAGCCGCCGTATTTTTTCAGTGCGTCGCATTTGAATTTCTTGCACGCCCCCAGGACCTTGAAGGTCACCTTTGCACGACCAATCGTAGGTACTGCTCCAATATTCACCGGTTCCAGGTAGCGTCACTATCGACCCCGTCAGCAGAAGTCGATTCTGACAATGACAACCACAAGGGGGGCCCGGATCGCATACCTACAGGCCCGCCGGGGGTCGCTCGGTGGGTTGTCGTGATAGCTTGAGGTCCGCTCAGCGCAATATAATGTTTACAAGAAAAACAAATGTGAAGGGTGGTCTTTAGAATCATCCATCTTCTTTTTTAAAACTGGCGGTCGACGCTGTATGGACCTACCAGCTCAGTTCTGGTCGCGATGTAATGCGAGTTTGACACTATTATTTGTGGTAAACACGTGTAAATTGTATGAGCCTTTGAGTCATTAGTGGGCCTTTGGGTCATTTATGGGCCTTTGGGTCATTTGTGACCTTTGATTCGTTAGTAGGCATTTGAGTCATTAGTGGAACTCTGATTCATTAGTGGGCCTTTGGGTCATTTGTGGGCCTTTGGGTCATTTGTGGGCCTTTGGGTCATTTGTGGGCCTTTGGGTCATTTGTGGGCCTTTGGGTCATTTGTGGGCCTTTTGGTCATGTGTGGGCCTTTGGTTCGTTTGTGGGCCTTTGAGTCATTAGTGGGGCTTTGGTCTTTAGTGGGCCTTTTGGTCATGTGTGGGCCTTTGGTTCGTTTGTGGGCCTTTGAGTCATTAGTGGGGCTTTGGGTCTTTAGTGGGCCTTTGGGTCATTTGTGAGCCTTTGATTCGTTAGTAGGCATTTGAGTCATTAGTGGACCTCTTAGTCATTAGTAGGCCTTTGGGTCATTAGTGGGCCTTTGGGAGCCGTTATTGGGCCTTTTGGTAGATGGCCGCCTTAGAACACTCGAAAGAAAATCATCATTGTAGATAGCCGGTTTGGAACTGCAAGATCAGAATATCATTGTAAATGGCCCATTGGAAACACCAAATTGACAATATCATTATAGATGGACGGCTCGGAACAATCGTCACAACATTATATCGTTTCGTTGAAAACCACCCTGGAACACCCTCTTTACTGAAGTTTATAGTTGTCCATTCTCCAGTAGCAACAATTTGAAAAAATGTATATTCACGCCTCGTGTAGATGTGGATTAAAATACTTAAGCTACCTTTGCATGTAATGTTGCTAGTTTGCCGAAGACGGCTTCTTGTCGATACGTTCGTCGTTTTGTTGCATCCTTTTTTTTCCCCCAGGTTTTCCCATCCCTTGGTTCACACATTTGATTACATGCCATACACACATGACATTTGAAACTATGAAATGATATACATGAGTAATAATACAAGTCATAGAACACGAGAGAAAGAACAAGAAGGAAGATGAAAATAAGTTTCAGGCCAGCTGTAAATTCATATAAAAAAATACAAGTGCATGGTGGGTAGAAACGGAAGTACACGCATGATGAAAAACGACAACCAGAAATACTATTTTAGCTCTGTGAATTGATCGATCTGTTTGATGGACAGGCGGGGAAGGGGAGAGGGGGGGGGGAGGCTCCACCGTCCTATATCTGCTGATCAATTTAATTAGCATACAAATTATTTCCGGTGTGCTCTGAGCACTATTTACGCCAAGGTAACACATTCCATCATGGTTATTGCTGTACTCTTTACGTTAAGTTCACACAATTCATCGTATTTATCGCTGCACTTTTTACGTTAAGTTCACACAATTCATCGTATTTATCGCTGCACTCTTTACGTTAAGTTCACACAATTCATCGTATTTATCGATGCAGTCTTTACGTTAGTTCACACAATTCATCGTATTTATCGCTGCACTCTTTACGTTAGTTCACACAGTTCATCGTATTTATCGCTGCACTCTTTACGTTAAGTTCACACAATTCATCGTATTTATCGCTGCAGTCTTTACGTTAGTTCACACAATTCATCGTATTTATCGCTGCACTCTTTACGTTAAGTTCACACAATTCATTGTATTTATCGCTGCACTCTTTACGTTAAGTTCACACAATACATCATGGTTATCGCTGCACTCTTTACACCAAGTTCACTCATTCCGTCGTGGTTAACGCTCTGAAACCATTTAGACTTGAATGTACAGTGAAATGAACGTTTACTTGATGTGAATCTAGAGGCACGAGTGACGTATCAATACTCCGTGAATCAATAACTTTTGTTTGGTCGGGTGTGTGAGGGCTTTTTGTTTTTTTTACGGTGCTTTGATACGACGCTCGAGTGGGCAGGATGGAAAGATTAATTTGTATATAACGAATGACTACGATACTGCTGTTTTGTATCGAGCCGGTCTATGTCAAATGTAGTCGATTCCATGCTTGGAAAAATAAGTCTGCTAATGCTCAGTTCGCACGATCAAAGTTTCGTCAAATTTTTTATTGAATGCACTATGTTGTAAAAGAAAATTTAACGTAAATTTGATCTTGTGAACCAAGGAAAAATTGTTAGCGGAAAATACTTCAGATTTCAATTTTATTTCTAACATCCATAGTAATATTTGTAGATTTATGAAATTCTCTATTGAATAGAAACCATCTTTAAGCTAGTTTCGTTTAGATAAATGCTTAGCCAAATGGAATATGCTCAGAACAGCTTGTTGAGTGCACGCAGTATCAATGCTCAGAACAGCTTGTTGAGTGCACGCAGTATCAATGCTCAGAACAGCTTGTTGAGTGCACGCAGTATCATTTCTCAGAACAGCTTGTTGAGTGCACGCAGTATCAATGCTCAGAACAGCTTGTTGAGTGCACGAAGTATCAATGCTCAGAACAGCTTGTTGAGTGCACGCAGTATCAATGCTCAGAACAGCTTGTTGAGTGCACGCAATATCGATGCTCAGAACAGCTTGTTGAGTGCACGCAGTATCAATGCTCAGAACAGCTTGTTGAGTGCACGCAATATCAATGCTCAGAACAGCTTGTTGAGTGCACGCAGTATCAATGCTCAGAACAGCTTGTTGAGTGCACGCAATATCAATGCTCAGAACAGCTTGTTGAGTGCACGCAGTATCAATGCTCAGAACAGCTTGTTGAGTGCACGCAATATCAATGCTCAGAACAGCTTGTTGAGTGCACGCAGTATCAATGCTCGGAACAGCTTGTTGAGTGCACGCAATATCAATGCTCAGAACAGCTTGTTGAGTGCTCACAGTTTCAATGCTCAGAACAGCTTGTTGAGTGCACGTAGTATCAATGCTCAGAACGGCTTGTTGAGTGCACGTAGTATCAATGCTCAGAACTGCTTTTTCAGTGTTCGCAGTGTCAATGCACATAGTTTCACTATTTTCCCACAAGTAACATGGTGAGTAAAAATCATGGATCTTCCTTAAACTGAAATTGAAGGTGATACCTTTTTAAAAAAAATGTGTAAACTAATAGTATTTCAGCTAACCGAAACCATCGATTTTGAAAGAAAGATTATCTTTGGGGAGGGTCTCAATATTTCTCAACTGGACGTAAAAGCAGTCTTTTAAATAGGAGCCACGTTAAGCTTGGGTCCGCCATGCGAGTCCCCCAATCGAGGCTGTATGAAGTGGTGGTCTGCCATCCGATTTCCTATATGGTGCTATTTAAGTGATGGTCCGCCATTCAAGGCCCCAATCGGTGCAACATAAAGTGGTGGTCCGCCATCAGATTTCCAAATTGGTGCTGTTTACGGTGATGGCCCGCCAAGCTAGCCCCGAGCCACATATCTGCAAAAGCTGAACATTGTTAAGCGGATGGAACAATAGTACTGATAATACACCAATATGTCACCGTGGTCCCTGCTGCAAATGAGGATGACTGCTGCCGGTCAGTGACGGTAAGAAACTCGGTATCGTATTACAGTTTGTGCCTGCATTTGCATGGCCGGGTTTTAGCTGAACACGAACACTTTATGGAATAGGGTCACATTTTTGGGCAAGTCTTCGACTGAAGGTGTTTGGGAATTGCTCGTGTGTTCTGCCGCCATGGTAAGATTGTGGGTCAGGACCACGGCTATGAAAGGTGATTCAAAGTATGTTTAATGAGCGACATAATACAACAAAAAATACTTGAATACCACAGGAAAAAAGCTTTTGAACCTTGCTCTGAACATCTCTTGGCACTTAGGTCTGATTTGTACCTGGGGGGTAATTGGACCATGTTTCTATCCTCTTGACAACATTCTTGGTGTTGTCCGGAACATGTTCTCCTCATGTTCGTATTATTATAATCTGATGGAGGAGGGGGGCTGGTCATAAGTGATTCCAACACGCCCTCGTCTTTGTTCCTCGTCACCCCGGCTGTCACCCGTAACAGGGCTGTGATATACAGCATCACGCCGGGGCCTCACGCGGGGCTTCAGGCCGTGGTCTGACATTTTTGACACAAATCCACCTGAGGTAAACACATGGCCCCCACCTTTCAGGTGTAAGATTTGTGAAAGCATCTGTTGAGGATGAAATGAGACAGGTATATACTTTCTCGGGTATAATTTTGTTGTTGTTGAGATTGTTTAAGAAAAAAAGAAAGAAAAAATAGAAAAAAAGTTTTAGTGCGGGTAATTTTAATAGGTCAGCCGTTTGGGTGGTAAAGGTGCTGCTCGGGTGAGTTTAACTAAAAGGATGACAAATATACATGGTTACGATATAAATATTTATCAACATTTTAACATTATTGATCCATTATTAAAATTTAGATTCAAATGGGTTATTTTGTGTTCGTCAGTAGAGAGCAAAAAGAGTTTTGTTTATAAACTCAACTTTACCTTTATCCCCCATTTCAGGTTTCTCAAAGTGAGCTGTTGTCTGAAAAAAAAGGGTGTGTGTGTGGGGGGGGGGGGCTGAAAGAATTCGGAGATTTTAGGGGGTGCTGGGACCCTTATTGGGCTAAGACTGGGAATTGTTGAGTATGTATTTATGGCCCCAAGGGAGCGACAAGCAGAAACAAGTTTTAGAAAAAACTGCATGAGTCTTATTTTTAATATATATTTTGTAAAGAATCCCTGGGTTTCTATAATATGACGAAAAAATATGTTAGAAAACTAATTCTATTCTATTAGCTAACTTAATCCTCTGCACTTTTTTTTTTTTTGGTTAAAATCTTTTATTCGACATATTGCGTTGGTTTTGTCCTTTTTTTTTAACCATTTAAGAGTCCCAGACACATTAATTACTTTCTGCCTCCGCCCTAAGAATACGATCCCAGCATCAGATTTCAAACATGAAAGGAAACTGGAGTCGCGTGATTGCAAGGAGCACCGTTAAATATGAAGAGAGCGGATCCCATAGCGCATCTCTGTGCGCTCATCGGGTGTCTTGTCTTTGAGCGGATTAGGTGGCGATGCACTCCATTACGGGTATCAGAATAACACAGAGGAAGAATTGTCACAATAATCTCAACATCCTGGATTCATCTTTTTTTTATATTTGGTCACCTGTGTAGAAATGAAAAGATTAATGTCGAGTTATGCTCGTTGGCATGTCTTTGTCAGTTGTCAAATGTCAAATGGCATTTAGGATAAAAGCTCTGATGGCTCTCATGTGTTGTATTAAAGCTCGTTGCGAAAATGAAAAATGTAACGTGAATGAAGCTACACAAGATGAAACATGTCGAATCTCAAGATGTTCGAAACAAGATATGGTCAGCACCAGCTGGTGCGAGCGAGGGTGGTGTGGCTGTGGTGACTTCTGGAAGGTGTGGCTGTGGTGACTTCTGGAAGGTGTGGCTGTGGTGACTTATGGAAGGTGTGGCTGTGGTGACTTCTGGAAGGTGTGGATGAGGTGACATCTGGAAGGTGTGGCTGTGGTGACGTATGGAAGGTGTGGCTGTGGTGACTTCTGGAAGGTGTGGCTGTGGTGACTTCTGGAAGGTGTGGCTGTGGTGACTTCTGGAAGGTGTGGCTGTGGTGACTTCTGGAAGGTGTGGATGTGGTCACTTCTGGAAGGTGTGGACGGGGTGACTTCTGGAAGATGGGGATGGGGTGGCTTCTGGAAGGTGTGGATGAGGTGACTTCTGTAAGGTGTGGATGAGATGACTTCTGGAATGTGTGGATGTGGTGACTTCTAGATGGCGTGGATGTGGTGAATATTTTTTGTATGGATGTCGTGACTACTTGTTGAGAGTGGGGTGAATATTTCTGATGTGGGTGGGGTGAAAATTTTTTTTGAATTGGGCGACAATTGGTTGATGTGACTGTGGTGACTACTTGTTGGTGTGGTCGTAAACAGGGCCGGCCTTAGGCCACTGCAACCTATGCGGCCGCAGTGGGCCCCTCACTTTCATAGGCCCCACCCCGAATTTATTTTCTAATACAAAATTTTTATTTTCACTTATTATCCTTATCCTCTACCCAGAATGGGCCCCGCGCAATCCGTTTCGCATAGGGCTCCGCAATTGTTAGGGTCGGCCCTGGTCGTAATGACTACTTCTTGATGGAGTGTAATGACTACTTGTTGGTGTGATTGTAATGACTTTTTTTTGGTGTGATTGTAATGACTTTTTTTTGGTGTGATTGTAATGACTTCTTGTTGTTTTGATTATAATGACTACTTGATGGTGTGGTTTTAATGACTACTTGCAGGGTTGGCTTGGTAAAATACTGGCTGTTGTTGTTAGGGCAGGGGTTACTTATTCTATGGTATTGCGTGGGGCGGGGGGGGGGGGGGCCGCAGGGTGATGCGGCGCTGAAAGTCTCAGAAAAGCAGTTGTGCTTTTTCTTTCATTTTTTTTGGATTTTTTTTACCATTGTGGTGTGGTAAATTGGTAAATATGTTTTGAAATCGAGATGGGGTTGTAGGGAAATTTTTTGAACCAAAAATGGGATGCTGGGCTGCAAAAGAAGTTAAGAACCCCTAGTATGCATTATCCACGAGAATATAAGTAGTTTCCAGTAGTTTATACTCAACAGTGAGATGGCTTAATTCGGGATGTACTCAACACTACCGAAACATTTTTGGTTGCCAACACTTCTACGACTGATGAATGAGGCAGCGCCGTTCTGTCGCCGGCTCCTATACTTAATATATAAAAATCCCTATTTTATTGTCCCCAATCCCTATTTTATTGTCCCCAATCCCTATTTTATTGTCCCCAATCCCCATTTTATTGTCCCAAATCCCTATTTTATTGTCCCCAATCCCCATTTTATTGTCCCCAATCGCTATTTTATTGTCCCAAATCCCCATTTTATTGTCCCCAATCCCCATTTTATTGTCCCCAATCCCCATTTTATTGTCCCCAATCCCTATTTTATTGTCCCCAATCCCCATTGTATTGTCCCCAATCCCCATTTTATTGTCCCCAATCCCTATTTTATTGTCCACAATCACTATTTTATTGTCCCCAATCCCCATTTTATTGTCCCCAATCCCAATTTATTATCGCCAATCCCTATTTTATTGTCCCAAATCCCCATTTTATTGTCCCCAATCCCCATTTTATTGTCCCCAATCCCCATTTTATTGTCCACAATCCCCATTTTATTGTCCCCAATCCCTATTTTATTGTCCCCATCCCCATTTTATTGTCCCCCATCCCGATTTTATTATCCACAATCCCTATTTATTGTCCCCAATACCCATTTTATTGTCCCCAATCCCCATTTTATTGTACCCAATCCCCATTTTATTGTACCCAATCCCCATTGTATCTCAATGAACGACACAATTTCGGGAATTCCGCTTTCCATGTTACCTCGATTTGTTAGCTTGACTAAAAAGTATGTCAGTACGTTAGAACTTTGTTCTGTCAGCACGATAGAACTTTGCTCTGTCAGCACGATAGAACTTTGCTCTGTCAGCACGATAGAACTTTGCTCTGTCCACACGATAGAACTTTGCTCTGTCAGCACGATAGAACTTTGCTCTGTCCAGACGATAGAACTTTGCTCTGTCCGCACGATAGAACTTTGCTCTGTCCACACGATATAACTTTGCTCTGTCAGCACGATAGAACTTTGCTCTGTCAGCACGATAGAACTTTGCTCTGTCAGCACGATAGAACTTTGCTCTGTCCACACGATAGAACTTTGCTCTGTCAGCACGATAGAACTTTGCCCTGTCCACACGATAGAACTTTGCTCTGTCAGCACGATAGAACTTTGCTCTGTCCACACGATATAACTTTGCTCTGTCAGCACGATAGAACTTTGCTCTGTCAGCATGATAGAACTTTGCTCTGTCAGCACGATAGAACTTTGCTCTGTCCACACGATAGAACTTTGCTCTGTCAGCACGATAGAACTTTGCTCTGTAAGCACGATAGAACTTTGCTCTGTCAGCACGATAGAACTTTGCTCTGTCCGCACGATAGAACTTTGCTCTGTCCGCACGATAGAACTTTGCTCTGTCCACACGATTGAACTTTGCTCTGTCCACACGATAGAACTTTGCGCTGTCCACACGATAGAACTTTGCTCTGTCCTCATGTTAGAACTTTGCTCTGTCCACACGATAGAACTTTGCTCTGTCAGCACGATAGAACTTTGCTCTGTCCACACGATAGAACTTTGCTCTGTCCACACGATAGAACTTTGCTCTGTCCACACGATATAACTTTGCTCTGTCCACAAGATATAACTTTGCTCTGTCAGCACGATAGAACTTTGCTCTGTCAGCACGATAGAACTTTGCTCTGTCCACACGATAGAACTTTCCTCGGTCCACACGATAGAACTTTGCTCTGTCCACACGATAGAACTTTGCTCTGTCAGCACGATAGAACTTTGCTCTGTCAGCACGATAGAACTTTGCTCTGTCCGCACGATAGAACTTTGCTCTGTCAGCACGATAGAACTTTGCTCTGTCAGCACGATAGAACTTTGCTCTGTCAGCACGATAGAACTTTGCTCTGTCAGCACGATAGAACTTTGCTCATAGAGCTGATCAAAGAAATATTGATGCTTTCGTTTGTAAAACTCGTCATTTTGGTACCTTTCACTTATTTTATTTGTTTTAAAATCATGTAATCTGTTTAAATGACGTTTATTGGTGACTAGGGTAGGCCCAGAGAGGGTTGGTGACTAGGATAGGCTCGGATAGTGTTGGTCTTTAGGGTAGGCTCAGAGAGGGTTGGTGACTAAGATAGTCTCAGACAGGTTTGGTGACTAAGAAATGCTCAGAGAAGGTTGGTGACTAATATAGGCTCAGAAAGTGTATGTCTTTAGCGTAGGCTCAGAGAGGGTTGGTGACTAAGATCGTCTCAGAGAGGGTTGGTGACTAGGATAGGCTCAGAGAGGATTGGTGACTAGGATAGGCTCAGAGAGGGTTGGTGACTAAGATCGTCTCAGAGAGGGTTGGGGACTAGGATAGGCTCAGAGAGGATTGGGAACTAGGATAGGCTCAGGGAGGGTTGGCGACTAAGATCGTCTCAGAGAGGGTTGGTGACTAGGATAGGCTCAGAGAGGATTGGTGACTAGGATAGGCTCAGAGAGGGTTGGTGACTAGGATAGGCTCAGGGAGGTTTGTTGACTAGGATAGGCTCAGAGAGGGTTGGTGACTAGGATATGCTCAGAGAGGATTGGTGACTAAGATAGGCTCAGAGAGGATTGGTGATTAAGATAGGCTCAGAGAGGGTTGGTGACTAAGATAGGCTCAGAGAGGGTTGGTGACTAAGATAGGCTCAGAGAGGGTTGGTGACTAAGATAGGCTCAGAGAGGATTGGTGACTAGGATAGGCTCAGAGAGGGTTGGTGACTAAGATATGCTCAGATAGGATTGGTGACTAGGATAGGCTCAGAGAGGTTGGTGACTAAGATAGGCTCAGAGAGGGTTGGTGACTAAGATAGGCTCAGAGAGGATTGGTGACTAGGATAGGCTCAAAGAGGGTTGGTGACTAGAATAGGCTCAGAGAGGGTTGGTGACTAAGATATGCTCAGATAGGGTTTGTGACAAGGATAGTCTCAGAGAGGATTGTTGTCTTAGATAGGCCAAGAGAGGATAAGGAACTAGGATCGGCTCGGAAAGGGTTGTTTATTGGTCAATAGGATAGGCTTACAGTATGGGTTGTTATTATGATAGGCCAGAGTGGGTTGATTTCTAGGATAGAGAGGGTTGGTGACAAGGATAGGTTCAGAGAGGACTAGTTACTAGGATAAGCTAAGAGATCACATGTTTTTTACGAAAGGTTACCGAGTACGGTAAGACAAGCATAATGAAGACAACATTTTATATAGTGCGTATTTATTTGCCACTCCACACCCTCTACTTTAGGCCGTGCTTTAACTTAGTCAGGCTTGGAGTACCCTGTACTAAACCAGTTGCCCCTTTAACGCCTCGCCCTGGCTTGAAACGGCCGCGCATCCTAGGCTGTTCGGGCGGGGGAGGGGGGGGGGGTTGTTTCGGGGTGCCCCCGCACGCTGCACCATCGGAGAGTGCTGGGAACCGTCTGCTCGCCCAGCCAGCAGACGCGAGGCAAGGGCAAGCAACCCGCCTGTAAGGTGGCACACGTTTTTTCTTCTTCTTACCGTTAGAATTTTTGATTGTCTGTTTTGACTGTTGGGATTCCGCTTCACTTTCTGTTGTGTTTTGACTGGAACAAGACGCAGTGAGACGCAGTGAGGCAAAAGTTCTCCCCCCGTGTCGATTCAACAAAGTGATCTCTAATCTTCTTATGGTTATATAATATATATGGATGCTCGAGAAGGATAAAATATTTCAAGATTGTTTACCACGTTTATTACTTACAAGCAGAAGTTTCCAGGCCCAAAAGGTCCACATATTTTTTATATGTGAGTGTACCGATGAGAAAATAAATTAAATCTATTTACTCTCTGGAGGAGTTTAAACTCGAGGCTAAAGGATTACTGCTTTATAAAACAAAAGACTTGACGACTGAAGAGTCTTCCTGATTGGTGGAAGGTAAGGTCATTCGGGCTTCTATCAAATCAAATGCTGGTCTTTTAAATAGAAGTGAAATGGAACAATAGTATAGACCATGGAAAATACGGCTAATTCAGACTATTCGTGCCATTAGGGATACATTTAGGATTCAGGTTAGGTTTAAGGATACATTTAGGGTTCAGGTTAGGTTTAGTGACAGTGAATTATAAAAAGTTCACGGTCGTGGCGACCAAAATGGCAGCCGTGTGATATGTCGTGGCACCAATTGTCTGAATTTACCGAAAATAATAAAATTATCTATATAATAAATAATTTTACATTTGTTAATGTGCTCGCATTCACATAGCAACAACAACAAAAAAATTTTTTTAAAAATAAGCGCAATTAGTTCTGAATTAAGACTTTTCGATTGTGTTTTTTTTTTTTGGTTTGCAGGGAGTAGGGGAGAGATAGCTTAATCGCTTGTCAATATTTATACCATCCAATGGATTTGATAGCACAATCATGGCTGGTGCACTTCAGACAGCTGGTGGGGATCAAAGCAAGAATCCCCAGTGCCTATTCCGAGCATTTGTTTTCAAGCCATTAAAACACGGAGAATATATGGCCCGCTTAGAGCCGCCGTCGTCACAGCGCTATCGCATAATCTGATTTACTACAACATTTCCAGACGTCCCTTACCCTAAACAAGTCTTGCAGGCAAACTACATAACAAAAAAACCAACGCATCTTTCGGGCGGTGAAAGCAATTTTTCTCCTCACCTCGCAGAGACACGATAAGATTCCCCCATTCGTGGCCGGTAAACCGTGCAGATATGTACCCCTAATTTAGCTCTCATCCACGGAATGATATCTATCTGTCTCAAATGATCAGATCTATATATATATATAACTACTCGCTACCTTATCATCAAAGTTATATGGGATGGACGCCCGATTAGTTGCTCTTTTCCAGTTTAGCTGTAGCGCAACTAAGCGAGATCAAGTTATTCATTATGTGTAACTAGTCAAAAGTTTACGTTAAAATGTCCACTTTCAGGATCCTTTCATTTAATTTAGACATACTCTCGTTGTTAGACATACTCTCGTTGTTAGACATACTCTCGTTGTTAGACATACTCTCGTTGTTAGACATACTCTCGTTGTTAGACATACTCTCGTTGTTAGACATACTCTCGTTGTTAGACATACTCTCGTTGTTAGACATACTCTCGTTGTTAGACATACTCTCGTTGTTAGACATACTCTCGTTGTTAGACATACTCTCGTTGTTAGACATACTCTCGTTGTTAGACATACTCTCGTTGTTAGACATACTCTCGTTGTTAGACATACTCTCGTTGTTAGACATACTCTCGTTGTTAGACATACTCTCGTTGTTAGACATACTCTCGTTGTTAGACATACTCTCGTTGTTAGACATATTCTCGTTGTTAGACATACTCTCGTTGTTAGACATATTCTCGTTGTTAGACATACTCTCGTTGTTAGACATACTCTCGTTGTTAGACATACTCTCGTTGTTAGACATACTCTCGTTGACTCGGAGTGCTACAGCGTCCTTACATTAACGCGTAAGCTTTCAGAAGTTAATTTGATCAATGATTGCTTGTCTTGAAACCAAGTTCCTTAAATGAGGGTTTCTTAACCAGGGGTGCTCGCAACCACCAGTGGTACGGAAAGCAGTGTCATCGGGGGTGGAAACCCCAACCCCTACACAAAAATAAAATATATTTCCATTTCTATTAGCATGTTTATTGTGGGCTTCCGGGAAATCTGTTTTGAAATCAAGATGCGGTGGTGGCGCTGCACAAAGGTTTACAGCTCCCGACCTAAATGATATTATTGAATGGTGTTCTCCAACACCAGATGTAGACTAATATATGGAAATAGAGAAGAATATTGTGTACGAGTTCACCCGAAAGCCACTTGACCTATAACGCAATTAAGGTAAAGTTACCAGCTCAAACGGTTTCACCTGTTACCGTTAACAGGATCGTAAGCAAATTTTATGTCGAGCCCATCATCTCCCCCCCCCCAACCCCGCCCCTTGTTCTTCTAGACAAGTTTATTTTACGACAATAAAGAGAACTGAATGCCTGGCCTTATCAACGACACGCGCAAAATGTCGTCTTTGATCACAGTTTACAAATCGCAATCTCTGAAAACTGCGGTTTGTGCTAACCGCTCTGGTGGGTTTAAGAACCTATTACTGAAAGTAAATAAGTACACAAGATGTCCCTGCCGACTATACATTACTCTCGCGTGTTTCTCACAACTCCTGTCTCACAACGCTCATCTTGAAATATATTCAGCCCCAGTGGCGTAGAAATGGGGTGTGGAAGGGGTGGTGCGCCCTAGGGGGCGTACTTTTTTCTTTATATTGATCGGCGGCATCTTTGGCGAGCTGCAGAGTTTTTTTACCTTGTGAGTGGGGGTAGGGGAAACGCTTCTCCCACCCCGTGTGATACTCAACCTAAATACGCCACTGGTTAAGCCGGCGATCTGATGAGCGCCTGCGAATAGTGTTTAGCGATTTCTGAAAAAAAACTCGCATTCCACAAACCTCTCCAACTCTGTAATTACGCCAAGAAATTGTGTTCCTCGATCTGTCAATGTAGCTTAATGATATCCCACCTCGCATCTGATTATCTTCAATAAACATTCAAAAACCTCGGAGTTATTGTTTGATAAAACAAGCACAGGAAATTATTTTTAAGGGGGGGGGGGGGGAAGAAAAGGAGTTCAAATTTGTTCACTGTCCAAAACTAATCCTTGTAAAAACATCTTTAAGAATCGTCTCCTTTGATCCCCCAAGAGCGGTACATGTACTCTTCAATGGTTATAGGCCACTGCGTTTCCAACTTCTCTGCTTTTCAGCGACAGTTTTTTTTATGCCTTTAATATTGTGCAGGTGGAACTAGAACGAGATGGGATTGGAAAATACAAATTCAAAAGCAACAAATTATTTGATGGTAGCGCACGTTCTATGTGTGTTGTTATTTACTTCAAATTACTTATAATTTTTTGTACAAAACTTTCCGCCACCCTGTTCCAATTATCAGGCGTCCTCAATCTTACACGATAGATCGATGCCTTCTTAAAACATTCGCTCTAGGCCCCCGGCCTTTTTAAAACATTCGCCATAGGCATCGGTCTTCTTAAAATATTCGCCCTAAGCCTCGTCTTTCTTAAAACATTCGCCCTAGGCCTCGTCTTTCTTAAAACATTCGCCCTAGGCCTCGTCTTTCTTAAAGCATTCGCCATAGGCCTCGGTCTTCTTAAAACATTCACGCTAGACTGAGACCCACATGAAACGCTGTTAAAGGTCTCATATGATAGCTCCATTGAGAAATCTGGCATAATAAGTATCTACGATTCATCTAATTCTAAATACATTGACAATTTAATTTTTAAATAAAAAAAATATATATATTTTGTGTGTGTATTTGGTGAAAGTTAGAAATTATTGTACGTTTTCATTGTTAACTTAAAAACATCATTCGAATTGTATGGTAGCTGAAAATATTAAGATCACCTAGTCCAAAGCCAACACCGCATCTCTTCCTACTTGTGTACCAGCAAGGGTAATTAGATAACTTCATAACTCCATTTGCTCATAGTCCTGGTTCAGTGGAACGCAATTTGTTAGTGTCATGGCCGCACTTTTTATGTGGGTCATTATTGTTCAATCCCTGGTGTATGAATATTGAGGCAATGAAAAGGGGGTGGGGGTGTCCTGCATAATTTTTTTTTACAAATCTCCAGTGGAGTCGTACGGTTACGAGTCGATGTTACGTTTGGCCACAAATGACCTAATTAACTTGGTGAATGTGTTCATTTAATATGATATGTGGTCTAAGCAATAAAAAGAAAGGACAATTCACTATGTGTCCTTACAAATCACCATGTGTCCTTAAACAGTATGTTGTCCTACTCATCAATTATGTGTCCTTCAGTTTTATCTAATGTTTAAAAACGTACACATTGATGATGCAGGTAGGCCTAGAATTTTGTTTGGCTATGGGGGATGTTTAAACAAAAATAATAGAGTTCCGTTCATAGTATAGCGATATGACAGCTTATTTAAACTATGTAAAAATTAGAGTCATATATAACACACTTGAAAAGTAATAGATATCAATACTATTAGTGGTTTGGGGGGGTGCAGTAATTTATGGAACGTCGTTTCCCGTTATTTTCAGTTCACACGATCAAATTCTCTTTAAATTTGCGTCGCATGTTTGAATGAACGCTTGTTTGTTTGTTTGTTTGGGGGGGGGGGGAGATGGTGTGGGGGGATGACAAAATGAGAATTTGATCAAATAGTAAATATGAAAGTTGTGACAAAGATTCATACAACAATCGCATCAAATGTAATAACGAAAATTTGATCGTGTGAGTTGAGCATTAAGCGTATTTACTTGTACAGCCTGGAGATCTTTTAGTTGCATTACACTTCATCCATGAGCTGTAAATATGCAAACAACGCCATTTTAGTTAGATCCGTTTTCATTTCTACAAGTCTGTATCATAGTGCATTAAAATGTAGATAACTAACATTTATTTAAGTTGATTTGGACTCTAACAGTTTTATAACGTACTTAATAATGCAAAGTGATCCGCTGAACATAATTTTTTAAGTAACCGTAAATGTGTTAATGACCCCTAAGTCGTGACAACCATGCATGACATAAATATAACAGGGCAACCCTCACTGACACGGTACGATTAAGGTTGTCATCCTGAATATTGGCACCAAGTAGCTAGTGCTATACCATGTAAGTCTTCATAGTAAGACCTCGAACGGACGGGGATCTGTCCACGTGACACGGGCATGGTTCTTACAGTTGTTTGACCTTTAGGAAGAATCAAAAGCCACATATAAAGCCACATATATAGGCGTAGAAATGCGAACAGTTCAAAATGTACTTTCTAATTGCTATACTTTCTAATTGCTATACTTTCTAATTGCTATACTTTCTAATTGCTATAATTTCTAATTGCTATACTTTCTAATTGCTATACTTTCTAATTGCTATACTTTCTAATTGCTATAATTTCTAATTGCTATAATTTCTAATTGCTATAATTTCTAATTGCTATAATTTCTAATTGCTATACTTTCTAATTGCTATACTTTCTAATTGCTATACTTTCTAATTGCTATACTTTCTAATTGCTATACTTTCTAATTGCTATACTTTCTAATTGCTGTACTTTCTAATTGCTATACTTTCTAATTGCTATACTTTCTAATTGCTATACTTTCTAATTGCTATAATTTCTAATTGCTATACTTTCTAATTGCTATACTTTCTAATTGCTATACTTTCTAATTGCTATAATTTCTAATTGCTATAATTTCTAATTGCTATTCTTTTTACTTGCTAATCTCGAGACATACGCACCCTTTCCTTTTTTTTCTCCTCAACCACACACCCCATCTTCTCAACCACACACCACATCTTCTCAACCACACACTCCGCCTTCTCAACCACACACTCCGTCTTCTCAACCAAACACTTCGACTTCTCAACCACACACTCCGCCTTCTCAACCACACACTTCGCCTTCTCTCAACCACACACTCCGCCTTCTCAACCACACACTCCGCCTTCTCAACCACACACTCCGCCTTCTCAACCATACACTCCGCCTTCTCAACCACACACTCCGCCTTCTCAACCACACACTCCGCCTTCTCAACCACACACTCCACCTTCTCAACCACACACTCCGCCTTCTCAACCACACACTCCGCCTTCTCAACCACACACTCCGCCTTCTCAACCACACACTCTTCTTCTTCTTATATATATTAAGGGCCCACGATCAATTTATTGGTCATTATGGCTCCTATGAATGTAGATGGGATTTGCAATGTCTCTGTGCCTGGTGTTGATGAGGATATTTCACTGGTTACAAGAGTAACTATTTGAGGGTATCATGCACTAGGGGTTGAAAGGCCTGAGGCAATAGACGCAAATGAGTCAAGTGTTGTCGCCTCAACTGTTCCTTTTGGAAGCTTGTTCCAGTCCCTGATTCTCTTTGGTAGGAATGAGAAGTTCCTATACTGGCTTCTCGCTGGTATGAGCCGGAACTGCCTGTCATGGCTTCGTTGTTGTCTATGGGGGAGAGGGACGAGTTTCTGTTTAAAGCCAGAACAGTGGACTAGCCCATTATTTATCTTGTAAATCATCGAGAGCCTGGACTGTCGTCGTCGTTCCTCCAATAGTGACCAGCCCAGTGTTTCCAGCATGCTGCCAACACTAGAGGTATTTCTGTAGCGGTTCAGGACAAAGCGTGCTGCCCGTCGCTGTACTGCCTTCAACCTGTCGATGCTCTTCTGAGTCAATGGGTCCCAGACCGAAGATGCATAATCTAAAAGTGGCCGGACAAAGGCTTTATAGGCTCTTTCTTTCACACCGGAGTTGATGATCTTTAGATTACGCCTTAAGAACCCCAGTGTCTTGTTTGCCTGTTTGCACACATTGTTAATATGCTCGTCCCAGCGGATCTCTCTCTGAATGGTAACACCCAGGTACCTTACGGAGGAAACTGACTCAAGCAAATGCCCATGCATTCATAGTGGTAGCGTAGAGGAGTACAACTTCTAGAGACTGACAGTGTCTGGCACTTGGCTGGATGAAATTCCATGTCCCAGCTCGCCACCCACTCAGCTAACCGATTGAGATCCTCTTGTAGCTGGTCCTGGTCAGATCTGTTGGTGATCGTCCTATACACGGCTGTGTCATCTGCGAACAGTCTTGCGTCGGATGTCAGTTTCTCGGGTAGGTCATTGATATATACTAGGAACAAACAGGGGCCTAGCACCGAGCCCTGGGGGACCCTTGACTTAACATTGACAAAGGACGAGCTTGCACCGTCCACCACTACTGCTTGACATCGGTTGTTGAGGAAGCTAGAGATCCATGTTATAGTAGTGCCTTGGATCCCATATCTCTGAAGTTTGTGTAGAAGCAAATTATGATTGACACGATCAAAGGCCTTTGAGAAGTCCATCACCAGCACATCAGTTTGCTTGCTGTTTTCTAGATTTGTCATCAAGTCTTCAACAAACTCAAGGAGCTGGGTCTGACATGATCTATTGACTCTGAAGCCATGCTGACAGTCATTGAGTATATTTTTGCTTTCAAGATGCTTCATGACTGCACTTACGATTACTCCACCTTCTCAACCACACACTCCGCCTTCTCAACCACACACTCCGCCTTCTCAACCACACACTCCGCCTTCTCAACCACACACTCCGCCTTCTCAACCACACACTCCGCCTTCTCAACCACACACTCCGCCTTCTCAACCACACACTCCGCCTTCTCAACCACACACTCCGCCTTCTCAACCACACACTCCGCTTTCTCAACCACACACTCCGCCTTCTCAACCACACACTCGGTCTTCTCAACCACACACTCGGCCTTCTCAACCACACACTCCGCCTTCTCAACCACACACTCCGCCTTCTCAACCACACACCCTGCATTCTCAACCACACACTCCGCCTTCTCAACCACACACTCGGCCTTCTCAACCACACACTCCGCCTTCTCAACCACACACTCCGCCTTCTCAACCACACACCATGCATTCTCAACCACACACTCCGCCTTCTCAACCACACACTCCGCCTTCTCAACCACACACTCCGCCTTCTCAACCACACACCCTGCATTCTCAACCACACACTCCGCCTTCTCAACCACACACTCCGCCTTCTCAACCACACACTCCGCCTTCTCAACCACACACTCCGCCTTCTCAACCACACACTCCGCATTCTCAACCACACACGCTGCCTTCTCAACCATACACTCCGCCTTCTCAACCACACATCCTGCATTCTCAAACACACGATTTCCACTCAAGCAGACGCGTAACTAGGCTTTTTAGCGCACAACCCACCCACCCCCCACTTCAACTCTGTTTCATAGCCACACATACCATGCCCTGCCCCTACTAACTTGTTTCATGGCCACACACACACTCCCCATACTCTGCCCATACAGCCCTTTTTCATGGCCACACACACACACTACCCATACTATTTCCATACAGCTCTGTTTCATGGACACACACACACTACCCATACGATTTCCATACAGCCCTGTTTCATGGACACACACACACACACTCCCCATACCCTGCCCATACAGCCTTGTTTCATAGCCACACACATACCATACCCTGCCCATACAACCCTGTTTCATGGCCACACACACCCTGTTTCATGGCCACACACACACACACACTTCCCATACCCTGCCCATACAACCCTGTTTCATGGCCACACACATACCATACCCTGCCCATACAACCCTGTTACATGGCCACACACACACTTCCCATACCCTGCCCATACAACCCTGTTTCATGGCCACACACATACCATACCCTGCCCATACAACCCTGTTTCATGGCCATACACACACTTCCCATACCCTGCCCATAAAGCCCTGTTTCATGGCCACACACACACGTCCCATACCCTGCCCATAAAGCCCTGTTTCATGGCCTTGACCATGTAAATTTACCTGCGAGTTGACTACCATTACCAGTGCTGGCTCTCAATGCTGGATTTTTTGGTCCTGTCTTTATTATTTTTTTTTAATGAAGTTTTGTTTTCCGTGTAATGAATGTGGCGTAGAAGGGGTTAAGGTAAGGAGGGAGGGGTGAGGGTTGATTCAAAATGCTATCGCTAACGGGGTGAATCGCTGAGTAAACTATTTGAAGGGACAGGTTGGTTTTTTTTTTTTTTTTTTGATTGCTTGAACACAGCAATTTAAACGCTGCTGACCTTTGGCTGCAAATCCCTTTAAAATCAGTGGCTGTTGAGAGTGAGGATTTGTTTAACATGGAAATACTTCTTTCTGTGATGTACTTCACGTTAGTGGTCGCTTGGATTCAGAGACACCTAAGTAGAATTGTAGGCTATTTTTAAAAAAAAGTATAATTTATTGTGCATTTGTTTTTTCTGTACTACACTGGTAGCACATATTGACCAATCTAGACTAAATGGGACTAGGCTAGTAGATGTCTAGGAAATAAGAGTTGTACAGTGAGTCACCGGGGTTGGTGTCACCCAGTGCGGTATATGAAGAGGTGCCACTCCACTTCAGACCCTCCCGTAAACTTCCAATGAGTTCGTCTACTCATGTGACCAAGTCCGTTCCGAAATCGTGGATTTGGGCCGGGCCCCAATCATCAGGGAGGGGGGAGAAGGACTTGAATAGTAAAGTAAACGATAAAGTCCCATGTACTTCACAAAGACAATGAGAGCCAAAAACGTATTTTTACTGATCTTTTTTAGATACTGACCGGACGACATTATCAGTCTCTGCTCCGGACGCCCTTTTCCTCGACACCCCCATGTGAATGAGTTACGCACCCCACCCGCACCACCCCTATTGACTTTCTGAGGAAATCTCATCCAAGACCCCCTATTTTGGTCCGATAGTGTCAAAGACCACCCAAATCACACGTATTGCTAGTGATGTGCATTTGCCAACGGCCCCACTAATAGAGAGTGGCGTGAAAAATAGTATATTTTTAGTTTTTACGAAACTAAAAATACCTGACTCCAAGAAGTCACGTGATTTCCCTGCTGAATACCCAAATGTCAGACGACAACCATAAGCATATTCAACAATCACTGGTATAATGTCAGACGACATTCAACATTCTCTTTTAATAACACCCCCATTCCAAAGTTTGAGTACGTAAACACCATGTACGAGATTCCCCGTGTCAAGGTAGCAGAGAAACTTGTCAAAAAGCTGTGTCAAGATGAGCTTTTACTGTCAGCTCGCCAAGTAGCTTAGAATGGGATTACAGCGACAGATGTAAAGTAAATATAGTATACCATCTATATCTTCAAATAAAATTATGGGGTTGGCAAAGCAGGGTAAATTACCCCAAATGGGGTAAATGAAAATCATGGGGGTAATGAGGGGCTCAAAAGAGCGTGACATTAATTTAAACGTGCTTTGATTATTACGTAACTTCTGGTAACTATGCATCTGGTCAATGTAATAGAGGAAAAAACATCCAATATTTGATGGTCACTTTTACGTCGGTAGCTACACGGGCTGTACCGCCACAGAAAGGGATATATGGATTAGCTTGGTAGCAACATGGGCTGTACCGCCATATGGAGGGGTAGATGGATTAGCTTGGTAGCTACACGGGCTGTACCGCCACAGAAAGGGAAATATGGATTAGCACGGTAGCTACACGGGCTGTACCGCCATATGGAGGGGTAGATGGATTAGCTTGGTAGCTACACGGGCTGTACCGCCACAGAAAGGGATAGATGGATTAGCTTGGTAGCTACACGGGCTGTACCGCCATATGGAGGGGTAGATGCATTAGCTTGGTAGCTACACGGGCTGTACCGCCACAGAAAGGGATAGATGGATTAGCACGGTAGCTACACGGGCTGTACCGCCATATGGAGGGGTAGATGGATTAGCTTGGTAGCTACACGGGCTGTACCGCCACAGAAAGGGATAGATGGATTAGCACGGTAGCTACACGGGCTGTACCGCCACAGAAAGGGATAGATGGATTAGCTCGGTAGCTACACGGGCTGTACCGCCACAGAAAGGGATAGATGGATTAGCACGGTAGCTACACGGGCTGTACCGCAATATGGAGGGGTAGATGGATTAGCACGGTAGCTACATGGGCTGTACCACCACTGGGAGAGATATATGGACTAGCTCGGTAGCTACCCATACTGACCATGCTTTTAACTTCAAGAGACTTTCAACAATTGCTGTCTTTCGCAACAACTTATCTTTCGCAACAACTTATCTTTCGCAAGTAAGGTTTTCCATGCAAATAAAAGCATCGAAATAATTATTGAATAACCATTTCTACACATTTTGACATGAAAGTTTTTTCCGATAAATCCGTTTGTTGCATAATTATTTATAGCAATTTAATGCATTTTAACCTTATAAAAAGATTAAATAAACATTTTGTCTTTAAATTATCCATGAATTTTTTTTTTTCCTTTTAAATCTGGGGTAACTTCGGCTTAAACAAATATATTTTAGGGTCATGGCTAAAAAGGTCCCCGAGCCCTAAAATAAATGAAGTGGAAACAGGTAAATGGGGTCCACATATATCGGGTCCAGGTAACTAGGGTCCAGATAAATGGGGTCCAGATAACTGGGGTCCAGATAAATGGGGTCCTGATAAACGGGGTCCAGATAAATGGTGTCGGTTTGCGCATGGAAATGATTATTTTTTTGGCGGGACGCTTCAAGTTAATGATAATTTTTGTTACACATCATTGAAGGTGGGCCTCGAAATTCTCTCCCAGTTCAGTTGGCCAATAAACAGCTTTAGATTTGCTCTAATTATTGGTGTTACGGTTCGACAAGTTCAACTGTTATTATTCATTGTCCAAGTCGTGTATTGCTGATCTCTTAGGATTCGTGCATTTTCACGAAAACGTTAAGCCAGTTTTCAGAAGGTCTTTTGGCCTGTGGATGGTAGTTTCTACGCCCCTGGTTTAGAAGATTCGACCCATTGGTCTACACCCGTTTAGGGTTTGTTATAAAACATTTTGAAAAAAACATTTTTTTTAAATAATAATAATTATGCCCTAATAATATTTAGATAACTGTTTCCTCTGAGATACAAAGCCGCGACCTAAATCTGTCCTAATTAAAGATTCGATGCCTATCTAATCGTTCTCATTGGTGTGTGTTGACTCAGAGGAGAGATTAGTAAGGAGGTCAGAGAAATGTTTATCCAGGCTTGTTAAATTCTCTTAGCGGACAGTTATGTGGTCAAGTATGTGGCGATTTATGTGGTCAAGTATGTGGCGAGCTATGTGGCCAAAAATGTGGCCAGTTATGTGGTCAAGTATGTTGCGAGCTATATGTTCAAATATGTGACGAGTTATGTGGTCAAATATAATGCGAGTTATGTGGTCATACATGTGGCAAGCTATATATAGGGCCCAGGTCTGTGCAAAACGGTCGCACAGATAACTTCGGTCTCGGGCGCCCACCACTTCTTATTTGGTAGAATTTAATTTATTTGATTTGTTTACATGTAATTTTGCTATTAAATATTTATTAGTCGCCTTAAAGCGGTGGTCGTGTGAATCATTATTCGCAATTAGGTACAACATTAAGCTCATTAAAATTTCCGTTAACAAGCCAAGAAAAAACCAGAAAATGTGCAAATTAGCCTAAGCCAATACCGGATTCTAATTTGTACAGCAGTAAAATAGTAGCCGCTAAGTCAAAGTACACAGAGTAGACTCTCGTCTCTGCAAGCCCCGGGGACCTGGGCTCAAATAGTGGAGGTTTATTTTAATGGACATCAAATGAGTTCAAGTGTAGACACTGAGGAGGACTGTGGGGGGGAGGGGCCTCGAGCTGGTTCATACCACGTATGCGGTTATCGGACTAGTTTATACCATTAAGTATGCCAATGTCGAGCTAGTTTATACCTACCAAGACTATAGACTAATGTCTAGATAGTTCATACCACGTATGCCGTTATCGGACTAGTTTATGCCATGAAGTATACGATGTAGAGATAGTTTATACTAAGATTATGTCAATGTCGATCTAGTTTTTACCAAGACTATACAGTTTCCGAGGTAGTTTATACCAAGACTATGCCGAGATATTTTATTTAATGACTATACCGTAGCCGAGATAGTTTATACCAAGGCTATACCGTTGCCGAGATAGTTTATACCAAGGCTATGCCGATGCCGAGATAGTTTAAACCAAGTCTATGCCGATGCCAAGATAGTTTATACCAAGGCTATACTGTTGCCGAGATAGTTTATACCAAGGCTATATACCTTTGCCAAGATAGTTTATACCAAAGCTATGCCGATGCCGAGATAGTTTAAACCAAGGCTATGCCGATGCCGAGATAGCGTATACCAAGACTATACCGGTAGCGAGCTAGTTTTAAACCTCCCATTTGGTTGACCTTATTAAGTTCGACTGGTGGTTTCTCATAGTGACCTCTTCTCCTTAGCTTAAAATTGTATCTAAACAAAAATTCTAAAAATGGAGTTTAAACGTATTTCTCGCTCCACTTTTCAAAAAAAAAATATTTTTAATAAAGAAAACAATTTTTAACCTCCACAACGTCAGAGGTGTTTCTTTCACTTACGACGGGTTCAAAACGCCAGTCTTTCTACTCGGTCGCTCCCTGGGCCTCCAAACTTGTCATTTCATTCATGTTCAAGTTCAGAATGCCATTTTTTTGTCACGATCCAAGGATTCATGACTATTTTAACCAATTAGCCACTTATCCGCCTGGTTGAACTCGGCATTTATACTACACCGTTCTACCACATCATGCCCCAACCCCCAGCCCCCACCCCCAGTCCCTAGCCCCCCAGACCGGGTAGAAGAAATCGTCTGCCGTTCAAACTTTGTCGGGATTTTTATTCTTATACTCTATTTTTTTGTATGTAGGTTCACATTATTTTAGGTTTCGCGTTATAACAGGTTTCGCGTTATTTTAGGTTTCGCGTTATTACAGAGTTCGCGTTGTATTAGGTTTCGCGTTGTTTTGCGTTATTACAGATTTCGCGTTATTACTGATTTCGCGTTATTTTAAGTTTAGCGTTATTACAGATTTCGCATTATTACAGATTTTGCGTTAGTACAGGTATCGAGTTATTACAGATTTCGCGTTATTTTAAGTTTCGCCTTATAACAGGTTTCGCGTTATTATAGATTTCGCGTTATTGCATGTATCGCGTTAAATGGCCAGGTTTTAAACAGTATCGTGTCAACAGTAACTCAGGTTTTCAAACAGACGAACATTAAATAGCTGTTTGTCAGAAACGTTACCATGGTTTCCGTTCACCAATGATGATTATGCCATCAAACCGAGGTGTTTGTTGATAGAATTCAAATGCTGTTTCTTTTCTCCTCCTGTTTCAGCTCACCTTGAAACTCACATTTTTTGGCAAAGTACCGGGTGAAAAAAAATACAGCTTAAAAAAGCAAAAATGTATTGGCCTTCGCCAGAGGATGGTGTAGTCGACATGACAGTATCCGTGTCTGCTGGCAGGTACAGACAGGCCAGGTGAGTTTGGTCATTTTTGGATAAAACATAATCTGTCGTTTTAAGGGCAATACCCTGTACTTCTATTGATTTAATATGTCAGAAAGTTCACACATCCACCAGACAGGGCCGGCCTTAGGCCACTGCAACCTATGCGGCCGCAGTGGGCCCCTCACTTTCATAGGCCCTGCGCAAATTTATTTTCTAATACAAAATCTTAATTTTCACTTATTATCCTTATCCCTACCCAGACTGGGCCCCGCGAAATCCGTTTCGCATAGGGCCCCGCAATTGTTAGGGCCGGTCCTGCCGCCAGATATCTAACATTAATACCCATAAGTCTATTTATCCATAACTCCCAGATGTCTACCCAGAACTCCCCAATCTCTACCCATAAAAACCAATACATCTCACCCATAAAAACCAATACATCTCACCCATAAAAGCCAATACATCTCACCCATAAAAACCAATACATCTCACCCATAAAAACCAATACATCTCACCAACGACCACATTAATCCGTGGCTAGCGTGATGTAATTATTCTAATTTTGAAAACCCGATGCAGACCAGAGATTTTCAAGTGACATCCAGATCTTGATACGGTCTCATTGTATTTTTTTTTTTTTTGCATGATTTCTATGGGGTTTAACAAACAGTGGCGTTGCTCCTTTGATGGAGAATGCAATAGTTCTGGAACTGAGAAAATACAGAAGTGAGAAAACTTTGTGAGTGGAATAAACCAGGCCTGCCCAACTTAAAATGTAAGGCGGGCCGTAATACTTTATGAAAAACTTGACCGCGCCGAAAGAAAATATTTTCTATTAAGAAAATAATAATAATGAATATTTCGTTACTAAGCGGGCCGCAAAGTGGGTGTTGCGGCCCGCGGGACGTATTTTGTACAGGCCTGGCTTAAACAGTGGAATATGAAACAAGTTTGTACATGAAACAATAGAATGACAAAAAAGTGTTTAAATGACTCTAGACAACAGATCAAGAAAACACTTTGTACATGACCTAAACAATGAGAATAATAGAAAAAGATTTTACATGACATGAAAGAATAGGACGAGATTATGTCATTAAGATACCAGTTAGAGCAGTGGTTCTCAACCTTCCTAATGCCGGGACCCTTTAATACAGTTTCTCTCGTTGGGGCGACCCACAACCACAAAAAAAAAACTTTCGTTGCTACTTCATAACTATAAAGTATATTTGTTTTCCGATGGCCTTCGGCGACCCATGCGAAAGGGTCGTTCTACACCCAAAGGGGTCGCGACCTACAGGTTAAGAACCGCTGAATTAGAGGATCGCCCAACTGCGAATGGTGACTGTGAAAGCATATATGTGTAAAACGAAAATCACAAATATAATCGTTTAAAGGCAAACCTACACAAAAGCGTGTTCACGTAAAATAGAGGATACTGTTGCTTTATTTAGATAAAGTTATTCTTGCACCGGTTGTTGTATGAGAGAACGTTTCCGGTACAAAGTTATTGTTGGTGGTACAAGAGTTAAAGTTGGTTGTACTAGAGCTAAGATTGTTTTTACAATGGCTAAGGTTGTTGATACAGGAGCGAATGTTGGTCTTACCAGAGCTCTGTTTAGTAGTACAAGAGCTAAGATTGTGTGTACAAGAGCTAAGGTTGTTGATACAAGGGCACTGGTTGGTAGTACAAGAGCTAATGGTGTTGGTACAAGAGATAAGGTTATTCATAAAAGAGATAAGGCTGTTGATAAAAGGCACTGGTTGGTAGTACAAAAGCTAATGGTGTTGATACAAGATATAAGGTGGTTGATACAAGAGATAAGGTTGTTGATACAAAGGCACTGGTTGGTAGTACAGGAGCTAATGGTGTTCATACAAGATTTAAGTTTGCAGGTACAAGAGGAATAAGCTATGATACAGGTGCTTACAAAAGGGGGGTACCCAGTAACGTTGGCCCTCGGAGCATCATGTGACCAGCACGATCCCTTTAAAGCTACAGCATTACAAGATTGGCATTCTAAGCTCTTAAACGCGTTTACAATCAAAGACTCTTAGGAATATCCCCCGGCAAGGTGGAAAAGACAAAACATGTTTAGAATCAGGGAGCTAATTTTGATGTACCGGTATTATAAATGCTAGGATAGTTAGGGTTGTTAGTTTTTGTGTGTGTGTTTTTCTCTCGCACTGTTTCGTGAATTTGGCGCTTAAAAAACGTTTGGAATTAAATTAAGATTGATGTTCTGTAAGTATCGATTTGATATTATGTTTAAACTCTATACAGTTCAGTTGGCCAATAAACAGCTTTAGATTTGCTCTAATTATTGGTGTTACGGTTCGACAAGTTCAACTGTCATTATTCATTGTCCAAGGCGTGTACTGCTGATCTCTTAGGACTCTTGCATTTTTACGAAAACGTTAAGCCAGTTTTCAGAAGGTCTTTTGGCCTGTGCATGGTAGGTTCTAAGCCCCGGGTTTAGAAGATTCGACCCCTCGGTTTATATCCAGATTATGTTTATATCCAGATTATGTTTATATCCAGATTATGTTTATATCCAGATTATGTTTATATCCAGATTATGTTTATACCCAGATTATGTTTATACCCAGATTATGTTTATACCCAGATTATGTTTATATCCAGATTATGTTTTTACCCAGATTATGTTTATAACGAAATTATATTGATAGAATTCCCAAACAGTTCATTCTAAAATCAAAATATACTTCAATTTCAAATGACCCCCACCCACCCAGCCACACACCCACCCACCCAGCCACACACCCCATCAAAAAAAATATTTTCAAATAACTAACTATAAAAAAATTCTAATAATAAATAATAATTCACAAAATAAATGGTAAATTTTTTTTTGGTATGTGGTCAGGTTCCCTGAGCAGATGTTACTCTATAGAACCTTGGGGTGGGGGGGTGGGGAATGTAGACAAAATAAATGGTAAATTTTTTTTTGGTATGTGGTCAGGTTCCCTGAGCAGATGTTACTCTATAGAACCTTGGGGTGGGGGGTGGGAATGTAGACAAAATAAATGGTAAATTTTTTTTTGGTATGTGGTCAGGTTCCCTGAGCAGATGTTACTCTATAGAACCTTGGGGTGGGGGGGGTGGGGAATGTAGACAAAATAAATGGTAAATTTTTTTTTGGTATGTGGTCAGGTTCCCTGAGCAGATGTTACTCTATAGAACCTTGGGGTGGGGGGTGGGAATGTAGACAAAATAAATGGTAATTTTTTTTTGGTATGTGGTCAGGTTCCCTAAGCAGATGTTACTCTATAGAACCTTGGGGTGGGGGGTGGGAATGTAGACAAAATAAATGGTAAATTTTTTTTTGGTATGTGGTCAGGTTCCCTGAGCAGATGTTACTCTATAGAACCTTGGGGTGGGGGGGTGGGGAATGTAGACAAAATAAATGGTAAATTTTTTTTTGGTATGTGGTCAGGTTCCCTGAGCAGATGTTACTCTATAGAACCTTGGGGTGGGGGGTGGGAATGTAGACAAAATAAATGGTAAATTTTTTTTTGGTATGTGGTCAGGTTCCCTGAGCAGATGTTACTCTATAGAACCTTGGGGTGGGGGGGTGGGGAATGTAGACAAAATAAATGGTAAATTTTTTTTTGGTATGTGGTCAGGTTCCCTGAGCAGATGTTACTCTATAGAACCTTGGGGTGGGGGGTGGGAATGTAGACAAAATAAATGGTAATTTTTTTTTGGTATGTGGTCAGGTTCCCTAAGCAGATGTTACTCTATAGAACCTTGGGGTGGGGGGTGGGAATGTAGACAAAATAAATGGTAAATTTTTTTTTGGTATGTGGTCAGGTTCCCTGAGCAGATGTTACTCTATAGAACCTTGGGGTGGGGGGTGGGAATGTAGACAAAATAAATGGTAAATTTTTTTTTGGTATGTGGTCAGGTTCCCTAAGCAGATGTTACTCTATAGAACCTTGGGGTGGGGGGGTGGGGAATGTAGACAAAATAAATGGTAAATTTTTTTTTGGTATGTGGTCAGGTTCCCTGAGCAGATGTTACTCTATAGAACCTTGGGGTGGGGGGGTGGGGAATGTAGACAAAATAAATGGTAAATTTTTTTTTGGTATGTGGTCAGGTTCCCTGAGCAGATGTTACTCTATAGAACCTTGGGGTGGGGGGTGGGAATGTAGACAAAATAAATGGTAATTTTTTTTTGGTATGTGGTCAGGTTCCCTAAGCAGATGTTACTCTATAGAACCTTGGGGTGGGGGGTGGGGATGTAGACAAAATAAATGGTAAATTTTTTTTTGGTATGTGGTCAGGTTCCCTAAGCAGATGTTACTCTATAGAACCTTGGGGTGGGGGTGGGAATGTAGACAAAATAAATGGTAAATTTTTTTTTGGTATGTGGTCAGGTTCCCTGAGCAGATGTTACTCTATAGAACCTTGGGGTGGGGGGGTGGGGAATGTAGACAAAATAAATGGTAAATTTTTTTTTGGTATGTGGTCAGGTTCCCTGAGCAGATGTTACTCTATAGAACCTTGGGGTGGGGGGTGGGAATGTAGACAAAATAAATGGTAAATTTTTTTTTGGTATGTGGTCAGGTTCCCTAAGCAGATGTTACTCTATAGAACCTTGGGGTGGGGGGGTGGGAATGTAGACAAAATAAATGGTAAATTTTTTTTTGGTATGTGGTCAGGTTCCCTGAGCAGATGTTACTCTATAGAACCTTGGGGTGGGGGGGTGGGGAATGTAGACAAAATAAATGGTAAATTTTTTTTTGGTATGTGGTCAGGTTCCCTGAGCAGATGTTACTCTATAGAACCTTGTGGTGGGGGGTGGGAATGTAGACAAAATAAATGGTAAATTTTTTTTTGGTATGTGGTCAGGTTCCCTAAGCAGATGTTACTCTATAGAACCTTGGGGTGGGGGGGTGGGAATGTAGACAAAATAAATGGTAAATTTTTTTTTGGTATGTGGTCAGGTTCCCTGAGCAGATGTTACTCTATAGAACCTTGGGGTGGGGGGTGGGAATGTAGACAAAATAAATGGTAAATTTTTTTTTGGTATGTGGTCAGGTTCCCTGAGCAGATGTTACTCTATAGAACCTTGGGGTGGGGGGTGGGAATGTAGACAAAATAAATGGTAAATTTTTTTTTGGTATGTGGTCAGGTTCCCTGAGCAGATGTTACTCTATAGAACCTTGGGGTGGGGGGTGGGAATGTAGACAAAATAAATGGTAAATTTTTTTTTGGTATGTGGTCAGGTTCCCTGAGCAGATGTTACTCTATAGAACCTTGGGGTGGGGGGTGGGAATGTAGACAAAATAAATGGTAAATTTTTTTTTGGTATGTGGTCAGGTTCCCTGAGCAGATGTTACTCTATAGAACCTTGGGGTGGGGGGTGGGAATGTAGACAAAATAAATGGTAAATTTTTTTTTGGTATGTGGTCAGGTTCCCTGAGCAGATGTTACTCTATAGAACCTTGGGGTGGGGGGTGGGAATGTAGACAAAATAAATGGTAAATTTTTTTTTGGTATGTGGTCAGGTTCCCTGAGCAGATGTTACTCTATAGAACCTTGGGGTGGGGGGTGGGAATGTAGACAAAATAAATGGTAAATTTTTTTTTGGTATGTGGTCAGGTTCCCTGAGCAGATGTTACTCTATAGAACCTTGGGGTGGGGGGTGGGAATGTAGACAAAATAAATGGTAAATTTTTTTTTGGTATGTGGTCAGGTTCCCTGAGCAGATGTTACTCTATAGAACCTTGGGGTGGGGGGTGGGAATGTAGACAAAATAAATGGTAAATTTTTTTTTGGTATGTGGTCAGGTTCCCTGAGCAGATGTTACTCTATAGAACCTTGGGGTGGGGGGTGGGAATGTAGACAAAATAAATGGTAAATTTTTTTTTGGTATGTGGTCAGGTTCCCTGAGCAGATGTTACTCTATAGAACCTTGGGGTGGGGGGTGGGAATGTAGACAAAATAAATGGTAAATTTTTTTTTGGTATGTGGTCAGGTTCCCTGAGCAGATGTTACTCTATAGAACCTTGGGGTGGGGGGTGGGAATGTAGACAAAATAAATGGTAAATTTTTTTTTGGTATGTGGTCAGGTTCCCTGAGCAGATGTTACTCTATAGAACCTTGGGGTAGGGGGTGGGGATGTAGACAAAATAAATGGTAAATTTTTTTTTGGTATGTGGTCAGGTTCCCTAAGCAGATGTTACTCTATAGAACCTTGGGGTGGGGGGTGGGAATGTAGACAAAATAAATGGTAATTTTTTTTGGTATGTGGTCAGGTTCCCTAAGCAGATGTTACTCTATAGAACCTTGGGGTGGGGGGTGGGGATGTAGACAAAATAAATGGTAAATTTTTTTTTGGTATGTGGTCAGGTTCCCTGAGCAGATGTTACTCTATAGAACCTTGGGGTGGGGGGTGGGAATGTAGACAAAATAAATGGTAAATTTTTTTTTGGTATGTGGTCAGGTTCCCTGAGCAGATGTTACTCTATAGAACCTTGGGGTGGGGGGTGGGAATGTAGACAAAATAAATGGTAAATTTTTTTTTGGTATGTGGTCAGGTTCCCTGAGCAGATGTTACTCTATAGAACCTTGGGGTGGGGGGTGGGAATGTAGACAAAATAAATGGTAAATTTTTTTTTGGTATGTGGTCAGGTTCCCTGAGCAGATGTTACTCTATAGAACCTTGGGGTGGGGGGTGGGAATGTAGACAAAATAAATGGTAAATTTTTTTTTGGTATGTGGTCAGGTTCCCTGAGCAGATGTTACTCTATAGAACCTTGGGGTGGGGGGTGGGAATGTAGACAAAATAAATGGTAAATTTTTTTTTGGTATGTGGTCAGGTTCCCTGAGCAGATGTTACTCTATAGAACCTTGGGGTGGGGGGTGGGAATGTAGACAAAATAAATGGTAAATTTTTTTTGGTATGTGGTCAGGTTCCCTGAGCAGATGTTACTCTATAGAACCTTGGGGTGGGGGGTGGGAATGTAGACAAAATAAATGGTAAATTTTTTTTTGGTATGTGGTCAGGTTCCCTGAGCAGATGTTACTCTATAGAACCTTGGGGTGGGGGGTGGGAATGTAGACAAAATAAATGGTAAATTTTTTTTTGGTATGTGGTCAGGTTCCCTGAGCAGATGTTACTCTATAGAACCTTGGGGTGGGGGGTGGGAATGTAGACAAAATAAATGGTAAATTTTTTTTTGGTATGTGGTCAGGTTCCCTGAGCAGATGTTACTCTATAGAACCTTGGGGTGGGGGGTGGGAATGTAGACAAAATAAATGGTAAATTTTTTTTTGGTATGTGGTCAGGTTCCCTGAGCAGATGTTACTCTATAGAACCTTGGGGTGGGGGGTGGGAATGTAGACAAAATAAATGGTAAATTTTTTTTTGGTATGTGGTCAGGTTCCCTGAGCAGATGTTACTCTATAGAACCTTGGGGTGGGGGGTGGGAATGTAGACAAAATAAATGGTAAATTTTTTTTTGGTATGTGGTCAGGTTCCCTGAGCAGATGTTACTCTATAGAACCTTGGGGTGGGGGGTGGGAATGTAGACAAAATAAATGGTAAATTTTTTTTTGGTATGTGGTCAGGTTCCCTGAGCAGATGTTACTCTATAGAACCTTGGGGTGGGGGGTGGGAATGTAGACAAAATAAATGGTAAATTTTTTTTTGGTATGTGGTCAGGTTCCCTGAGCAGATGTTACTCTATAGAACCTTGGGGTGGGGGGTGGGAATGTAGACAAAATAAATGGTAAATTTTTTTTTGGTATGTGGTCAGGTTCCCTGAGCAGATGTTACTCTATAGAACCTTGGGGTGGGGGGTGGGAATGTAGACAAAATAAATGGTAAATTTTTTTTTGGTATGTGGTCAGGTTCCCTGAGCAGATGTTACTCTATAGAACCTTGGGGTGGGGGGTGGGAATGTAGACAAAATAAATGGTAAATTTTTTTTTGGTATGTGGTCAGGTTCCCTGAGCAGATGTTACTCTATAGAACCTTGGGGTGGGGGGTGGGAATGTAGACAAAATAAATGGTAAATTTTTTTTTGGTATGTGGTCAGGTTCCCTGAGCAGATGTTACTCTATAGAACCTTGGGGTGGGGGGTGGGAATGTAGACAAAATAAATGGTAAATTTTTTTTTGGTATGTGGTCAGGTTCCCTGAGCAGATGTTACTCTATAGAACCTTGGGGTGGGGGGTGGGAATGTAGACAAAATAAATGGTAAATTTTTTTTTGGTATGTGGTCAGGTTCCCTGAGCAGATGTTACTCTATAGAACCTTGGGGTGGGGGGTGGGAATGTAGACAAAATAAATGGTAAATTTTTTTTTGGTATGTGGTCAGGTTCCCTGAGCAGATGTTACTCTATAGAACCTTGGGGTGGGGGGTGGGAATGTAGACAAAATAAATGGTAAATTTTTTTTTGGTATGTGGTCAGGTTCCCTGAGCAGATGTTACTCTATAGAACCTTGGGGTGGGGGGTGGGAATGTAGACAAAATAAATGGTAAATTTATTTTTGGTATGTGGTCAGGTTCCCTGAGCAGATGTTACTCTATAGAACCTTGGGGTGGGGGGTGGGAATGTAGACAAAATAAATGGTAATTTTTTTTTGGTATGTGGTCAGGTTCCCTGAGCAGATGTTACTCTATAGAACCTTGGGGTGGGGGGTGGGAATGTAGACAAAATAAATGGTAATTTTTTTTTGGTATGTGGTCAGGTTCCCTGAGCAGATGTTACTCTATAGAACCTTGGGGTGGGGGGTGGGAATGTAGACAAAATAAATGGTAAATTTTTTTTTGGTATGTGGTCAGGTTCCCTGAGCAGATGTTACTCTATAGAACCTTGGGGTGGGGGGTGGGAATGTAGACAAAATAAATGGTAAATTTTTTTTTGGTATGTGGTCAGGTTCCCTGAGCAGATGTTACTCTATAGAACCTTGGGGTGGGGGGTGGGAATGTAGACAAAATAAATGGTAATTTTTTTTTGGTATGTGGTCAGGTTCCCTGAGCAGATGTTACTCTATAGAACCTTGGGGTGGGGGGTGGGAATGTAGACAAAATAAATGGTAATTTTTTTTTGGTATGTGGTCAGGTTCCCTGAGCAGATGTTACTCTATAGAACCTTGGGGTGGGGGGTGGGAATGTAGACAAAATAAATGGTAAATTTTTTTTGGTATGTGGTCATGTTCCCTGAGCAGATGTTACTCTATAGAACCTTGGGGTGGGGGGGTGGGGAATGTAGACAAAATAAATGGTAAATTTTTTTTTGGTATGTGGTCATGTTCCCTGAGCAGATGTTACTCTATAGAACCTTGGGGTGGGGGGGTGGGAATGTAGACAAAATAAATGGTAATTTTTTTTTGGTATGTGGTCAGGTTCCCTAAGCAGATGTTACTCTATAGAACCTTGGGGTGGGGGGGTGGGGAATGTAGACAAAATAAATGGTAAATTTTTTTTTGGTATGTGGTCAGGTTCCCTAAGCAGATGTTACTCTATAGAACCTTGGGGTGGGGGGGTGGGAATGTAGACAAAATAAATGGTAAATTTTTTTTTGGTATGTGGTCAGGTTCCCTAAGCAGATGTTACCCTATAGAACCTTGGGGTATGGGGGTGGGAATGTAGACAAAATAAATGGTAATTTTTTTTGGTATGTGGTCAGGTTCCCTGAGCAGATGTTACTCTATAGAACCTTGGGGTGGGGGGTGGGAATGTAGACAAAATAAATGGTAATTTTTTTTTGGTATGTGGTCAGGTTCCCTGAGCAGATGTTACTCTATAGAACCTTGGGGTGGGGGGTGGGAATGTAGACAAAATAAATGGTAAATTTTTTTTTGGTATGTGGTCATGTTCCCTGAGCAGATGTTACTCTATAGAACCTTGGGGTGGGGGGGTGGGGAATGTAGACAAAATAAATGGTAAATTTTTTTTTGGTATGTGGTCATGTTCCCTGAGCAGATGTTACTCTATAGAACCTTGGGGTGGGGGGGTGGGAATGTAGACAAAATAAATGGTAATTTTTTTTTGGTATGTGTTCAGGTTCCCTAAGCAGATGTTACTCTATAGAACCTTGGGGTGGGGGGGTGGGGAATGTAGACAAAATAAATGGTAAATTTTTTTTTGGTATGTGGTCAGGTTCCCTAAGCAGATGTTACTCTATAGAACCTTGGGGTGGGGGGGTGGGAATGTAGACAAAATAAATGGTAAATTTTTTTTTGGTATGTGGTCAGGTTCCCTAAGCAGATGTTACCCTATAGAACCTTGGGGTGGGGGGGTGGGAATGTAGACAAAATAAATGGTAACTTTTTTTTGGTATGTGGTCAGGTTCCCTAAGCAGATGTTACTCTATAGAACCTTGGGGTGGGGGGTGGGAATGTAGACAAAATAAATGGTAAATTTTTTTTTTGGTATGTGGTCAGGTTCCCTAAGCAGATGTTACTCTATAGAACTTTGGGGTGGGGGGTGGGGATGTAGACAAAATAAATGGTAAATTTTTTTTTGGTATGTGGTCAGGTTCCCTAAGCAGATGTTACTCTATAGAACCTTGGGGTGGGGGGTGGGAATGTAGACAAAATAAATGGTAAATTTTTTTTTGGTATGTGGTCAGGTTCCCTGAGCAGATGTTACTCTATAGAACCTTGGGGTGGGGGGTGGGAATGTAGACAAAATAAATGGTAAATTTTTTTTTGGTATGTGGTCAGGTTCCCTGAGCAGATGTTACTCTATAGAACCTTGGGGTGGGGGGTGGGAATGTAGACAAAATAAATGGTAATTTTTTTTTGGTATGTGGTCAGGTTCCCTGAGCAGATGTTACTCTATAGAACCTTGGGGTGGGGGGTGGGAATGTAGACAAAATAAATGGTAATTTTTTTTTGGTATGTGGTCAGGTTCCCTGAGCAGATGTTACTCTATAGAACTTTGGGGTGGGGGGTTGGGAATGTAGACAAAATAAATTTGATATCGAAGCATTTAAAACCAGTTCGCCGGGCTCTGCTTTAAACGGCTAGACAAAGTAAAGATTACAGCGTCCGTCACTCGAGACGTGAGACGTAACCGGGTCTTCCGTTTTTGTAAGTGGCCGAATTTCTTAAACGGCCCTCATAAGTCTTAGAAGCGTTTTTGTTTCTTGTATATGCCCCCCAGACGAGCAGGTTCTTTCATTCCACTGGAACAAGCAGGTTGAATGGACTTTAAGGGATGAGGTATGAAATATCACCTGCAACACCTAACCCAAGCCTAAGCAACCCCGACTTCGTCCCACCACAAACACTGTCTTACAAATGATAACGGATAGCTTCTTTCTGACTTTAAAAACAAGAAAGAAGAGGAAGGAGAAAACTACAACCCGACAAGGCAATTAATTCAACGCTAAGGATGGTATCTCGTGATCTTCTCTATGTCTTACATAATAATAATGGTCGGCGGGGAGGGGTGTAGGGGAAAGGGGGGGGGTCTTTTATCATCAAGGCATGGCTGTATCAGAGTATCAGATCATGGCTGTATCAGAGTATCAGATCATAGCTGTATCAGAGTATCAGATCATAGCTGTATCAGTGTTTCAGATCATGGCTGTATCAGAGTATCAGATCATGGCTGTATCGGAGTATAAGATCATGGCTGTATCAGAGTATCAGATCATGGCTGTATCAGAGTATCAGATCATAGCTGTATCAGAGTATCAGATCATGGCTGTATCAGAGTATCAGATCATGGCTGTATCAGAGTATCAGATCATGGCTGTATCAGAGTATCAGATCATGGCTGTATCAGAGTATCAGCTCATGGCTGTATCAGAGTATCAACTTATGGCTGTATAGAGTATCAGCTCACACTTCTGATGTTGAACACCCCCTCCCTCAAATCCTGAGTTAATTGGTACAGCCCAGGGGCCAGGTGACTAAACATGTTCATATGTAGACTTCTCTTTTTTCAACCGACGGACAAAAGTTTTGGCCACCTGAGATTCTTTTTCGCCGTATGCAAATGCAAGGTCAGACTGGTGGAGTATCAAATAGACACAAATAATTTCAACCGTTTGTCCTTCTCACATGACGAGCGACCTAAGCACACACACACACACATGTGTGTATGTGTGTTTATCTGTGTGTCACCACAACTATTTCAGACATGCGGCCTTTGGCAGGAGATATGTAAGATAATATGTGCGACTGGGACAAACTAGTCCTTGTGCAAACGCAGACTCAGCTGAAACTAACCAACCTTGAATGAATTCATCAGATCTGCTGAAACTAACCAACTTGTTTGATTTCATCATAGCTGATACTAACCAACTTTGAATGATTTCATCAGAGCTGAAACTAACCAACTTGTATGATTTCACCATAGCTGAAACTAACCAACTTGAATGATTTCATCAGAGCTGAAACTAACCAACTTTGAATGATTTCATCAGAGCTGAAACAAACCAACTTGTATGATTTCATCAGAGCTGAAACTAACCAACTTTGAATGATTTCATCAGAGCTGAAACTAACCAACTTTGAATGATTTCATCAGAGCTGAAACTAACCAACCTTGAATGCTTTCATCAGAGCTGAAACTTACCAACCTTGAATGCTTTCATCAGAGCTGAAGCTAACCAACTTTGAATGATTTCATCAGAGCTGAAACTAACCAACTTTGAATGAGTTCGTCAGAGCTGAAACTAACCAACTTTGAATGATTTCATCAGAGCTGAAACTAACCAGCATTGAATGATTTCATCGAGCTGAAACTAACCAACATTGAATGATTTCATCGAGCTGAAACTAACCAACATTGAATGATTTCATCAGAGCTGAAACTAACCAACATTGAATGCTTTTATCAGAGCTGAAACTAACCAACTTTGAATTATTTCATCAGAGCTGAAACTAACCAACCTTGAATGCTTTCATCAGAGCTGAAACTAACCAACCTTGAATGCTTTCATCAGAGCTGAAACTAACCAACTTCGAATGATTTCATCAGAGCTGAAACTAACCAACTTTGAATGATTTCATCAGAGCTGAAACTAACCAACTTGAATGATTTCATCGAGCTGAAACTAACCAACATTGAATGAGTTCGTCAGAGCTGAAACTAACCAACTTTGAATGATTTCATCAGAGCTGAAACTAACCAATCTTGAACGATTGTATCAGATCGGTTGAAGGCGAAGCAGGAATAAATATGTTACGTCATTTTTAACAAACTAGACGTCTCAATAAAATATTAGGTATGAAAGGATCGCTTTTAAATAACATACAATTTGTCCACCTTTATAATCATGTCTAGACATATTTATTGCCGGACTCAAGGCTGTAATGCAATTCACTTACTTTTTAACCTCATTTACATAACAGCACGTGCAATTAGTAAAATTATGAAGCACTGGAAGTTACCAGGTTCTTGCAAATCGGGTTATGGCTTGTCATTCCAGTACTCTGAAAATTTTTGCTAACCCTGATCGACGAACATTACATTGACATATTGGCTATGGTAACCCAGATCGATGAACATTACATCGGCATATTGGTTATGGTAACCCAGATCGATGAACATTACATTGACATATTGGCTATGGTAACCCAGATCGATAAACATTACATCGACATATTGCCTATGGTAACCCCGATGGACATTATATCGGCATATTGGCTATGGTAACCCAGATCGATGAACATTATATCGACATATTGGCTATGGTAACCCAGATCGATGAAGATTATATCGACATATTGGCTATGGTAACCCAGATCGATGAAAATTATATCGACATATAGGTTATGGTAACCCAGATCGATGAACATTATATCGACATATTGGCTATGGTAACCCAGATCGATGAACATTACATCGACATATTGGTTGTGGTAACCCAGATCGATGAACATTATATCGACATATTGGCTATGGTAACCCAGATCGATGAACATTATATCAGCATATTGGCTATGGTAACCCAGATCGATGAACATTATATCAGCATATTGGCTATGGTAACCCAGATCGATGAACATTATATCAGCATATTGGCTATGGTGACCCAGATCGAAGACCATTATTTCAGCATATTGGCTATGGTAACCCAGATCGAGGAACATTACATTGACATATTGGCTGTGGTAGCAGAAAAGTTACAGCACTTTTCATTGTCAGATTCTGTTGCTTGAAGTATTCAGCTTGAGTGGATGGCGGAAAAAATAAGGGTGGGGGGGTGAATCACTTATTTTATCATATGTTCTGTCTTGCATTCATTGAGTCTGTCATGCACTCACTGAGTCTGGCATGCATTGATAAAATCTGTCATGTATTGCCAGTGTCTGTCATGCATTCATAAAGTCTGTCATGCAGTCACTGAGTATGGCATGCATTCATAAAGTATGTCGTGCAGTCACTGAGTATGGCATGCATTCATAAAGTATGTCGTGCAGTCACTGAGTATGGCATGCATTCATAAAGTATGTCGTGCAGTCACTGAGTATGGCATGCATTCATTGAGCTGTCATGCATTCATAGGGTTTGTCAAACATTCATTAAGTATGCCATACAAACAATAACCACACCGAGCTATAAACCCGCAGATTTAAAGAACCAAACATTGCTCGGACCAGACTGTTCCACATGAACGTTGTTACTAAATTAAGACATTGACATCACACATTAACTATTGTCCACTAAAATTGTTAAACATGATACATATTTAATTTTTTGTTGGTCTCTAGATTTTTTTTTTCTTTAAATAAAATAATTACCAAAAGAGCGGTTTAGTTTTAATGAAAACTGTCAACTGTGACCTATCGAAATATTTGCTATTGTTTTGAACAGCACGGGCGATTTGCTGGCAAGCTCAGATTTAAAAAAAAAAAATTCAATTCAATAAGTCCAGAAATGCATCTCCATAAGTGTCACGACACGTTTTTAAAAGTGTCATGAAAAGTGTCATATAAAGTGGTGTTAAGGTCTCGTGATTGTATTTGCCTTGCATGTGTTTAAATAATTTTGTTTGATTTTATAACAAATTTGTTTTAAGAACGGACTTTCTCGACATAGAAAAGAATTTTTTTTTAAAAATAATATTTGAACTTTGCACATTGCAACATGATATGATGTGAACATTACAGTTGGAAGAAGAGGAAGTAACGGGCTGATGTCTATATTTTTAAGGTTCGTAACTCTGAATATGGTAAAATACGTACTGCCCTACTTTCTATTTTTACAAATGGGAGTTCCATATTTTTTTGTTAACATCCGGTCAGTTTGTGTTTGATGTACGTTAAACTTATGAAAAATAAATATGTCGAATTTGACAATAATGTGTGATGTTTTCCTAACAACATTGTATGTAGACCTCAAGTCTGATATAATGGATACGGTCATGGGCGGCTCTATGGGGTAGCAATTAGTGAGTGCCGAATCTTTCTATTTATTATCTATCTATCGATCTATCTATTTATCTATCTATCTATCTATATATCTATCTATCTATCTATCCATCCATCCATCCATCCATCCATCCATCCAACCATCCATCCATCCATTCATCCATCCATCCATCCATATATCTATCTATCTATCTATCTATCTATCTATCTACCTTATCTTATCTATCTGTCTCTTTTGTCTGTCTGTCTGTCCGTCCGTCCATCTATTTATCTATAATATATCATCTATCTATCGGTCTGTCTGTCTTTCTGCTTTTCTATGTCTTTCTGTTTATCTCTGTATGTCTGTCTATGTCTGTGTCTATGTATGTCTGTCTATGAATGGCTGTCTATCTCTGTCTGTCTATCTCTTTCTGTATATGTCTGTCTATCTCAGTCTATGTCTGCCTATGTCTGTCTGTCTATGTCTATCTGTCTATGTCTGTCAGTCTATGTCTGTCAGTCTATGTCTGTCAGTCTATGTCTGTCTGTCTATGTCTGTCTATGTCTGTCTGTCTATGTCTGTCTATGTCTGTCTGTCTCTGTCTGTCTCTGTCTGTCTCTGTCTGTCTCTGTCTGTCTCTGTCTGTCTATGTCTCTCTGTCTGTCTCTGTCTGTCTATATCTGTCTGTCTATGTATGTCTGTCTATGTCTGTCTGTCTATGTCTGTCTGTCTATGTCTGTCTGTCTATTTATGTCTGTCTATGTCTGTCTGTATATGTCTGTCTGTCTATGTATGTCTGTCTATGTCTGTCTGTCTATGTATGTCTGTATATGTCTGTCTGTCTATGACTGTCTGTCTATGTCTGTCTGTCTATGTATGTCTGTCTATGTATGTCTGTCTATGTCTGTCTATGTCTGTCTATGTATGTCTATGTATGTCTGTCTATGTCTGTCTGTCTATGTCTGTGTCTGTCTATGTTTGTCTATGTCTGTCTGTGTCTGTCTTTGTATGTCTGTCTGTCTGTCTATGCATGTCTGTATGTCCGTCCCTTCCTCCGATATGTCTGTCGGTCTGTCCATCCGTCTGTCTGTCTGTCCGTCTGGCTTTCTGGCTTTCTGTCTGTCTGGCTGCTTCGGTGGGTCTATTCATCCATTATATATCCATCCGTCATTTTATAGCTACTTCTATATTATAATTATAGTTTTCAATCTTATTAAATTGTTGTTTAATGGTCCTCCCACCTGCCTGGATCCGACCATGGATATTCATCTAACAAACGCTGATTCTCCTGTCTTGTCGTTTTTTTACATCAAAAAAAAAAAATCAAGACAAGCATCACCTCCCTCTCACCTTTCTACCAGTAAATTAAAACATCCAGGTAGATTAACATGTTATAACAGAATATTCGGGTGTGGGTGTGTGGGGAAAAAAAGGGGGGGGGGGATCCCTAGAGCCTGTTAGCACCTGCTAAATATATATTCAAGTTTTTATATCAAAGTGAGGTGTACTTTTTAAGACGGCCGTTACCCTTAAGTTTAGAAAGCTAACAAAAGTTCACCTTATCTAACCTTGATACTGGTCTTAATTTAACCAACAGCTTCCCCTGTACTTGATGGTCATTCAAGCTAATATTTCAGCCGGAAGTGTCTTAGGTGAAGTGTAGAAGGGAAAGATCTTTTTGGAGAACAAATGCTATTCTAAGTGAAATATTTTTTCGTTAAACAATTGCTATTCTAAAGGAAATATCTTTTTTGTTAAACAATTGCTATTCTAAAGGAAATATCTTTTTTGTTAAACAATTGCTATTCTAAATGAAAGATCTTTTTTGTTAAACAATTGCTATTCTAAAGGAAAGATCTTTTTGGTTAAACAATTGCTGTTCTACGGTTTCGTTGCTTTGATCAGTAAATAGTTCATGAACTTTTCCCCTCCAGGTCCTATTAAAGGCGTTTCACGATCACAAGAATTCCAGTTATTGATTTTTGAAACTCATAACCACTTGTTGATTTTTGAAACTCATAACCAGTTGTTGATTTTTGAAACTGATAACCACTTGTTTATTATTGAAACTCATAACCAGTTGTTGATTTTTTTATAATCCAGACTTTTATTTAATAAGGTTAATTTATAATAAAAGACTTAAAAATCGAATAAATTTCCAGTTTAATGTTCGATTCGTGCATCTAAACTCTACCGAACGATTCCTATAATAGATGACGACTGCAGCTCACAGTGAAATGGATTTAAACTGCTGCTTTCCATCTTATCAAAGTATATCAGTCTGAACTTTTAGTGCTGAAACGTTGGGAATGCAGTGTAAAAACCGATTACTGGTATAAACCGATTACTGGTTTTCAAATTAAAAAAGTAACGATATTAACATTTTAAATGTGGATGCTCCGCTGAACTCAGCTGTCCCTTATCTGGGTATGTTAATTTGTCATCTTATCTAAGGATGATAATTTGTCATCTTATCTAATGATGTTAATTTGTCAGCTTATCTAAGGGTGTCAATTTTTCAGCTTATCTAAGGATGTTAATTTGTCAGCTTATCTAAGGATTTTAATTTGTCAGCTTATCTAAGGATTTAATTTGTCAGCTTATCTAAGGATGTTAATTTCTCAGCTTATCTAAGGATGTTAATTTTTCAGCTTATCTAAGGATGTTAATTTGTCAGCTTAACTAAGGGTGTTAATTTTTCAGCTTATCTAAGGATTTAATTTGTCAGCTTATCTAAGGATGTTAATTTTTCAGCTTATCTAAGGATGTTAATTTTTCAGCTTATCTAAGGATGTTAATTTGTCAGCGTATCTAAGGGTGTTAATTTTTCAGCTTATCTAAGGATTTAATTTGTCAGCTTATCTAAGGCTGTTAATTTGTAAAAGAAGTGAAATATATTTGTATCTTGCAATAAACGACAAGGTATTCTAGTGGCTGACAAATGTCCATTTTTTCAGAGACTAAAATTTCCCATATAATTTTCAAATCCCCACCCTGTAAAAGAGGGGAAAAAAGGGGGGGGGGGCAAGCACCAACTTCTACCTCGATGAGAAACACTGCATGTCAAGTATTGAATGAATAGTAAATTTTAAGATTAAAAAAAATATTCTACTAAGAGTATATTTCAAATAACGGTACTCTAAACTAATTTTTTAAAACATATTTCCAATAAGAAATATGGCCACTGCTAATTTGACAATGAAATAAATCTGGTTAGGGTGTCTCATAAAATTGAATTATCAAAATACTTATTAGAAGATTATTCTAATTTTTTTTGTTGAAAAACTGAATTATCAGAACACTTGTTAGCAGATTATTATACTATTTGTGTAAATATTAAAAAAGCAAAACCGATTAAGTATATCCGCTATTTCGCATTTAGTTTAATATTATATCACAGTTGTTGGTTCGCTGAGTAAGGCTTCTTGCCGACACGTTCCTTGTTATTTTGTTTGTTTGTTTGTTGTTTTTTTTTCCAGGGTTTTCCCATTCTTTGCTTCGCTTAATTCATTTTACCTAACCTGAATGCAGTCTCTCCCCCTTTATTACCAAATAAATATCTCCATAACGATAAAGAAAAAAGCCAAATAATTTCATCTTCCAGTGATTTTGAATTAATTTAGACTTGAGTAGATCGCTTGGAACGTGTTGATAGAGGCGCATAGTAGGGTTTTGTTATACCTCTCTCAAAAGTGTGTCCTCAAAGACTGGAGAGCTAATGTCCGTTCACAGCAAAGTTCCGTCTCTTATTAAATCCCCCTTGGCCTTAACCATTTCAAAACCTCGCGCGTGGAAGAGGTCTGCCAAGACTAGTATCAGATTGGGGGACGGCCAGATGTTGTTTGGAAGGATTAAGAAACAAAACAAAACAACAAAAGAGAAGAAGAAGCGCGCAATGTGCCGCTAACGAAATCATTTTTTTTTTTCAAATCTGAATAACAGGATGATCAAAAATACTTTTTTTTTTTAAAACAAGTGCACTCAGAATGAAATGATAGATATTTCACATACGTAGACACGTAAATTCGTGTTAATCATACGTTTCTATGTTTACGTGCAGATAGGAATGTGTGGAGAGCTCGCCGTGTACCTAGTCATGTTATGATTTTTGTCTACTATGTGAAAGTAAAAGCATTTCTTCATTTGACAGATCATATTTGGATATTTAGCGTTTTCCAGGGAATATTGGTTTGTTTGTCTATATGTCTACATCCGTAGGTCTGTCCGTCGATCGGTCTGGTCTGTCTTTCGGTCTTTCTGTTTGTCAGTCTGTGTATATATTATGTGAGAGGGAGAGAGGGATAGTAGGGATAGACGCCCTACCCCACACCTAACAGAACACCTTTTTCCCGCCCACTCCCTCACCCCGTGACTTGAAAATGAATGCAGGTGAATTGTGGGGAAGGCTTTTCATTCAATTTAATTTTGTGTAACAAGCCAGACGATGCTAATTACACCAGGATCCAAAATATAACACACAAAAACACCTTTCAGTGAACTCACCGCTTTACCTGGAAACATGTAGAGCGAGACGTTGAGCAGTGTATCCATAGTTTATTATAAGCCACAGTAAGACACGAAATGTCCTTTGACCGAGGACCCCATAGTGTATTGGCACACCGAACTTCACTCTCATGCGGGGACCATACAACAAGAAATGTCCTTTGACCGAGGACCCCATAGTGTATTGGCACACCGAAATTCACTCTCATGCGGAGACCATACAACAAGGAATGATCTTTGACAGAGGACCCCATAGTGTATTGGCACACCGAACTTCAATCTCATGCGAGGACCATACAACAAGGAATGATCTTTGACAGAGGACCCCATAGTGTATTGGCACACCGAACTTCACTCTCATGCGGGGACCATACAACAAGGAATGATCTTTGACCGAGAACCCCATAGTGTATTGGCACACCGAACTTCACTCTCATGCGGAGACCATACAACAAGGAATGATCGTTGACCGAGGACCCCATAGTGTATTGGCACACCGAACTTCACTCTCATGCGGAGACCATACAACAAGGAATGATCGTTGACCGAGGACCCCATAGTGTATTGGCACACCGAACTTCACTCTCATGCGGGGACCATACAACAAGGAATGCGCTCTTGTATACACACATGGTGTCGATGCACCGCCAGGTCTCCCATAAACACCTGACAAACTGATACACACACTTCTTTCCTTTCTGTTATACACATCTCTGTTTATATATATATATATAAATATATATTTTCGGCTGCCTGTACGTGGTGATGATCACTCATTCCACACTTCGATTATTATAACACTCGCACCGTATAATAACTATGGATTTTCCCGCGTTACCCCCACGCCGTCCAAACCTTGACTACAACACATGCAAAAGTGTGTAACAATAAAGTATGTGAACCAGCTGTGTGGGAACCAGCTGTGTGTGTGTGGGGGGTACTCCACCCCACCCCCCGCTTTTTCCTCTTCCATTTCTAGCTGACTGAGCGAGCACCCTGCCGCCGTACGTGATCGACACCAAGGGTAAGTGAGGACGCATGTCTGATGATGCAATCAACTCATTCCATCAACCGTCGGCCGACTTCAATCTTCAGTCCCACATGCCGTCTAATCACGTCCGCCATGCATTCGCATAAACCTACCCACCCCCCTCTTATTTCCCCCCTATCCCTCTCTACCTCCACCCACACCCCCGTCCAGTCTCACGGGGGATTTGTTTGTTTACATTCCGCACAGCTCACAGCACTTTCCATGTTCAGATGTAAGATGGCTGAAGGCCCCCAGCTCGGATTAATCGTTAGGGGCTTTTTCTTGACAAAACTTCTCGGCGTAATAAGCCGTGCGATGACGAAATGACGGGAAACACGAAACTGGACGCTGTACATAAGAGTGACGCAATGCAAGTGTTAATTACCGGCCAGCCCACAGACTCAAACCGGCAATGAAGTATAACAAAGTGCATGATCACGGGAATCAGACCGACCACTCTTATCAAGTACAACATATTGTACATCTTTTTCATCCTACTTGTATTGACAATTATTGGTAAATGTAGGTCAATAGAGCCTCTGGCTGTTACTCCTTCAATAGGCACCCCACTATTTGTACCTTTAATTGGACGCATTGTTTAACTTCAGACGAACTTGCAATACGGTTGGTGGCTCGCGGAAGTAGATAGCACCGTTTCCATTTATGTGCTATAAATTGGATTTACTCCCAGATATATTCCGTATAAGTCGGGTGTTCTTAACATTTTTTTTTTGTTTGCAGCGCCGCACCCCCTCTTCATTTCAAAACTGCACCCCGCCCCCCACTTCTATGGGTCTTCCGCTCCCTGACAATGCGTGCAGGCACCCTGATTAGGAACCCCTGGCATAAGTTTGGATGTAAGGAATGTAACATTCATAGTATGATCCCCGTAGTTAGAGTTGGACACACATAGTTGGACACACATCGTTGGACACACATCGTTGGACACACATCGTTGGACACACATCGTTGGACACACATCGTTGGACACACATCGTTGGACACACATCGTTGGACACACATCGTTGGACACACATAGTTGAACACGTGTACTTAGTGGGACACGTGTATTTAGTGGGACGCGAGCATTTAGTAGGACACACGTAGTTAGAGAAGGACACACGTATTTAGAAGAACACGCGTGTTCAGAGTGAGACAAACATATTAAGTGTAGGACACACCTTGTTAGATACGGACGTATTTAGATTATCACACCAGTGCTTGAAGTAGGACACCGTTGTTGTTCACCAAGGAAATGATATTTTCGCCAAATTTAGGGACATGACTTCAATTTTCCCATGTGTTCAGTTTCTTTTCCGCGTTGATCTCAACATTGTGAGTAAAGTAGTCCCTTCGACCCCCACACACCCCACACACCCACACACAAACAACCTGCTGCGGGATTACGAAATCTTTTTTACCTTCAGCCCAAAAGTTTAGAGAAATAGAGTTCCAGAAACTTAATACCATACACACATACGCACTGACATAAAAAGATCAAATCTGCCGGCGGATAAAATAAACAAACAGCAGAACATGACAGCTTGGCTGTTGTATCACGTTAGCTGAACATTCTGGAAGCTGTTGTTGACGTCATCAGACGAACGTATATACTGGTAAAGTTGTTTTTTTCCCCTAAAAAAAAGAAGACTTGCTTATTGCATTGGGGGGGGGAATCTTTTAAGATACTCAATAATCTAACGGTGAATGACACTTAAATGAGACGCTTGCCTTCTCGTTTGCAAGCATTAGATCAAATTTTTATCACTTCAAACACATCATAAAACTCAAGGCTGAAGGGAAGATAAGCGCAGCAGGGGACACAAGCCAGGGAAAATGATGTTGCGTCATACAGGAAATTTTACAACGTCATTCAAATGTGGGATCACTCGCATCCATTGATTGAGCATCGGCCTTTTTCTTTTCTTTCTTTTTTTTTGTCTTTTTTTCTTTTTTTTTTTTCTTCTTCTTTTTCTTCATTCTTTCCTTCCTTTTAAAATAAAAAAAAAATTGAATATCTTTTATTTTCTATTTCTTTTTAAGCTTCCTTAAAACAAGCAGGCCATTTTCCTTTATATCTGTAATGAAAGTATTTCGCCCAGCTCTTTGACAATGTAAGAACAAAAGGTAATGAAGCTTCCAATCAATAGTTTACGTCTTTGCAGCTACGGTTTCTCATAAGGTTTTAAGGTTTTCTTCCACCTAAAAAAACGTGAGTCAGATTGACCACTCTAATCACGGGAGTCATGCTGACCACTCTAATCACGGGAGTCATACTGACCACTATAATGACGGGAGTCATACTGACCACTCTAATCACGGGAGTCGTACTGACCACTCTAATCACGGGAGTCATACTGACCACTCTAATCACGGGAGTCAAGCTGACCACTCTAATCACGGGAGTCACACTGACCACTCTAATTAAGGGAGTCAGAATGACCACTCCTTTCACGGGAGTCAGACTGACCACTCTAATCACGGGAATCAGACCGACCACTCTTATCAAGTACAACATATTGTACATCTTTTTTATCCTACTTGTATTGACAATTATTGGTAAATGTAGGGTCAATAGAGCCTCTGGCTGTTACTCCTTCAATAGGCACCCCACTACTTGTGCCTTTAATAGGTAACCCTCTACTCACTTGCCCCTACAATGGACACCCTTATAATTGCCCCTGCACTAGGTAACCCTCTACTTACGCCAAAAGACAGCGTACATTGGGTTATCACACGTTACACCATATCGGTATTATTTTTCTATATTCTCGAAAACGCTAATGTCTAATTACTTTAACTCTACGACACACTAATGTCTAATTACTTTAACTCTGCGACACACTAATGACTAATTACTTTAACTATACGACACACAATGCAATATTTTAATTAAAAAACATGGATACGTCTTGACACAAAGCCAAATTAATATTAGAATCATTTCGTTATGCTAAAGATAATACTAATAAGATACTTAAAATATGGGTAAGTTATTGATTCTCTTGCATGCATCATGAAATTTCAAGAGATAAATACAGAAACGTGGGTGGTGTGTGAGCTCATACCATGGGTGAGGAAATATAGATCCTCATAATTTACGTACATGTGCTTCTATCAGATGTAGGTAGTATAGGCGTAATCAATAATCTGAAATTTTCAATTGTTCAATGAAAAGCGCAGCCAAACTGCCGACACTTTTGTCGATACGTCACTGTAACAAATAAGCCATTATTAAGATTTGATGTGTTCGTTTAGGGGCTCTCAAACAGGTGTCGTCTGGTGGACACATTCTTTCGCTGAGTGAATTTTAGAGCTTGATTTTTTGTGTGTGGGGGCGGGGGTACTTGGGATCTGTGTCAAGTTGATTTATCAATTTGTACCTGTGACATTTACAAAACGTAAAAGAATAACAAATAACAAATCTTGAGCCAACACGTATAGTTTAATATATATATTTTCATACACGTATAATTTCACACATGTATAGTTTCATACACGTATAGTTTCATACATGTATATTTTCATACATGTATAGTTTCACACACATATAGTTTCATACTTATATTTTCATACACATGTATTTTCATTGACGTATAGTTTCATTCATATATTTTCATACACATATAGTTTCATACACGTATAGTTTCATAGACGTATAGTTTCATTCATATATTTTCATACACGTATAGTTTCATACACGTATAGTTTCATACACGTATAGTTTCATAAACGTATAATTTCATAAATATATTTTCATACGCGTATAGTTTCATTCACGTATAGTTTCGTACACATATAGTTTCATTCACGTATAGTTTCATTCACGTATAGTTTCGTACACGTATAGTTTCATTCACGTATAGTTTCGTACACGTACAGTTTCTTCACGTATAGTTTCGTACACGTATAGTTTCTTTCACGTATAGTTTCGTACACGTATAGTTTCATAGTTTCATTCACGTATAGTTTCGAACACGTATAGTTTCATTCACATATAGTATCATTCACGTATAGTTTCGTACACGTATAGTTTCGTACACGAATAGTTTCATTCACATATAGTTTCGTACACGTATAGTTTCATTCACATATAGTATCAACCACGTATAGTTTCGTACACGTATAGTTTCGTACATGTATAGTTTCATTCACATATAGTTTCGTACGCGTATAGTTTCATTCACGTAAAGTTTCGTACACGTATAGTTTCACGAACCACATTAAACTATGAACTAAAGGCCCCAAAGCTCTCCTAGAGAATCCTAAGATAAAAAGTAACACGCATTTAATTATTTTTGTAAACCGACAAATCTGATTTAAGCTTTGTTCCCATTACAAGGCGAATACCTTTTATCAGAAGTTGCAGTTACTGGGTGCTCTATTCGTTCTATAAAGAAGGTGAACAGTTTTATTTTTGTATCCTGATTGCATCACTCCGCACAGCATGTTTCCCACATGGGACGCTTGCACAACTGGGTTACAATCATCAAAGGGTGAGCTAGGGAAATATATAAGGTTGGGAGAGGAAGAAAGAGGAAGGGATGGGAAAGAGAGAGAGAGAGAAAAAGAGAGAACGCGTGTATTCACTCTACCATTAAGTTTTGAAGTAGCAAAGAACTTAAAAGCTGCACGCAAGATATTATAGATGTCAAATAATATTTGACAATGTCAAATACGACCTAACCTCCAATCATATCCAATACCACCCACACAACCTCCAATCATGTCTAATAACACCCACACAACCTTCAATCATGTCCAATACCACCCACACAACCTCCAATCATGTCTAATATCACCCACACAACCTCGAATCATGTCCAATATCACCCACACAACCTCCAATCATGTCCAATATCACCCACACAACCTCCAATCATGTCCAATATCACCCACACAACCTCCAATCATGTCTAATATCACCCACACAACCTCCAATCATGTCTAATACCACCCACACAACCTCCAATCATGTCTAATACCACCCACACAACCTCCAATCATGTCTAATATCACCCACACAACCTCCAATCATGTCTAATACCACCCACACAACCTCCAATCATGTCTTATACAATACCATTCAACTTCCAATCACGTCAAATACTATCCCAGCTCCAATCATGTCGGATACCCACTCTCCTCCAATTATGCCCAACACTCACCCACCTGCAATCATTTTCCGTACCATCCCAACTCAACTCATATCAAGTATCATCACTCCTGAACTCATACCGAATTCAATACCATCAAACCTCCAATCACATCTAATGCAATCCCAGCCTCATTCTTAAACTTCCATCACATGACTTCCTCTGAATTTAATTATTGTTCTTGTTCTGACTAAGTATTATCTATATTTTCTTTCCTTTTAATTCAATTAGAAGTACGTCATCGCCAGGGGCGATTATTATCGAGATAAATTTCAATTTGGCCGGCTATTTAAAAAAAACAGCTCTTCACTTTCAGGGAAAGATAAATGCATTTCCGGGGGCTCTACGAGCTGCCAGATCTCGCGCCGTCCAAAAGGAAGATAATGGTCCTCATGATGTCCCAGTTAACAACTCAGCCCTACACCCCCCCCCCCCAGCTGGCCCAAATCTAGAGAAACCCCCAAAAAACAAATGATGCAATGCGCAGTATATTTCTCAGCAAGTACGCCCCACCCCCCAACCGACCCCCCACCCACCCCATATGACGTGATGCAATTTCAGGATATAGGAAAATACCTGTTTGCAAATTTTTCCATAGCTTCAAATTGCCAAAATATGTTTGTTTGCCATATGTTAACCTGGTTATTGTATCAGCTTGACTGCCTCGGACATAAATATCACATAAATAAGACACTTTATTTGTTAGTGTTCACATGTCTGTCTGGATTGAATGAGGCCCAAAGAAAAGTGTGTTCCCCTTTATTGTAGGAAAAGCGAATAGGATTATAAAGATTGGCAGCATACTGTTAATATAAAATACGACCTGCCCATCCTACCTCCATTCATACCCTGCCGTAGGAATGAATTTAGCGTTAAATATTCCAAAGCCTTGTGGGATCTCATTGCAACTAGGTTAAAAATTATGTGGAGCAATTATATTTCCTACCTACATACCGTTTATGTCTTCATACAAAAACTGCCTTGAGTGTTCTCATTGAATAGCATCATTGAAGGCCAATTATGATCTCACAAGGGCCTGCACCGTCTTTAAAACAACAACCAGATAGTTCCCAGCCGTGTAGAGTTACGCGCACATACACCAACTCAATGGATTGAGAGCAAATTAAGACCACGGCTTCTTCAAAAATGCTTCTAATTTCCTTCCCACCCTTAAGATAATGACAGGCATCAAGAAAAACGTGTGGGGTCAAAGGATCGCTTGCCCCTTCCCGGAAAACAAAATGACGAGCTCATATATTCTTATGTGCAGTATTGCTGTTTACAATGCCGTTATTTAAGCTATATATTTCTTGTTTTCTCTACAGCCACAGCTTCCTGGAGCAGCTTCTTGCAGTGACACGACCAGACGAGGACCAGCAGCTGTTCGCAGCCCGTGGGTGCCCATCCTTCGGGCATCTGAAGCTGTGCGATGTTCGCTGGGCCCCGTCTTGCGGCCGCCAGATGCCCGCGCACGCTGCATGGACGAACAGTGGGCGCTCGACCAGGACCTGCCATCTACGTCACCAAAAGATGTTGTGTCGTCATCACCAGTTCCCGCGTTAAAAGTGCCCCTCCCCCCCTCAGGATCATTGGAGGGACAAGCTGCTGGCTGGTTGAAGCAAAAACAAAAGTTAACATTAATTTCGTAGCTTTCTTTTTAAAAAGATCATTAATTTGCCGAAACACACGGTAACAACATTTTGGAGCCTTAACGCCGTTAACTTGACTTTTAAAAAACAAATCATTATTCTTATAAGTTTGAAAAGATGGATCTTGTGAAAAACAGTGATCAATTTTATTTTCCATCTGATTTTTTGAAAATGCTAAGTAGAGATAACATACGATTTATGGTCATTTTTTGGTGGACATTTTCATTTCAATGTTTTAACATATATTTTGATTTCTATATGTATATGTTGTATGTTGGGCCCATAAGACCAGAATATTTTGATTGACATCTTCACAGTTGCCTGGTTTACTGTTATTTGTATCAAAGAACCATAGCAACTCTTATACACATCAGCAGCTGTTTAACTTAGATTTTTTTTAACAAACGCATAACCGCGTGAAGGTCCCCAGTGGAATGCTTGTAAAGTTATCGTAAAAAGGAAAGAAAAAAAAACATAAAATAAACACTCAAAGATAAATATCCGTTTTTTTTTGCTAACAAGAGACATAGCGTATCCTTATAATCGCAAGTGTAAACAAATTTAAATTTTTTTTGTTCTTCAAGTTAACTAAAATAAATATTATTTTAACAGACATGTCTATTAATATTGCGTTAATTATTGTGTGAAGATTTTTTTTAACGAGAACGACAGTGGGGGTGATGGGGGTAAACGATAGAGCTTAAGAGAGATATCCCCAAGCTTTTATAGTTATTGAAACAGCAAACATGTTTTTGTCAAAATCCTGTAAATGAAAGAAGAAAACACATGTGATGTACATATAAAAATCCCTGGCGTTAAAAATCAAATTGAAGTTTGAAACAGCACTACACGTTTTCTTAACATCCAGCACACTGCAATGTGATATAACGTGATAGTTGGACTATCGTTACGCCTAATGATGAAAGAGCTTTGCAGTTAACTGCGGTCGTTAACGTCTTCACTGACTGACATTGAAACGCTCATTCCAACAGCTACAGAGAATTCAATCAGTTGTTTCGTGGCACGTTGGTCTGATAACATTGGCCGCAAGCAGACACTGCATAGCCCCACACAGATCCTGCATTGACAGCAAGCAGACACTGCATAGCCCCACACAGATCCTGCATTGACAGCAAGCAGACACTGCATAGCCCAACACAGATCCTGCATTGAACTCAAGCAGACACTGCATAGCCCAACACAGATCCTGCATTTACCGCAGTATTGACCGCTGTCAGACACTACATAGCCCTAAATAGATCCTATATTGACCTCAATCTGACACTACATAATCCAACACAGATCCTGAATTTACCGCAATCAGACACTACATAGCCCCACACAGATCCTGCATTGACCATACAGACACTACGTAGCCCCACAAAGATCCTGCATTGACCACACATACACTACATAGCCCCACACGGACACAAATATATTGCCCACACAGATCCTACTTAGCCCCACACAGATACAACAAGTAGATTACCCACACATATCCTACATTGACCACACAGACACTACATTTCCAACAACGATCCAATATTGACCACACAGACATTACCTTGGCCACAAATACATTAAATTCCCCCAGTCATACACTTCATTTGGAATTATCACCATTACATTTTCGAATCCTCGTACAACATGATAATTTTAGCAATAACTGATTTATATTACTTTTTTGTTTATGATTTATTTAATTTTTTTGCTTATTGGTGTTTGTGTTTAAAGTGGAGTATGCCAGTAGATGGCATCTTCTGGCGTTGTTTTCTTTTTTTTTTAAATTCACCCTAATTTAATGAGCATTTCCTAACATCTTTTGGAAAATATCATAGAGTGTTTGAGAACTGCTAGTATAAATAGTAGATTGTACTTTTTAAAAAAATGGTTCTATACATCACCCATATCAGTGAAGAAGCCATTCAGTAAGATGAAGCTTCGTAAATGTGACTTATTACACCAGCACATCGTAACATGCGGGTGATGTTGTGTCATGGCTGCCCCAAGTGGAATACTCTCATTCAAAACAAAGTGCTTAACTTATGCCCCACGTTTTACGCCATGTCTGTAACAAACAAAACACACCCATTCGCGCTGGTCAGAGAATAATACCCACCATGCTTTTCACGGCTCATACGATCATACCTTTTCCTTTCGACTTGACATATCCACACTCGACACAAACACACACATCACATGACCACAAGCAGCAAGTATTTCAACACCTTCTCTCATCCATCGCACGACATATGCCACACACGGCCGTCAAATCTTTAAGAATGCCATTCTATTAAATCGTCTTCACGCCTGCACCTGTGTCAAAATGGCTTAGTAGCTCCCACACCTGAGAGTTGTTGTACGATACATCGGGGCGACGCAAGTATTATAATAGGATATATAGACTTTGGATAGCTCTCATAGTCTTGAGAACGTTACTTTAGTAGTTCAAGCCAGTGACTTAACACCAGCAGAAGGCATACTCGTTAGTGTTCAAAAAAATGCAGTCAAAGAAATCTGTTGAGTGAATCTTGTCTAGTGAGTAAATCTGAAGGTTTCTGTGTCCGATAATGCCATCTTATAACGGTTGATCTTTCTTTATGATTTCATTTTTTTAATATTTAAAGTTAACGTGATTTTAACATTAAGGTATATCAATGAATAGCATATGACTTTTGTTAGTATACCACCTGTTGTAAAGTATCTTAGCCAGTAAACAATGCCCTTGACAGGCGGCCAGGTGTGGAGCTCCTATATTATTTATATGTTGACGCACTACTCAAGGCCCCCTCCCTTCAGCTGCAAACATTTCAACAATTACTCGACTGAAACCGAAACCTTGGGGAGAAAACGAGCGGTATAGAGAAAGAATAGTGAGAGAGATAGAGAGGGTGTTTAGGTGAGAGATAGAGAGAGAGAGATTCTGAGATAAAGAAAGCTAGAATGAGAGAGAATTAAATAGAGAGAGAGAGATAGAATGAGAGAGTGGAAGAGACAGAGTTGATAGAAAGAAAGAGTGAGTGAGATAGAGAGAGAGAAAATGAGAGAATTGAAGAGACAGAGAAAGAGAGAGAGAAAGAGAAAGAGAGAGAGAGAGAGAGAGATAGAGAAGATACACCTGTTTTCAGTTAGCGGAGGCACGACCCCCCCCCCCCCCGGCTGATGTATTCCTTTGTGTTACTGTAATTACGACTGATGTTCATTCATCACACGCAAGTCTTCATATCAATTGTCTTTTTGATGAGTTCACTTGTTTTTTTTTTGGTTTTTTTTTGGTGGTTTTTTTAATGGCTCTGTGTAATGTAAATGCCAATGCTATTTATTGACCATATTGTGACTAAACTGACTATATTTGTGACTAAATACAAGTGTTCCCATGTAGTATCTCGGTCAAACCCATTTTTTAAATCAGTTTTATGTTTGTTGATCCATTTAATTTTTTTCCAAACTCAATATACAAAAAGGTACCTTTTTTTTCAACTCTTTTTTCCTTCCAATAGAAATTGTACATATTGTTTGGTCCAACTGGGAACATGTTGCGTCATCGACATTTTGTTTCGTTGGCAGACTTTAATATATATATATATATATATTTACTAAAATTTATAAAAGAAAATTTTGAGGAACATAATTGAGTCCCAGGTTTATTGTCACCCCATAAGTGTTTATTCAGAAGGAAAACACCTTTTAAAAAAGTGTTTGTACCAAAAACTTCTGTTGAACTCAAGTAGTTTTGTAGGGGATATATTACCTCGACATCAAATTTTGAGCGGCCCAAGTACTAGAAGCCCTAAAATGTTTTCTTGATTTAACATGTCTGCGGCCTCACAATGCCGGGTCTGCGGCCTCACAATGCCGGGTCTGCGGCCTCACACGGCCGGGTCTGCGGCCTCACGATGCCGGGTCGCTCTGTTGTAATATTACTCAAAGTACATCGAACCTTCTTGATTTTTTTTTTGTTGTGTTACTATTTCTTGTACATAGACATGTGTCCATATTTGATACTATCTGCATAGACCTGTGTCCATATTAATTGACACTATCGCTTTTCTTGACACGATGAACAAGGCGACTTCTGTTAGCAAATAGTCCAGTAGCTTAATCATTAGGTTTTTTTTGTCGTTTGTCGTTTTTTTTTTTTTTATTATTATTTTTTTTTTTTGTATAACGCCTGTACTTCGTATTGTCACTGTATCCATAATTTTGTAACCGCTTTGTAACTGTAAATAAAAATACTATTTAAGTCCTTCTATGACTCTTGTTTTTTTTTTTTAAGCAAAATGGCAAGTGTAATATTAAAATATAGCTCTGCGGCTTTTGAGACTTTTCTTTCTTGTATGATCTTTCATCAGCAAGTGTTGTAACAAACTGAAACATCTTTCTTGCTAACACTTCATGCAGTGCATGTGTCAAATGTTATCTTTCTTGTTAACACTGCATGCAGTGCAGGTGTCAAGTGTTAGGGTGTTCGTTTTAATGTCATAGATATTTTTAAAACTTGATACAAATTTTTTAACTAATTAAGAAAAGTTTTGGTCGCATCGAGTCTAGGTCAATGTGTCTAGGGCAGTGTGTCTAGGGCAATGTGTCTAGGGCAATGAGAACATTTTCTCTCCAAAACATTAAGATAAAATGTGTTGTTTTTTTTTTTTTGGTAAAAGGTGATTCCTTAACTAATCTAATCTACTTCAGAAATCAGCAAACAACCGAGCCGAAGCTCATAAAGTCTTCCCCAGCGCACCCCCGCCACTCCCAACCGGCATTCAACCACTCTCCCAGTGGTCTTCTATAGTCCAGTCAGGCCGCGAAGCGGCAAGCCGGGGGCTTTTCGCCCCTGAGACAGCCTCACCCGCCCTTCAACTCGATTGACTATGCGAGTGAGGCGGCACCAGAGAAGGAGCGCCTGACCGGCCGGTGCTGATTCCTTAACTAAACTATTCTGATGTCTATTATTAACTAATTATAAGGGGGTCGGAAGCTTTTAAGTAGGTAAAAAAGACGAGAACAATTTGTACAATTAAACAATCCGTAGAAATCACAACCACTGTATTACAGTAAAGACCTTACTATTATACAACATAAACAACCACTAGATAAAAATAAAAAATGAATAAATTATGATATTGATAGGTGTAATTGGTTTGAGAAACTCACAAAGTAATCATTAAAAATTAATGAAAACATTAATAATAACATTAATGAAAACATTGATGAAAACATCAATAATACGGTCAACTGTGAAACGTCTGAGAGCAACTCATTCAATTCGTTCTTACTGGTGACAGTAAACGTTGCATAGGGACCTTACACAAGTGGTGCATAGGGACCTTACACAAGTGGTGCATAGGGACCTTACACAAGTGGTGCATAGGGAACTTACACAAGTGGTGCATAGGGACCTTACACAAGTGGTGCATAGGGACCTTACACAAGTGGTGCATAGGGACCTTACACAAGTGCTGCATAGGGACTTTACACAGGAGGTGCATAGAGACCTTACACAAGTGGTGCATATGGACGTTACACAAGCGGAACATACGGAACTTACACAAAAAAGAAAATTTAAAAAGAAATTTGATCAAAACTGTGAAAACAATCATAACGGTACATGAAATTCTGTAAAATTCAACAAAATAACTTAAAGACAAAGTAATTGTTTTACATTTCTAAATGCCCCCGAGAGCCGCATAATATCAGTTGCCGGGCCGCAGTTTGGAATAAAAACAATTATTGTATAAAAAAACAAAACAAATGCATATTCACTCCACCCATTCCAGAACTATTTACATGTCAAGCCATGGACGGCACCCAGCAGCATCGTTTATCGGTTAGAGGGGGGAATCAGTCGGGATGGTATAGTTTAAAGAGATGTGTTTTGAGTGCAGTTTTTAAGGATGTTATGTCGGTATTTTGCAGATGTGTAGTGGAAGAGAATTCCATTGTTCGGGGGGCGCAGAAAGAGAAAGATAGTGCACCTTATGTTTTTGTGCGTGTCTTGGGAACAGGAAGAATACGCGTGTCTGCGGAGGAGCGAAGCTGTCGAACGGGGTGAATAGACAGAAAGAAGTTCTGTTAGATAGGAAGCGCAGGAATTTGAGAAAAAATTGTGGCAGAGAACAGAGAGTTTGTAGTGAATCCGTGCTTGTACAGGGAGCCAAGGAAGTAAGTGAAGTAGTGGTGTGACGTGATCACAATTATTTTTTTTTGCCTTTAAAACTAGCCTAGCAGCTGAGTTTTGAACCTTTTGTAATTTTTCTATGAAGTGTTTTGGTGAACCTGACAAAAGACAGTTGCAATAGTCAAGACGAGAGAGAACAAGAGCACTGACTACAGTTTTTGTTTCGCTAACTGTGAGGTAGTGGCGGATGGAACTGATGTGACGGATAGCGGTGTATGCAGAGCGACAAATGTGAGAGATTTGATTATCGAGAGACATGTTGTTAGAAAGAATATAATCAAGATTCTTAACGGAGGATGAAAATTTATTTCCGAGTTACCTACTTAAAATGAGGTGGGGAGAGCAGAGTTAGAGGAGGATTTGTGTTTGTGAATAAGAAGTGCTTTGTCTCTGCGACTCGCTTACTACTAAAACCATAAGAACCAAACACGTCATCCCTCAAACCCAAATGCGTCACAAATAATCTCAACACCAAAATACGCAGTCATTGAACAAATCGTTAACAGAGGACCTTACAAAATGTTCATCAATAAAAAAGCTAGCTCTAAGATTAAGATTTATAAAGTCGTAGAAAAGAAACAATGATTGGAAAAAATAAAAAAAGAAGAAGTATTGGGGGGGGGGGGGGGAAGGGTTGTACAAATTGTTTTGATGTGAAACAAAATAGTGAAAGTTGTATTCAATTACAAGAATGAAATTAGTTTAAGATTGATTTTTATTGCTAATGACTCTTACACTAAGACTACGATCTCCATCACACTAAGACTACGTTCTCCATCACACTAAGACTACGATCTCCATCACACTAAGACTACGATCTCCATCACACTAAGACTACGATCTCCATCACACTAAGACTACGATCTCCATCACACTAAGACTACGATCTCCATTACACTAAGACTACGATCTCCCCCACACTAAGACTACGATCTCCATCACACTACGACTACGATCTCCATTACACTAAGACTACGATCTCCATCACACTAAGACTACGATCTCCATCACACTAACACTACGATCTCCATCACACTAACACTACCATCTCCATCACACTAACACTACGATCTCCATCACACTAACACTACGATCTCCATCCCACTAACACTACGATCTCCATCACACTAACACTACGATCTCCATCACACTAACACTACGATCTCCATCACACTAACACTACGATCTCCATCACACTAACACTACAATCTCCATCACACTAACACTACGATCTCCATCACACTAACACTACGATCTCCATCACTAGAAGATGTAAGGAAGAGGAGACCCGCAGGTTCACCAAAGCCTCGGCGTCTGTGACCAGTTTGAAACACACAGTTGAGGACAACAACCCCCTTGCAGGAAGGTTTGCAAACGTGCAAAATACCGCAGCAAACTATGGACCACATACCCGAAGCCTGAGCGGAAAACTCAACAGCTGCCACATAAGGTTTCTGTGGCGTATTCTGAGCATTCCATGCCGAGACAGAATTCCCGACACTGAGATTCAGGAACGCGCCAAAGATGTGTATCGTGTTCTCCGCTTTCACTTTAAAGGCGACTTCGCCAGCTATGTCGTGTCAATTTAATGGACTCATGGTGTCGTTCAAAGACCTCCGTGACAAGGGCCTGCGATAGAGAAGTAAAGAGAACAAATGAGTCGTTGCTTCGCCACTGTATTGACTCGTAAATACATGGAATCGCATTGCGTTAATCAGATCAGACTTAGGGAGTGGGAAGTGAGAACCTCTCCAAAATGAGAACAACATAATGAACTGAAGAACAGCGGAGGTAAAAAGTTCACAATGATAATCGCATAAAGAGAAGACCACTCTAAGATGTAACCGATTAGTTACTCACGGGAGTGTACAGTAAAAGCTACACCATCGTCTCACGAAGTCGGACGGATACACAATGACATTCAGATGACTTTGCATGATCATCGTTCTTCATGTAGACTGCTGTGTTTAAATTAACACAAACGTTAACGAGCCTTTATGGATTTCCATGATAATTTGCATTACGCCTGTAACAAGACTAGGAGTTCTCTCGTACTTAGAGTTGTTCTATTTGTATAAGCTTATGAATAATTACATTAACTGTTTGCCTCAAGCACCACCTGGTTGGCTTTGTTTCATACATTAGACAAGTGATGGTCCGTTAATTGGGTCATTGTTCTTACAGCCATTAAATCAATAGTCATCTGACTGGCACGTCCATTTGGATAGCCTCCATAGTGTAATGGTTTCACATGGTATGACATATTCATTGCGGTGCATTTGCTGTATTCTTGACACGAGTCATGAATTGAATATTAATCATGTAGCCATCACCGAGCCGTAATTGAAGTGGTCCATGGAATAACATCGCAAACAATTATTTATGAAGTCTAACAACGTCTTCACTCTTTCCACCTGAAGTGGATTACAAATAAACAGATTATAGATTGGAACAATGGTAACTTACTGGTCTAATGAAATAGCGTCGAGGGCCAGATAGTTGATATATCTTAGCATCTCTCTTTTTGAACGTCTCATTTTTAAACTCTCTCTCTCTCTCTCTCTCTCTCTCTCTCTCTCTCTCTTTCTCTCTCTCTCTCTCTTTCTTTCTCTCTCTCTTTCTCTCCCTCTTTCTCTTTTACCCTTAATGTCTCTACTCTTAACACCCCTTCCTCTTAACACTTATAAACACAACATCTTTCCTTTAGCGCCTGTCCTCTCAATGAATTTGCTCTTAACACCTCTTTGCAACTTTTCTCATAATGCATCTCTTATAAGCGATTAACCTCATAACACATCTCCTATTTCTGCTGTCACCCCAGTGTAAACTTTCTGTGTATCTAATTTCGCTATGATAATGGGTGGGTCCATCTCAGGATAGGTGGGACCATCTAAGGGTTGATGGGTCCATCTCAGGATAGGTGGATCCATTTCAGGATAGGTGGGTCCTTCTCAGGATAGGTGGAACCATCTCAGGATAGGTGGGTCCAATTAAGGATAGGTGGGTCTATCTCAAGAAAGGTGGGTCCATCTCAGAATATGTGGGTCTATCTCAGGATATGTTGTTTTGGCTCAGATGAGGACGATGACGATGATGTCTACATTATAAGATGAAGTTCATCAAAAATTGATGCTAGCTTATCTGAAATAGAGTTTGGGGTTATCTGGGTAGATGTGTGTTAACTGTTAATATGGTGTGATTTATTTAAGGAAATGTCGTCTCATCCCAGAACATGTGGGTCTATCTCAACCGTCAGAATCGGAGCTCCTTCACAGGAGACAGAGATGCCTGCGCATTTCAGAAGTAGTGTGTGCTCGTGTCAATAGATAAGGTTTCATGTCTCAAAGTTTTGGGTTCACCGGAATCAAGTTTCCGATGCATCAAACTTTATCTGGGGGAAAATCTGGGTTTGAATTTTTAAACTTTTTATTATTTTGTATTTCAAAGTTACCAGAAGTTGTATCACGGTTAATGTTGCAGCTCGTGTGTCCATGTCCGTCATGCATGTGCAGCGTATAAATCTTCTCAGCTCATATATTAGGAAGGTTTTTTTTTTTTTTTAAACATGAAAACAACCTACGATTTTTAAAAAAATCTTATACCAACGTTACGTTACGTTTTAATATCACGTCGTGTTTTATGTACAGGGTGACGCTGATTATATCATACACTATTGGCCATGACCCACAAACATATATAGATATATATAGTTCATATTAAATAGTTCATAATATATTTGTACAGTGTAATATACGGCGTGACATAGCGTTTACTTAATTTTAAAAAAATATTAAAATATGCATAAAAATGAGTTGTGATACAAAGACAAGAACAACAAGAACGTTGCGACCACACTGTGTACATGGGCAAGGGCGACCACACAGTGTACATGGACAAGGGCGTCCACATAGTGTACAGGGGCAAGGTGTCCACATAGTGTACAGGGGCAATAGCGTCCACATAGTGTACAGGGGCAAGGGCCTCCACATAGTGTACATGGGCAAGGGCGTCCACATAGTGTACAGGGGCAAGGGCCTCCACATAGTGTACAGGGGCAAGGGCGTCCACATAGTGTACAGGGGCAAGGGCGTCCACATAGTGTACAGGGGCAAGGGCGTCAACACAGGGGTTGGGGTGGAAGGAGATGATTGTTTCTAATTTGAGTTAGAATGGAATAAAATCCCTTACCCCGCCCCGGGGGGGGGGGGTCTGCTTTTGATTTCTCTAAGTAACGATATTAAATAATGGTAATGAATAAATGGAAATACTCAACACAAATATATATTTGAGGGTGAGTGTTGTTATGAGAACAAAAATTGTTAAATGAGCCTGAGTGGGTTATGGAGGGGGGTGTTGAACTCCAATCCCCAACATAAAACTTGTTTGTATCTACACATATTTGACCACACAGCCATTCAGCCACATCACACAATTTTCCCATTTTAAAATTTAAAAATGAATAACGAATACAAGCCTAATTACATTCATTTCTTGTTAATCACAGAGTTGAATAACTTGATGTGCTAAAACAAATGTAAATAATTACTAGAACCATTAGCGAAGCTGTCAACTGTTGTTATTGATATCATTAGTGAAAAGTCAACAATGTTCAAACGTTTTTTGAACTGTACATTTTTGAATTCTTAATATTCTTTGCGAACTCTCAAATTAAATACCAAATAATTGACAATGGTCTTGTCTGGGGGGGGGGGTGGGGGGAGGGGGGAGCCGAAGGTTGTAGGGGTCGGCTTCCATTCGTGAGGGGGAGTGAGATAGACGCCCTGTAAAGCAGTAATTTAGTTTAGTTTAGGGGCTTGCTTTAAAATGTACACGAATGTAGAAAGGACTCGCTGAGAACTTCATTGAGAATTTAATTTGCAACATTTTCCATACCTAAATGTAAACTCTGTGTTCCTCCACTAGGCTGTGCCGAGAAACTGCCAAACAACATAAGTTTGAGGCGATCATAATATTGGATTTTAAAACCACGCCGGTTATTATAATTTATCGATTATTTTATCTTTTTTTTTTTTTTTAAGTTTCTTTTTTTTTTAAATTTTTATTTTAGGAAGGCGAGAAAAGAAGAATACCTCAGCTTCCAAACAATGGTACATCAGACATAAGACAGTTTTCCTGGAAGCTGACCCGACAACTCATCCGTGAAACATGTTTCTTCCTGGACGTTGACCCGACAACTCATCCGTGAAACATGTACTGTCTGGTTGTCAAAATTAATGCATTGAAATGGGAAGGGTACTGTGAGGCAGAGAAGCAGCGGGGCAACAACGAAACAAACACCTTTTGTTTATTATTGTTTAAATTATCACATTAAAAAAAACTGTTATCATTAGACTTGTGTTTTTTCGCTCACTTGTCCATGTGCCAATGGCGAAGTGTACTGCAGGGAATATTAATATTTTGACATAACCCGACTCATTGAAATAACACGATTTCTTTTGTGCCTTTTTGCTTGATGGCTGATTTTTACGCTAGAGAATTATTCTACAGTCTTCTGTCTAAATCTGTTCTTGTTGTAAAAATGTTGTCTTGGCTAGAGTGTTTATTTTTTATATATGCGAAGAAGTCACAACAAACAGTTTCGACTTTTAAAAACAAGAACTCAGTACAGGAGCTCCTCATTCCTTCCAAAGACAATAAAGGAATGGAACAATCTTCCAAAAACAACAGTTGCGGCGACTACACTTGACACATTTGCGGCTCTTGCCTCCTGTCTTGCAACCAGTGAATTATCCCCTTAAAAAAACACGCACATTAACATCGCGAACCCCTCTGAACCATAGGAGCCATAATGATCAATGCATTGATCGTGGGCCCTGAAAGCATAGAAGAAGAAGAAGAAGTTGAAGGTGTACAATGTCATAAATAACATATGTATGTATTTAGATTAATACAAGAATCGTATCTCATCTTATCTACCTTATCTTATTTTAACTTTAAAACGTGCAGTTAACGTCATGTGCACGTTGCTTGTGAATTCTTCTATCGATAGTCTGGTATGACGTCACATACTCAAAAGCCTTGTAAGCCAAGTTGCCGGAACTCTCCAGAGTCTCAATTTTGCAAGGCTTTTATAGAAGGATTTCTCAAATGTTAATTTCAGCGTTACCGTATTTGGAAATATATGGACGACATTGCACAACGGCATTAACGGAATTTGTTTTAAAATATGATAATTCATAGTTCGTGAAAACGTGTCTACTCTAAATTGCCCAAAGATAGGTTGAAGAATAATCATTTTAATCTACAGCTGTTTTCAAAATATTTTTTTTTTTAAATTTTGAAAATGAGTGATTTATTTGTGTTTGTGATATCATATATCCATCAGTAAATGTAACCTTTCTGTGCACAGATGCCTGACCCTGGTGGCCACGCTAATCCACTGTCTCACTGTAACGGGGCCTAATCGTGTTACGACCGAGTATAATGGTCCATTTACCTCACCGTCTCTCTGTGACAGAGTATAATGGTCCGTTTAGCTCACCGTCTTTCCGTGACAGAGTATAATGGTCAATTTAGCTCACAGTCTCTCTGTTACAGAGTATAATGGTCCATTTAGCTCACCGTCTCTCTGTGACAGAGTATAATGGTCCATTTAGCTCACCGTCTTTCTGTGACAGACTATAATGGTCCATTTAGCTCACCGTCTCTCTGTGACAGAGTATAGTGGTCATTTTAGATCACCGTCTCTCTGTGACAGAGTATAACGGTCCGTTTAGATTACCGTCTCTCTGTGACAGAGTATAATGGTCCGTTTAGCTCACCGTCTTTCTGTGACAGAGTATAATGGTCCATTTAGATCACCGTCTCTCCGTGAAAGATGATAATGGTCCATTTAGCTCACCGTCTCTCTGTGACAGAGTATAATGGTCATTTTAGCTCACCGTCTCTCTGTGACAGAGTATAATGGTCCATTTAGCTCACCGTCTCTCTGTGACAAAGTATAATGGTCCATTTAGCTCACCGCGTCTCTCTGTGCCAGAGTAAAATGATCCATTTAGCTCACCGTGTCTCTGTGACAGATTATAATGGTCCATTTAGATCACCGTCTCTCTGTGAAAGAGTACAATGGTATATTTAGCTCACAGTCTCTCTGTGACAGACTATAATGGTCCATTTAGCTCACATCTCTCTGTGACAGACTATACTGGTCCATTTAGCTCACCATCTCTCTGTGACAGACTATACTGGTCCATTTAGCTCACCGTCTCTCTGTGACAGACTATACTGGTCCATTTAGCTCACCGTCTTTCCGTGACAGAGTATAATGGTCCATTTAGCTCACCATCTCTCTGTGACAGAGTATAATGGTCCATTTAGCTCACCGTTTCTCCGTGACAGAGTATAATGGTCCATTTAGATCACCGTGTCTCCGTGACAGAGTATAATGGTCCATTTATCTGACCGTCTCTTCGTGACAGAGTATAATGGTCCATTTAGATCACCGTCTCTCTGTGACAGATTATAATGGTCCATTTAGCTCACGTCTCTCCGTGAAAGAGTATAATGTTATATTTAGCTCACCGTCTCTATGTCTTACTCAGAGTATAAGTCACAAACCCGTGACAGTGCATGTCTAATGGCCCAGCTCTCACTAGTCTCTACGTGACAGTGTCTAATGGCCCACTGAACCCCATTTCTCCTCCTGACAGTGTCTAATGGTAAAGCTAACACACTTTTTCTCCCGACAGTGTCTTATGGCCCAGCATATCCATCGTCTTCTTGTTACTGGACCTAAAGATATAGTATTCCACCACTTATCAGCTGCTTCGACGCTCCACTAAATACAATATTGCTCCTTACCACTCAGCCAGCATCGTCGTTTCCGACCTGATACAGGCCTTAAAATTGGGCAAAATGAATTATCCCATTCAAAATAACGCACAGTAACATCGCGAGCCCCTCTGAAACATAGGAGCCAGAATGATCAATTCATTTATCGTGGGCCATAAAAATACACAAGAAGAAGAAATATAAAGAAGCTTAAACAACGAGCAACTGCTGGGCTCTTTAGGCTTGTAACTTTATGGCTTTTAGAACAGCATCCCTTCTGCTTTCACTAGCGAGGTAGCATGCAGAAGGTAGCATGTAGCGATGCCCGAAGGTTAACATACATTTAATTACTTGACCTTTTGACTTTGTTTAACCAAAGAGAACTTGCTATTTAGTCCGCTATGGAACAGGTAGCCAATTCTCGTTGATTTGTTCAGGATGTTGGCGCCCGCTATTTGGTTATGGGTTTAGCCTTATCTTCTGGTGGTGGTCCAAATCATGCACTGGATGCATTAGTCAAAAGGCTGCCAAATGTACTATATTTAACACAGACTTTTACCTACCTGCCAAATGTACTATATTTAACACAGAATTTTTACTCACATGCTAAATGTACTATTTAACATGGACTTTTACCCACCTGCTAAATGTACTATTTAACATGGACTTTTACCCAGCCCTGTCTTCCTCTTACCATCAATAGAAATGTCGGTCTGCCATCGCGTCTTACGAACCAGAAGGTAGTTAGTTAGGACTGTTAAGTTGTTATTGAGGCCATGGTAGTTTGTTAGTAAGGCCATGGTAGGTTGTTAGTTAGGTCATGTTAGGTTGCTAGTTAGGCCATGGTAGGTTGTTATTTAGGTCATGTTAGGTTGTTAGTTAGGTCATGTTAGGATGTTAGTTAGGCCATGGTATGTTGTTAGTTAGGCCACGGTAGGTTGTTAGTTAGGCCATGGTAGGTTGTTAGTTACGCCATGTAGGTTGTTAGTCAGGTCTTGTTAGGTTGTGATTTAGGCATGTTAGTTTTTTAGTGAGGCCATGGTAGGTTGTTAGTTAAGCTACATTAGGTTGTTAGTTAGGCCATGTTAGGTTGTTAGTTAAACCATGTTAGGTTGTTAGTTAAGCTGCATTAGGTTGATAGTTATGTCATGGTAGGTTGTTAGTTAGGCCATGGTATGTTGTTAGTGAGGTCATGGTAGGTTGTTAGTTAGGCCATGTAGGTTGTTTGTGAGGCCATGTTAGGTTGTTAGGCCAAACAGGTTGTTAGTGATGTCATGTTATACTGTTAGTGAGGCCATGTTAGGTTGTTAGGCCAAACAGGTTGTTAGTGAGGCAATGTTATGTTGTTAGTGAGGCCAAAGTATATTTCATATAAAGTATCGCGATGATCAGAGGGCGCGAGGAATTCTTTTGTTTTAAATGGGCCCCAAAGAGTAGAGAGAGTAAAAGGAACACATTTTCTTTTTACAATTTATTTCAAACCATTCACAATGATTACATCTTACGAAATGATAATTTTGGTTGCCAAAGTTTTATTTTTTTTCTTTGGGCCGGATTAATCGCTTCAGATGGCCGCATGAGTCCCACGGGCCGTAGGTTGTCAACCCCTTGAACTAGTGTGAAATGAAAGACGCTTGCACACGTTGGTTAGCAGCAACAAAAACTCTCGAAGTCGCATGGTATAATACAGTTAAAGAGACAGTTCACCCTAAACGACCCAGTTACACACAGCCGAAGATGTCGTATATTGACACCTTTGTATCCTCAACTCCCACGACGACTTCATAACTGTTATATATGTTGATTGTTTTGTATTATGTGTATGTATTTGACTGTATTCACTAACGTCCATTCAGGACCGTGACCAGGGTGAAATACTTGCCTCGGGTGAACAAAATGGAAAGAGGACCAAATTGATGAAAAAAATACGTCTCTTAATATATTATTATTATTATTATGGGTAGTTTTCTATAGCGTGGTACCCCAGCCTAGGGCTGGGCTCACCACGCTGTACATGCAAATTAAAATGAACTTAAAAAATATAAATTAAAAACCAACCATTCCATAACAAATTACATGTGAAGCCATGGACGGCACTCAGCAGCATCGTTTAACTTTCAGAGGGGGAATCAGTCAGGATAGTAAAGTTTAAAGAGGTGTGTTTTGAGTGCAGTTTTGAAGGCTGTGATGGTTGATATATTTCTGATGTGTAATGGAAGAGAATTCCATTGTTTGGGGGCAAAGTAAGAGAAAGATCTTTCACCGTATGTTTTTTTGCGAGTCTTAGGGACAGAAAGAATACTTAAACGGGTAACAGTGTCCTAAAGGAATCATTCTATATTTCAGTACGTATTAGATCACACTTGTAAATTAAATGATAAATGAACATTTCTATAAGGCATTGAACATTGCTCTATGACATTGAACATTTCTATATGACACTGAAAATTTCTATATGACATTGAACATTTCTTTATGACATTGAACATTGCTCTATGACAATGAACATTTCTATATGGCATTGAATATTTCTATAGGACATTGAACATTTCTATATGCCATTGAACATTTCCATAGGACATTGTACATTTCTGTATGCTTACAACTTCGGCTAGCTATAATTAATTATTCCAGCTACAACAGCCGTTTCGATTTTTTTTTTTTTTTGAGAATGTGTTTTCTAGACATTGTGCACCAAAATGCACTGTCTGGTCTGTAGAAACCTAGCAAGGTTTGTGTTACAATGACCTGGAGATTTATCATCCTATGACGTTTCTCTACTTTCTAATTTTTTTTTATATCAACATGGTGACCTCTCATCGGGTCGAGAGCCCTAAGAGGTTGTTTTGTTATTTTAATTTTTTTTTTAAGCCCGCTAAATAATTTGTTATCAGTTTTATAATCTTCCCGGAACGAAATCGGAAATGACATGTACTTGATGTAGCTCTCGAACGTTGTCTATGGATGGGGTGATGTCAACAAGGACCAGTTCCAGGTTCTTTGATTTAATATCATGAAAACTACCATCTCACTGGTACGGCCTGATTCTTAACCCCAGCTACTATTACAGAGCTCTGCAGCCAATTTTTTTCCCGAGCGGCACACCCTGAGCTCTTTCCAAGAATTCCGCGGCACACTACAAATAAAAATATGCAAGAGTGCGGAGTAAATAAGTGAAATTACCACCAGCGTGTAAAACGTGTATACTAAAAGCCATAACATAGCTAACAATTATATTGGTTTATCATACTACGGCACATCATCCTACGGCACATCATCCAATATATTATTTAGTAAAACAAAATAATGTGTTCTAAAAAAATTGACGCAAAATTGCTCGCGTGAGCTGAAAAGAAAATTCGACCAAACTTCCGTTTGTTCAAACTTCCGTCCGATCAAATTTCCGTTCGATGAAACTTCCGTCGATCGATTTTTCGTCGACGAAATTTTGTTCAAACAAATTTCCGGATAAGAGTGCTTGATCGTGCTGAGAATGTGAGCAGGGGTTACATGAAATCCTACCACTGTTAGTGTCAAAAGTTATGCTAGGAAGTGTTCTGATGTGCTGACACGGTTTTGTTTTGTTTTGGTTTTTTTTGGTCGTTTTTAAAAATATTATTTTCGGGTTTTCCATCTGATGGTTTTATTTTCCTATTACTATTCAAATCTTACCGCAAATACGAACTTTTGATCTCATTAACTTATGGGTATTAAAAAAAAAATACACATCGTAACACAGTAATCAACATGAATGTTTCAAGTTAATCGATTGGTGATTGGCCAAGAGTTTTGAATCAGCTGGTGATTGGCCAAGAGTTTTGAATCAGCTGGTGATTGGCCAAGAGTTTTGAATCAGCTGGTGATTGGCCAAGCGTTTTGAATCAGCTGGGGATTGGCCAAGAGTAGCAAAAAAATTATACAGATGTCTGAGCTCGCCAGACGCTTATATAACATTTTAAAGTAAAGACATTTTTTTAAAATTTAATATTGTGGGGAGAGGGGGGGGGGCATGTTGTGATGTCTTGTCATGAAGAAAACTTGAATGCCTCGTGACAAAATGTGATGGCAAAAAAAGACCATTTCATTATATATATATTCGTGGTTTTATATATATAGAGAGAGGGATATATAGATATTCTTGAAGATCCACCATTGTTGCCAAGCTCTAATAGTTTTTAGGGGGTGGGGCGAGATAACGAGGGGAGGGGTGTGGTCATCATCGCTCAGCCCTGGCTGTGAAATTAGAGACCCTAAGTAATTAAGCTAAACTCACCACAGGTCCAGGATGGAACGTGGAAAACTTGCCCTTTTTTTCCCAAACGAACGGTCACCACCCTCCTTCACACACCCTACCACACACTCACAAACTCACAGGCGCAAGCGTTTCATTTAAGTGGTTCTAAAGTTAGAGTGCGTTAAGTGCCGGAACCACTTTCGGTAATTATCACATTTGTACAAAGAGGGGGTGCTTAGTGCTATCTCGTCAAGTGTGAAGGGTGGGTGGCATGGTAGGGGATGGTAGAGGGGAGGGATTTTAATAAATATTTCAGAAAAGTGTATGCATAAATAATAATATTATTATGTTCAAATGGGTTTGTTTTTCAGAGTGACTTGGTGCTTGCCTTATAACATCCCTTTATCTTCTGGTTTGTCTAGCAAAGTACAAGGGCTTTGTTAGGATTTGTTTGTATGAATAATCTACCTTTGGAGTTCTAAAAAAATGCTTTTTTCCCCCCAGTTCCTTTTGATGTTACAGTTGTTAGAGGGAAGTGTTGAAAGTGACTTATGTCGTACGTACAGACGTGTTCAAAGTTATCTTGTTCGCTATTGTTAGGACATATGTAAGTTGATCGCCCAGGCTACTTTATATATATACATTATATTTATGTATTTCCCAAACATTCTTAAATTCCTTAACTTATAATTAGTATTTGGTTTAATTATAATTACGACAATATTAAGATATGTATATGTTTTTAAAGTGTAGAAACTCTCAAACTGTCAATCCAACCAAGGGAGGCATGCTTCCCCTGCAAGTCCGAGAATTGTAAAAGTGAGTTTGTTAGGGCGCATCAGACCCGCACCTAGGACATTCTGGGCCCCAGGCAGCTGACAGAGTTCGGGCCCCTTACAAGTGCCATAGTTGACCCCCCCCCCCCACCCCCAGATCCGGGCCTGGGCGCATCAATTATCACTAAGGGAACATTGTATACGCCGAAGGCTTGAAATAGTGGCGAGAGAAACGGCTGGTTAGTGGGAAAGTTGGTTTATTTGTTTTTCTCTGTGGACCTCAGGGGCGTTATTCTACTTATAAGAGTCAACGGCCGGTGAACTTTTGGCACGAACTAAGAGTGGTGCCAAGACGTGACGATAAGCTTCCATTCACCGTCTGACATCTGTCCGTCTGACATCCGACCGTCCGGTAGCTGACCTTTAACCAGTTGCAGTTGATCTAATCACAGTTACACCTGCTTAAAGAAAAATCCAAGAATAATTGTTCTCATCACTTTTTTTTAGTACAGCGAAAAAATTACATTACTTTTTTTAAAATTGAACAATCCTTAGTATCAGTGGTTCTCAACGTGTGGATCGCGACACCTTTGAGGTCGAACGACCTTTACGCAGGGTCGCCTAAGACCATCGGAAAATATAATATATTTATGAAGACGCAAAGAAAAACATTTTATGGTTGGGGGGTCACCACAACATGAAGAACTGCATTAAAGGGTCGCGGCATTAGAAAGGTTGAGAACCACTGCTTTAGATTATATTATCAACGGTTATATTTCCTGATTACAATGAGAATTGTTTCATGTACAAAATTGACGTATTTAAAAAGAATAAAATCCTTGATGTTAGCTTCGCTTTTGTTCGTGGCTGGCGTCTGGCAAAATCTTCCTACGGCTAATCGACCCATTTTCCGTCAACCTACCCAGCTGAAACTTGGCACGTAGATTCGTTGTCGATAACAACACATTCTTTCACATTTTCAGACCATCTCCTCCAACCACACCGGCACAAATTAGTTTTCCCTGTTTTTCAAGTGGCAGAAGAAGGAAATATGATGACACTGATTTCACGAAATAAAATTCCAGGTAACTGAGCTAAATGAGATTCTTTAACAAATATCGCACATGTATTTCGTAAGTAATATTTTCTTTTGTTTTTCTTAAATAGTTTGTGAAATGAATCTGCAATGTAAAAGCGGGTTTGCGGGGGGGGGGGGGGGGGCACTAATTGGAATACTTATAAAGTGCGTTACTGCTAAGCATGTTTCTTTACATTTTCAGCCCCACTCCCATTGCTCGAAATTATAATTTTATAAAGGATTCATTCGTAAAACGTTGTCTTCAGGAGTGGTTTTAATTTCATCAGGAGATGAACTGATGAATTACATTAAAGAAGACATCATTTTCAATGGCGTGACACATCTAAGGAAAAAATTTCAATAAATCTTTAACATCGCGACACAGTTGTGAACATTTCCAGTACTCAATAACTGCGTGGTTTTTTTTGGGGGGGGTGGGGGTTGAACCTCCTGCCTTATGAACACTCGAAGGAAAAATATATTCATCTTTACAGTAAGTAACGCCGTATGAAAATTGTATCCACTCTTCACTCTAAAGCTAAGTTTCGAGTAAACATATATTAGCACTTGTTTATTTATCACTCATCTTTTTGCCAGATGAGTTGTTTTTATTTTACGTTTGTTTTCCAAAATGTTTGCTAGTATTTTATCTTAAATTCTTCACAATGACTGAGCGATTGGCACATACTAGCTTTTCAATATAGAAATAAAATCTTCTTACAAAACACACACCCACCTACCTAAGGCAACTGCTGATACTAAGCAGGGCCGGGCCTACGGTGGTTTGCGCCCCGCGCAAGCTTATCTTTGGCGCCCCCTTTTAAGTATATTCATACACATTTTTTGCAAGGAAAAATCTAAGGGGATAGGTAATGAGTTTATTACCACATAGGTAGCTTTTTGAAACAAACAATGAACATTAAAACGAGCGCCGTGGCAAAGAGAGGACTCGGTGCACCCCACAAACGAGGCGGCTGCCTTTGTCAGCAGCGACTTTTGCCACCACCTACCGCGCACACGAACATACGATTTATTTCGTATGACAGACAAACGTTTGGCGCTGACAATTATTTTTCTTCCATGGCGCCCACATGCAATGGTTTGTCTTATTTTTCAAGACCGCGGACAGCGCCCTAAGCACGTGGCAGCCCGGGGTCCTTTCCGAGTAGCCAGTACCTTGAGCCGGGCCTGATGCTAGGACACACCTCACGAAAAAAATAGTTTAAGGACAAAACTCTAAACGTCCCGTCTATGGATCGCGGAATACCGCAGAGCTGAAAAGAAATATCCATAGACCGATCGCAATGGACCTTCTAATGTGTCAACATTTGGTGAGTCCTCCCCCGATGTGCATATCCTATAAAAATAGACGTATTGTTCAATTCTCGAATCACTATCGGGAAATAGAGGAAACAAGATGAGATACATCAATCTGCCATAACTTTCTTCTCAATCCTACATTCTCATTGTCCTATTAATTTCTTCTCTCAATCCTACATTCCCATATTTCCATTGCTTTCTTTTCAGTCATACATTCCCATATTTCCATAACTTTCTTCTCATCCTACATTCCCATATTTCCACAACTTTCTTCTCAATCTTACATTCCCATATTTCCATCAATTTTTCTCAATCCTACATTCTCTTTTTTCCATTAATTTCTTCTCTCAATCATATATTCCTATATTTCCACAACTTTCTTCTCAATCCTCCATTCCCATATTTCCACAACTTTCTTCTCAATCCTACATTCCCATATTTCCATTGCTTTCTTTTCAGTCATACATTCCCATATTTCCATTGCTTTCTTTTCAGTCATACATTCCCATATTTCCATAACTTTCTTCTCATCCTACATTCCCATATTTCCACAACTTTCTTCTCAATCTTACGTTCCCATATTTCCATCAATTTTTCTCAATCATACATTCTCTTTTCTCCATTAATTTCTTATCTCAATCATATATTCCTATATTTCCACAACTTTCTTCTCAATCCTCCATTCCCATATTTCCACAACTTTCTTCTCAATCCTACATTCCCATATTTCCATTGCTTTCTTTTCAGTCATACATTCCCATATTTCCACAACTTTTTTCTCAATCCTACTTTCCAATATTTCCATAACATTCTTCTCAATCCTACATTCCAATATTTCCATACCATCTTCTCAAACCTACATTCCAATATTTCCACAGGTTTCTTCTCAGTATTACATTCCCATAATTCCTTATTTCCACAACATATTGGGATATTATAACTTTAACAACCATGATCGCCTGCTATTGTTCTTCCTCTGTTTTTTCATCAGTGTCATTGCAAACCAGTGTTGTAGGATCTGGGCAGAGTCGGTGACCCATCCCATTTGTTCTCTATATGGAAGGGGGTATTTCTCTAACTGCAGGTGGTTTTCTTTTTTCATGGAAGAGTAGAGTGGCAAAAATTGTGGCCCTTACCCTAGGTGCAGTGGCGGCGCTAGACATTTTTAGTCTATGGGTGAAAATAGGCAATTGTCGCCCTCTGTAAAAATTATGGCGCCTGTTTGATGATCACGCATCGTACCCGCCTTGAGCCGGCCCTGCCTTGGCGAGCCACTGTTTGAAAGACAAAGACATTGACACGTGTTTTTTACCCAGCCCAGTCCCTTTCCACCCTTATATTACATTCTAAGAGCTGTTTACCCTCAAAATCTTAAAATCGTACAATATCATCACAAAATCGTTCAATACATTATCTTAATAGTAAAAAAAACACACAGTATATATTATGTAAACACGTCAAAATCGTACATCGTACATCGTACGCCAAAATCGTAAGATTAAACAGGTCTGCATTCTATTTTTTAAAAATATAAACAGATAGCATCATTAATTGTTGCAGTAATCAAGCTTTTGTTGTATGTGGCCCCTAGCACGTGCTCCCGCGTTAACTAAACTCAGCCAGAGTGCTCTCCCCCTCACACTTCCAATATATGTTTTCTCTGTAAAAAAGGTGGAAGCACAAAGAAAAACATAGCTCCATACGGGAGGTGAGTCCCAGACGCGTGCACTTTCAACAAACCTCCCTTTAATGAATAGCGTGAATGGGGGCCGCACATGGCCTTGTTGCACGTAATAAGCTGAAAACCAACGACTACACTGCGCAGTGTGGGGGTCAAAGGTCAACGGTTTTCTGAGGTGGGTCTTTTTTGGGAAAGGGGAGGTGTAAATATTAAAAAATATTTTGTATAGTAATGCCAGTTTTAAAATACACTTTACATGAACAAATAACTCTAATGCTATGGTTATTACTCTGGCTATCTCTATGGCTATGGCTATAACTATGTCTTTGACTATGGCTATCTCTATGGCTATCTCATTTTTATGACTATGGCTATAGCTATGGCTATGGCTATTACTCTGTCTGTGGCTGAGGCTATGGCTATGGCTATGGCTATAGCTATGAATATGGCTATGACTATGTCTATGGCTATGACTTAGGCTATGACTATGTCTATGTCTATGGCTCTGACTATGACTATGTCTATGGCTATGGCTAGATTTTAAAATATTTTGCTTGAATTTCTGACTAGTACATCCGTCTGATTCAGAGCAATAATTATAATATCTAAACTGTTCAATTACTTTTTTAAAAAACAATCAAGAAATGTAATCGCCTTGCTGTGTAATTAAAGCATTTCAACATACATACTCTATACATATCAATGGCCAAGCACTTCAACATACATACTCATATACATATCAATGGCAAAGCACTTCAACATACATACTCATATACATATCAATGGCAAAGCACTTCAACATACATACTCATATACGTATCAATGGCAAAGAACTTCAACATACATACTCATATACGTATCAATGGCAAAGCACTTCAACATACATACTCATATACGTATCAATGGCTTTACATGTAAATATTGTGAAGTAAACACGTGGTTGAAAAAAATTCTCTAAGCAGATGATTTAAAAGTACAACATCCAAAAAAGCTGGATAAATATACACACTAAAACACCACATGGATATCATATGCGTACAGTTGTAATGGATGATTCACTTATCTATTTGACAATCCACAATTTACTCAAATTATACACACATTCCCTCCATGACTGCAGTCCTCCCGCCAAGCCCGCCCCAGATATGTCACCTGCACAAGGTCCTCCATCTTGAAAGGATCAGCTCCCGTGCTTATAATTTCCAGCAACTTGAAGACAGGCACATGTTTCTACAATACTGCTCTGAACACCAAGCGCTATCAGTAGGTTTGTTGTTTTAGTTTTTTTTTAAATCTTATTTTTTTAAATGTTTGTTTACAAGGCGAAGCCCTCCCGGAGTTAACGAATGCATCACTTAAAACCCAACGTTAAGGGAGAGAAACAACTCCATGAGATTCATCTCCGCTCACGGTGGTTGTCAAGCGTAAGATAAAACAACTCACAACAGAATGACACCTCTGCTGCTGCACAGTATGCCCCAGGGTGAGGTGGGGGGCTATTCTTTTTCGAGGGGAAGTCTGTCTGTGATCTCTGCACCGGGGCATTCACTCTTCCCGATTATTTGGTGAAAAGTATGACTAGGATAAAACAAACGGAGAGATGACAAAAGTACAACGTGCTTCTCATTGCATGCCACATCAAACAAGCCGGAGAACCATTGGAGTATTTGGGGCCTTAAAGCGGAGTATTTGGGGCCTTAATGCGGAGTATTTGGGGCCTTAATGCGGAGTATTTGGGGCCTTAATGCGGAGTATTTGGGGCCTTAAAGCGGAGTATTTGGGCCTTAATACGGAGTATTTGGGGCCTTAATGCATAGTATTTAGGGCCTTAATGCGGAGTATTTAGGGCCTTAATGAGGAGTATTTGGGGCCTTAATGGGGAGTATTTAGGGCCTTAATGCGGAGTATTTAGGGCCTTAATGCGGAGTATTTAGGGCCTTAATGCGGAGTATTTAGGGTCTTAATGCGGAGTATTTGGGGCCTTAATGCGGAGTATTTAGGGCCTTAATGTGGAGTATTTAGGGCCTTAATGCGGAGTATTTAGGGCCTTAATGCGGAGTATTTAGGGCCTTAATGCGGAGTATTTAGGGTCTTAATGCGGAGTATTTGGGGCCTTAAAGCGGAGTATTTGGGGCCTTAATGCGGAGTATTTAGGGCCTTAATGCGGAGTATTTGGGGCCTTAAAGCTGAATATTTGGGGCCTTAATGCGGAGTATTTAGGGCCTTAATGCGGAGTATTTGGGGCCTTAAAGCTGAGTATTTGGGGCCTTAATGCGGAGTATTTGGGGCCTTAAAGCTGAGTATTTGGGGCATTAAAGCGGAGTATTTGGGGCTTTATGCGGAGTATTTGGGGCCTTAATGCCGAGTATGTGGGGCCTTAAAGCGGAGTATTTAGGGCCTTAATGCGGAGTATTTGGGGCCTTAATGCGGAGTATTTGTGGCCTTAACGCTGAGTATTTGGGGCCTTAAAGCTGAGTATTTGGGGCCTTAAAGCTGAGTATTTGGGGCTTTATGCGGAGTATTTGGGGCCTTAAAGCTGAGTATTTGGGGCTTTATGCGGAGTATTTAGGGCCTTAATGCGGTGTATTTAGGGCCTTAATGCGGAGTATTTGGGGCCTTAAAGCTGAGCATGTGTGTGTGTGTGTATCCCACAAGATTGCACATCTGTGTGTATCCCATAAGATTGCACATCTGTGTGTATGCCATAAGATTGCACATCTGAGTGTACCCCATAAGATTGCACATATGTGTGTATCCCATAAGATTGCACATACGTGTGTATCCCATAAGATTGCACATCTGTGTGTATTGAATAAGATTGCACATCTGTGTATATCCCATAAGATTGCACACATGTGTGTATCTCTTAAGTGTTACGACCTGGATCGTTAATGAATTCTGGTCTGGCGACACGGCGACTGTGAGATGTTTTGCTAGCGTAAGATTGTGGGGTCAGAGGTGAAATTGGTTCGTGTTGAGCAATTAGTGTAGCTGGGTGGGGGGTGAACAGACGGAGAGGATAAAAGTTGTTAGCTGGGTAGTTGGGTTAGTAGACCCAGGAGGTAGTTGACAGAGAGTAGAGCCAGAGCCAGTAGTAGATACAGGAGTTAGTAGAGACATGAGTTAGTAGAGACAGGAGTAGTAAAGCCAGGAGTAGTAGAGCCAGAGTAGATCGTTAGAGTTAGTGTAGAGTCGAGAGTAGTAAGAGAGATAGTAGATTTGTTAGAGTTAGTGTAGGGCTTGTTGCCTTAAGTATGCTGTTTTACTGCGAGATATGTTTGTGTCACAAGTGTATAGTTTAGTATATAGTAAGAAACACATAATTTACTTTGGACACTGCTGTTGGTCATTATTGTGAACCTTGGCGTGACAGAGGATATTCGTCAACCTTGTAGAAGACCCTAGACCAGGGTTGGGCAAACTTTTTGTGCGGAGGGCCACATTGACAAAGGTAAAGCTATTGGGGGCAGCATGTATATTATGTCCAATTTTTAAATATCGATAAACATTTCCCTATATTAAAATCGGTAGTTTCGCATTTTAGCATTACATGACAAAGGTCAAGGACTGTTTAAAAAATAGAAAATTAGAAAGATATTTGATCAAAAATGTTTTAAAAATCATAACGGTGCATAAAATTCTGTAAAATTCAACAAATTAACTTAAAAACATAGTAATTTTTTAAAATTTCTAAATGCCTTCGAGGGCCACATAATATCAGTTGCCGGGCCGCATGCAGCCCGCGGGCCGTAGTTTGCCCACCCCTGCCCTAGACTATCGAAGTAGACAGTAACGGACTAAACTGCAACTATTCAAACGGATTAAACTGTAACATTTGTGAAATTATGACATTTAATGTGTACGACCTGGATCGTTAATGAATTCTGGTCGTAACAATAAGATTGCACGTATGTGTGTATCCCATAAGATTGCACATGTGTGTGTATCCCATAAGATTGCACATCTGTGTGTATCCCATAAGATTGCACATATGTGTGTATCCCATAAGATTGCACATCTGTGTGTATCCCATAAGATTGCACATATGTGTATATCCCATAAGATTGCACATATGTGTGTATCCCATAAGATTGCTTATCTGTGTGTATCCCATAAGATTGCACACCTGTGTGTATCCCATAAGATTGCACACCTGTGTGTATCCCATAAAATTGCACATCTGTGTGTATCTCATAAGATTGGACACCTGTGTGTATCCCATAAGATTTCACATCTGTGTGTATCCCATAAGATTGCACATATGTGTGTATCCCATAAGATTTCCCATCTGTGTGTATCCCATAAGATTGCACACATGTGTGTATCCCATAAGATAGCACATATGTGTGTATCCCATAAGATTGCACATATGTGTGTATCCCATAAGATTTCCCATCTGTGTGTATCCCATAAGATTGCACACATGTGTGTATCCCATAAGATAGCACATATGTGTGTATCCCGTAAGATTGCACATATGTGTGTATCCCATAAGATTGCACAACTGTGTGTATCCCATAAGATAGCACAACTACAGCCATGGAGATACTCATATTAAACAAATACACCCTTCATAATTCACTTCACCCTTCATAATTCACTTCATTGAAGTTGAGAGCTCTTTTCTGTACACATTAAATTAAGATATATCAACTTTTGTATGTATGACTTTGACTATATAACGCCTATCTCTTAAACAATATTGTTCAATTAATCAAGGGTAGGGCTCAACATGCACATAAGGCATTGTATTTAATTGGTACATCTACATAAGAACCTCTCACTTCATCATTATTGCTTCCTTTTCTTACATTTTTTAAAAAAAAAAGTATTATCATTTTTTTTAATTTTTTTTTTTTTGTGAATAAGCTTTTGAGAGTCAGGCAATAAAAATAAAACCGATTTTTTTCTCACGCCAGAGTTTAAAGAGGTGCGAACTGAACTTTCAACCTCTCACTTGTCTAAGTTTTTGTTTGTTTGTTTTTTTTATCCTCACATTTTTGTTTGATTTTTATTATGGTTTCTCATTTCCCCCAAATTTATCGCTCGTTTAGTATGCAAACAAATGTGTATGCATGTCAAAGTGACATACCTTATATCTTGTTCGACGCTTTGAAACTTTTACAGCTTTGAGGGTTAACTTCCTAACACAACTCTGGTTGCTGGTTTTTTTTTTGTTGGTTTTTTTGTTGTTGTTGTTTTTGTTTTTTTTGTGTGTGTTTTTTGTTGCTGTTTTGTTGTTGTTGATGTTGTTGTTGTATTTTGCCCCAAAAGCCACTTAAACAGTTGTCGACGTCTGAAAAAAAAAGCTTCACGTCAAAGAACTCGTTAGATCAGTAGTTCTCAACCTTCCTAATGCCGCGACCCGTTCATACAGTTCCTCATGTTGTGGTGACCCCCCAGCCACACAATTATTTTCGTTGCTACTTTATAACTGTAGAGTATATGTCTTTTCAGAGGGTCTTAGGCGACCCCTGAGAAAGTGTCGCGCGACCCCCACAGGTTGAGAAACGCTGCGTTAGATATTAGTTGTCTTTTAAATGCATTTATTTGTGTAATGTCAGTAGCAAGCAAATTAGGCTTTTCTTGCACAAAAGGTTGGCTCTAACGGCATATACAAAATGTATTTGTTCATTATTGAATCATATGAAAAACATCTAACTGCCAATTTTTTAATCTAGACCCCCCCCCCCCCCCCTTCCCTTCTTAGAAACAACGACTTAAAGGAAAGTAACATTTCTCAACTATAATTGAAGCTAATCCTTCTTGGTCTGGGATGGACTCTTCCACTAGTGACCACATATTGATGCTACCTGGCACAAACTGAAAATAAAGCTACCCTCGTGAAAATGCAATTATAGCTACCTTATATAACTGAAATTAAAGCTACCATCACCACCTCGGGGGGTCCAAATATTTTTCGAACCGAGTAGGTTGCAGGTGGAGGACGCCTAATTTTACAATTTGGGTTGGTTCCAAAATAATGTTTGTTGTGTCTAAACTCAAATTCCTGTAAGTTAAAGAGAACTAATTAAAACAGAACCCCCATTATATTTTTTAAAGAAAAAAATGACTTCTTTTAATCAATGTAATTATCTTCCTTTCAATTCATGGTATCGTCATACCATCCATGATTACTTCGCCAAACCATGACAATATTAAAGCGGAACTCAATCATTCGCTCTTTTTTCACTCCGAAAATAAACAAGGTTCTTTCTTTTTTTCTCTACGTGGTTGTACCCCATACATTCTTACTCCCGATCCTGTCTCACGCAAACATAATTTGAGCAGATGTACTAACAATGTATTTAATGCTCCAGTTCATCTAAGTTAACGACCGGTTTACTTTCCCCTGTCATCCTACGTCCACGCACCTGTGATTTAAGAGGGGGGTGAATACTCACACCTTTGGCTTCAATTAGACCGGTTTATTGCGTTCTGGAGTCGAGCGTTCAATTTTAGCACGTCATTTCCCTGGCAGTCTATCTTAGGGTGACTTCCGATCTTTTCGAAATGAAAAGTTTACTGCCTGTTACATGAATGAAAAGTTTACTGCCTGTTACATGAATGAAACTTCTCACAATCTTTTTTTATTAATTCTTCCCGGGGGTGTTCACAAAAGTATAATATGAGACGCGGAACAATGGTTTACAACATTTATTGGGATTTTTTTTATTTATTAGCTTTGCCTTTATAGCAAGAAAAGGGGGGGGGGGGCAGCGAGGTGCTTATCTTTCCCACACGGGACCAGACGTTTTACAGTAATTAACTCTATCAGGCACATGTTGAATGATTCTTAACTGTGAATACAACCGTTTACCCCCTTCACCACCCATAAACCCTCCTTTGCCCACTACAATCCATCCAACCCCCTTTTCACCCCTAATTTGTCAACACTCTTCAATCCCTTTTTACCACAATCATTGTCTTCACATCTCACACCACCCCCCCCCCCCCCCACGAAAAAAAAATGACACACCTTTTTTCCCTCATACTTCCGTTCTATAACTAATATTTTAAACTTATATTTCACAGATGACGCTTTCAAAATGAAAAACTTTATGAAGGTTTGAACTTTTAACTCATGCTATAATATAAATTAGTGGATAAAGTCGATTTATGAATTTACAAAGTAGCTCTCTGAACAAAGATAATAATTTTAAACAATTTTTGGGTTGTTGTACTTTTTTTTTTAATAAAAAAAAAATTTAGACCTTTTTAAATGGCGCCCGTTTCTCTGCAGGGGCGGATGGTGTGATTTTATTGGAAATATTTCAATGTAGCAAAATTAGGAAGATTGTAGGAGGTGTTCATGAAGAATCATAAGTTTCCCATGCAGCAGATTCCTTCTCCATTTCGTTTGTGGAAATGAAGGTGTGGCGGGGGCGTAAAACGTCGCCTTACTGTTACTAGCGTATCATATAGCTAAATGACAGAACAACTTCATTTGTCTTGATTATTATCTTTCGGTAATGCTGTGGGTTTGAACTCAAGCGCCCCCCTCCCAAAGAATATTATGTCATGGCCTGGCCTGGTCTCGACACACGTAACATCGCAGCCAGTAAGCTGGAAAATATATTTCATTGAAAATAGAAGCGTAACTAACATACCACAGACACCATACACTAGAATAAATAGACAGATAACGAGACATGTAATGGAGCAACATACAGAATCATAATTCATGAACATATATAACACGTGTCTTCAACAAAAAGAAAAAAAAAATCTTAAAGAAAAAAAAAACAGGTTGTAGAAAAGTACTACCCAAAAAAACACATAATACAAAAACTTATATTACAAAAACGTATAGTACAAAAACGTGTAATACAAAAACGTCTATAACAAAAACGTTTCACACAAAAACATACATATATGTAAAAACGTATAAACAAATATAACAAAAACGTGTAATATAAAAACGTTTATACAAAAATGTCTAAACGTCTATAACAAAAACGATTAATACGAAAACATACATATATGTAAATACTAACGTACAATTAAAAACTTATAAAACAAAAATGTAAAAACCAAAGGCGTATTTACGGTATTAACAGGAAGGTATAATATTAAAAGGTACAGTACCAAAACGTATATCACAAAATTATAGCATACAAAAAATGTATTCTACAAAAACGTATATTTAAAAAACGTATATAAAAAACGTCTTTTACAAAAACGTATATTACAAAAAATGTATACTACAAAAACGTATAATAAAAAAAAAATGTATACTACAAAAACGTATATTAAAAAAACGTATATTACAAAAAATGTATACCACAAAAACGTATATTTAAGGAAAGTATATTACAAAAACGTATATTACAAAATCGTTTAATGCAAACCCAAATAAAAATGTGCACACGTTGAACAAATGTAAGCCTAGTTGTTTTAACATCTGCCGCTTCACACCCCAACCTCCCCACCCTTACAACCCCTTTCCCCCAAGCCGTCAATGTCTGCAGAGCTAGAGCATGGAAGGATACACCCTTCAGTCCCATTCACCTCACCCTGATTTATTGTTCTCTACCTTCACTTGCTTTACAAGATTGCAATTGAAAAAAAGAAGTCAGGCTAAAAATAATTTTACTCTGCACTTTTAAAACACTACCCACTTGAAAAAAGCGGAGAAGGGGGCGTTGTGGGGGGAAACCATCAGTGGCGTAGCGATCTTAACTCGCGCCCGGGGCACAATACCTTTTTAGCGCCCCTCACCCCCATTCGAAAACCATAAAATATTATATGTAAAATATACCATTTGGCGCCCCTTTGTGAGTAGCGCCCGGGGCATGATGCCCCCTTGCCCCCTCGCTACGCCACTGGAAACCATAGCACTGCGTAAGAGGTTAATTTTAAAAATAAAATATTTAAAACAGAAAATTATTATGTAGAAGAAATCGTTTAATATTAATGCTGGCAGAAAACTCTAGAAGGTTAGTGGATCTGTACCCAGTAAGCGTGGAGACCCACTGATTTCCCTCTAGAAAGTTAGTGGATCTGTACCCAGTAAGCGTGGAGACCCACTGATTTCCTTTCAAGAGTTTTTTTTTTATATATATATATATCTCTGTCAACCCCGATGTTAGTATCCGTTAATCCCAATCTGGAGATTATCTAAGTATAGGATAAATCATGAGATGGGCCACCAAGAACGCATACGACACAAAGAAGAATGGGTGATATTTCTCATTTCTGAAGGCTCAGTCGATTTTTATTCGTATCCGGAAATTTTTTTGCAAGAAATTTCGTCCAAGGAAAATTGATCGACGGAAGTTTGGTCCAATTTTATTTTCAGTTCACACGAGCAAATTTTGCGTCAAATTTTATTTTTGACCGCATTATTTTGATTTATTTAATAGTTATGTGGGTTCAAAAAGAAATTTGACAAGAATTTGAACATGTGTCTTTCCTTCTTACTCTCTCCCTTTCTCCCCTTCTCTCCCTTTCTTTATCTTCTCTCTATCCCAACTTTATTAACTTGAGTTCTTCATCTATATCTCCATCTCTTTTGAATGCCATTTCTTATCAATTTTTCTCTCTAAATAAACGGAGACCAGTGAACATCGTAACAAAATTGTTGCCTCATGGCACCAAGGTTATAATGTTAGTGTCCTCGTGGAACCAAGGTGATAATGGTAGTGTCATTGTGGCACCAAAGTGATAATGTTAGTGTCCTCGTGGCACCAAGGTGATAATGTTAGTGCCCTTACTATGAGTTTGATTGCTCAAATCAATCCGTATTAAAACACGGCTATAGGCACATATATTGATGGAGGGCACATCTATTGATGGAGGGCACATCTATTGATGGAGGTCACATCTATTGATGGAGGGAAAAGCTATTGATTGAGGGCACATTATTTGATGGAGGGCACATCTATTGATGGAGGGCACATCTATTGATGGACGGCACACCTATATTGATGGAGGGTACATTTATTGATGGATGGCACATCTATTGATGGATGGCACATCATTTGATGGAGGGCGCACCTATTGATGGAGGGCACATCTATTGGTGCAGGGCAATGTTGGGCAAAGTAAGGCGAATCTCCGAAGTCGAGGAAAAGATAAATAAAGCTTGTCCCCTGCCTCTGTGTATAGGCGATATTGTCCCCTGACTGTTGAACATTTAGTATCTTAGAGTAGAAGACTGGAAAATAGTACAAATAGATACTTCTCAACATTTAGATTACAATGGGCCGGCTATGTTTAGTTCCTGCGTATATCACAAAGCTTGCTGAAGCCGGAACTGTGTAGATGTTATGTTACAGCTACCGGAATGAAACCCTTAATAAATGAGCTTAATGCGTGGCTTCATTGCTCAATTAAAAATCACGGGTTGAGAAATCTCTAGCTCTACATCTTTGCCTAAAAACGCATGCGCTTTCTTTGAGATAAAACTGTAAAAAACTATTCATAGTTTAAAAGTATTTTTGTGTTTAACAGTTTAAGCAGATAACCCGTGTGGTTCTATGAAGAGCTAAAATGCTGCTGTCTTGTGTTCAAGCAGACAAACCGTACGGTTTCTATGAAGAGCTAAAATGCTGCTGTCTTGTGTTCAAGCAGACAAACCGTATGGTTTCTATGAAGAGCTAAAATGCTGCTGTCTTGTGTTCAAGCAGACAAACCGTGTGGTCTTTATGAAAAGCTCTATTCGATGGTGTTTTCGCCCCCCCCCCCCCAAAAAAAAAACAACCCCAAGGCTAACTGTCTAATAACGCACTCTGCGTTCCATTCCTCCTTAACTTAGAATAACATTTCCCCTTCCCAATCATCAGTGTCAGGGTGCGGTTGCATCGCGAGGTTGTCTTCAGTTCATCTGGTTGCGGTATCCGAGGGTATCGCGATAACGATAAACAGAAAATTTCACATTAGTTCACGTCTTTCTTACCTCGATATCATTATAATTAAACCACTTTTGTGGTGAAATTTGGAGGGGGAGGAATAACAATCACACGTGCCAAAACTCCTATCCTCACTTCCCACCTCCCCTCCTCCCCTTAATCTCGCCATGTAATTGCCCGGATCACAGTAAAGGTATCATTGTCCTCGGGGAGATTCCTCGAAAGGCTCGGTTTTGTTTTCCTATGTCTGTAATACTCTCTGCCACCATGTGATTTCCCAGCCGTTAGCACCCTTACAGGAAGACATTTAATAGTTCCAGGAAGGGGCGTAGGAATGGAGGGTGCCGAGGAGATGCTACTTTTTTTTTCCTTCTCTATATTAAGGGGCGGAATTTTCGGCCAAATAAAAAGTTAGGTTCTGTTTTCTGGTTGAGGGGGTTGGGGGGATCTTGGTCCACTACGTTTGGCGCCAACAGTAGATACGACTCTGGTTCCAGGTGAGTTGTGGTTTCTCATCTCTAACTTTACCGCTGACCGATATAAAGGCGTTGTCTACTATTTGTCTCATTCATTTATCAGTGGGGGTGTGTACACGTTTAATTACAAAACATTGGACGTAACAGCTTTGGAAGGTCTTAATGTTTAACAGCTATGCTCCTCCCTCCACCCCCCAATCCCCCAATTTTGAGACTTTAAAAAAAAATTATCCAAATATGTACGCTTCCCAAGTTAGTTAGGGTGTAGACCAGCTGGTTGTTACCCACCAAACTGAGTTTGGTGCTTTTAGAGACATGCCAAGCAGGGCTCGAGTCCTGGAAGAACTTATGGGAACGAGTCCTAAAGGAACTACTGGGAAAGAATCCTGCAGGAACTTATGGGGACAAGCAGGAACTCATAGGAACGAATCCTGCAGGAACTCATTGGCTCGAATCCTTCAGGACCTTATGGGAACAAGCAGAAACTCAATGGAACCAGTCATGCACGAACTCATTGGAACCAGTCCTTCGGGAACTCATTGGAACCAGTCCTTCAAGAATTCATTGGAACCAGTCCTGCGGGAACTTACTGGAACCAGTCCTGCGGGAACTCCTTGGAACCAGTCCTGCGGGATTTCATGGGAAACAGTCCGGCAGGAAATCATTTTAACCAGTCCTTCAGGAACTCATGGGAACGATGTTTTTGTTTTTAAAATATTTTTTTAAAAATAATAATCCAATTCATGTTTATTTGGGGTAGGGAAACCTGATGTCATTTCCGACCCTTTTACTCCCAGGTCTGGAACCCTGATACTTCAAGATGATACTTGCAGACACTGATTGTCTTGTTTGTTCTCTCCACAACTTTAAGGCCGCCCCTGGATTAGTGGGGGGGGGGGGTGTTTGTTATAGCCAGGGTGCGCTTATCTTGGATGTCACTCATTCTTAGATAATGAGGTCACAATTAAACGCACCGATACTTTCAGTCCAATCATTGCTATTTTTGTAGACAAACTACCTCTCCCATTGTTTCTCTGTCTGTCTGTCTGTCCGTCTGTCTGTCTCTCAATGTCTGTATCTCACTCTCCGTCACTATCTCTCTCTCTCTCTCTCTCTCTCTCTCTCTCTCTCCGCCCTCATAGTTTCGCCTCGTTTAGACAAATCATCCTTCTCTCTTATAATTTTAACTTTTAGCTTCTGTGTGTTTTATTTCTGTTTTATCTTCTGTCCTTTTTATCATCTGCCCTTTTATCATCTGCCCTTTTATCTTCTGCCCTTTTTTATATGTTGCCCTTTTTGTCTTCTGCCGTTTTTATATTCCGCCTTTTCTATCTTCTTCGCTCTCTATCTTCTGCCCTATTATCTTCTGAAATGTCCATCTCGTGCACTTTTTATCTTCTGTCCTTTTTATTTCTTGCATTTTCTTTCTTCTGCCCTTTCAATCTTCTGTCATTTCTATCTTCTGCTATTTTTAATTTCTTCCCTTTTTATCTCTTGCCCTTTTTATCTTCTGTCCTTTTTATCATCAGCCTATTTTATCTTCTGCTCTTTCTATTTTCTGCCCTTTTTTTTATCTTCTATACCCCTTCCTGTAACACACTATCGGACTGTACCATCTATCTACCTTACCTGTTAGAAACCATATCAGACTAACAAATTTCAATTTCTCCTAAGCATTTCTTCTCCCTTTTATTTCCAGCATCCCGTCTCTAATCATCTAGTGCGCATCTCATTTCACTAACCTTCTCATAGTTGATCTCATGCTTCGCTTGGGGCTTTCCTCACACCTTTCTCTTTACAACTCAACTCTTCCTTTGATCTCCATAATCTCTATTTGTCAACTCTCTCTCTCTCTCTCTCTCTCTATCTATCTATCTATATATCTATCTATCTATCTATCTATCTATCTATCTATCTATCTATCTATCTATCTATCTATCTATCTATCTATCTATCTATCTATCTATCTATCTATCTATCTCTCTCTTTCTCTCTCTTATATACACATGTTTTCATTATATACCAACTCTCTACTTTATAATAATACGCCTTATTTATATATCAACTCTCTTCTTTATATTTCAAGTCCATCTATTTTGTTTCACATTCGAAGTCTACAGTTTGTCTATCTCGGGAGTGGTCAAACCACGGCCCGCGGGCCACAAGCGACGCGCTGAAAAGTTTAATACGACCCGCAAAAACTTCCGGTAATTGGATTAAGGTTTTCGTAATATATAAACATTGTGAATGAGTATATGTAAAACAATAAACTTTTCAAAAAGAAAACATTACAAATAATTCCATTGCACATTTTTTCAAACTGAACTCGGAAGGAATTCTTTAAACCAATCATCAATAACTTATTTTAAAAGTGTTCATTTAGCCTGAAAACAAAATCATTTTTTCCTTGCAGCCCTCTGTAAAAAAAATACGTTTACAAGCCTGTTCTATCGTCTATGGTAGATTTACCATCAGCCGTAGATCTACTATTGCATGCCTCCTGAGCGCTGTAGGTCTCCTGTCCTTTGTAGGTCTGCCGTCTGAAGTAGGTCTACCGTCTGTTACCGGCCTGCCGCCTGTAGTAGGTCTCCCGACCCTAGCATGTCTGCCGTCTATAGAAGCCACATGTGACTCCCAGCGGTACGTTTGTCCAGCTTAAATGGTATCCCCCCTATTGTGTGTGTACGAGAATGTACTACGCTTCTATGTTCCCGGCTTATCGTGTACCAGTCGTTACCTCGTTGACATTTACTTTACGGCCCGGTTATTTCCGCGTATGGAGTTTATTTGGTCTGGTTTTGGTGTTGGCGCCAATATCTGATCTAACATTGACTTAGCTGGAAGGATCTGCCACTTGAATGGCTGTGTGGTGGATACGCCTTATGTGAAGGGTTTCCGGGGGATTTATTAATTCTTTTGTGATATTAGTTAAATATATTTTTTTAAGATGTAAAGAATCATTATGTAGATTTTGTTCAACAGTTTTGTTTTTAGATTATTACTTTTATTTTTTTTAAATATTTTTGTGATCAATCAATTTAAATCTATTTTCAAGCAGTTAAAATAGGAGTAAAGAAATCATCATTCATATCAATATTAGAAAGAATCGAGTTAGTAATTTAATCATTAATTTTCATAGGCATTTCTCTTCTAATAAGTTGAGATATCTAAATAACAAAATGAAAATTTTAAACAAAAAAGGGATTTCCTATTTCTTTTTAAAGAGACGAGACAAATTGATTTTTACAGCTAATCATTCAACAAAGAAAGCTTTGGGACACACACGATAGCTTTGGGACACACACACAATCTAGCTTTGCGACACACACACCAAGCATTGGGACACACACTCTAGCTTTGGGACACACACATGATAGCTTTGAAACACACACAATCTAACTTTTGGACACACATACACGATAGGTTTGGGACACACGCACGATATAAGCTTTGGGACACACAAACTATAGCTCTGGGACACACACACACACACAATCTAGCTTTGGGACACACACACACGTTCTTGTGTCACTTTCGTTGGGCTACAAAACAGATGAATCTAACTTAAATGCATCCCTTGATGATGATCGAATGCCACGTCCAGTTTTAACGATTATAACTTCCTGATACGGGCTAGTCAATAACCAGTAGTTCAATCAGACGGAAACTGATCTCATTTCAAATCGACGTCGCGCCGTTCTCGACGCTGCTCTATCGCTCCTGCACTCTCAAATAACCGGCTTTATACTTCCGACAAAAAGAAAAATATTCAGTGCTATTCAGGAAAGAAGGATATTTTTTGTTTAAACTGACGAAAACACAGGCACATAAATTACCCTGAGATTACACTTATAAGGTCGTAAAATGGTTTGTCTAACTCAAAACAAGCGATTAGTCGGCCATGTTTTGCATGTGTAGCATTTATGTCATGTATCCCATGCATAGCAATCATATATGTCATGTATCCCATGTATAGCATATATGGCATGTATCCCATGTATAGCATATATGGCATGTATCCCATGTATAGAATATATGGAATGTATCCCATGTATAGCATATATGGAATGTATCCCATGTATAGCATATTTGGCATTTATCCCATGTATAGCATTCATGGTATGTATCCCATGTATAGCATATATGGGACATATGACATATATGACAGTATGGGATAGTGGCATGTATGGCATGTTTCGCGTTTAGTTTGGATTAACTGAGCTAAACTAAACGCTTTTTGACGTGGTTTGGTGAGGTCCAGAGAAAGGTGTGGAGAATTCAAATATTGAACGGATGTCCAGAAATTGGAACACGAAAGTAAGAGAAATTTGATTTAGATCGTTTCAACGGCAGGGAAAAAACTTAAGTATAATTCATCATAACAAACTAAATAACGATGAAACCGGACTCTGAAAAATTGAAACGGAAATGCTTAAAAGTTTTAAAACAATTGCTTACCAGACTTTTAATATTTAAAAACATTCACCGGAAATAATGCACATCTTCTCTTGTAAAAAAAAAAAAGAAAAAGGGGGGACGGGGAGGAGAAGGAAAATTAATATGTCAAAATTCTACCGTTGCTAAACTGAAAATCAGTCTAGTGTCTAAAAAAATGTTTCCAGTGTTTAAAAATCACTAGGTGAGGCACCCATGTTTGATTTATGATCTCAAGGCCATGAAACTGCTTTATAGAACAGAAGCGAAAAAATCACATACGACTGGTACCATAGCCCGGAAGTGATTGTAAGGAAAAGGCAGAGAAAAAATTTCACAGGAAATAATTCACAGAAAAAAAGTCACTGGAAAAAAGTCACAGAGAAAAGTCACAAACTTTGTTTCATATAAACTCCTAATTTTCAGTGTTTATGAAATAATATATTTGTAAGTTCATATTTAGCCTATGTTTATTTACTGAAAAAAACAGTAAATAGAAAATAGCAATAGCTTATTCGGATCTTGTTTTGATTCTCGTTCGCATAGGTTTGCTTCCTATGTGGTCCCAGGTTTGCTTCCTTTGTGGTCCTAGGTTTGCTTCCTATGTGGTCCCAGGTTTGCTTCCTATGTGGTCCCAGGTTTGCTTCCTATGTGGTCCCAGGTTTGCTTCCTATGTGGTCCCAGGTTTGCTTCCTATGTGGTCCCAGGTTTGCTTCCTACGTGGTCCCAGGTTTGCTTCCTATGTGGTCCCAGGTTTGCTTCCTATGTGGTCCCAGGTTTTCTTCCTATGTGGTCCCAGGTTTGCTTCCTATGATGTTAGTAAAGTTTGTGTTTTGGGTTGTTAGGGTTTGGGTTAGGTTAAGAGATACATTTAGGTTTCAGGTTAGGTTTAGGGCTATTTTTAGGTTTGGTTTAGGGATACATTTAGGTTTCAGGTTAGGTTTAGGGCTATTTTTATGGTTTTGGTTAGGTTTAGGGATACATTTAGGTTTCAGGTTAGGTTTAATGACAGTGAAATATTTTGTGTGTACCGGCTGAAATTACACGAGGGAAGGGAGTGACTGCAGGTCGTCGCCGCTTCTTGCCAAAGATCTAGACGGATACAGTAAAGTAACTACGCTCAGGGCAAAATGTATGTACCGGCGGACATTTTTTCATTAAATTTTAACGTTTATTTGAAATTTTAGAAGCAGATGTGAGTTATTATATTTTTTACACGGCCGCCATCTTAGTTGCCATGACCGTCCATGAACACGTCATGGCACCAATTATCTGCGTTTACCAGTGTTTCTTATTGATATGATATATACACATTGTAATTCACACATTTAATAATATGATTTATTATTACTCAGGTATTTATGCGTGTGTGTGTGTTATTTGTATTATATATTAATATTACAATCAAACAATCAATTCTAAGTTATTTACATTGTCATGAATGACGCCAACAAACACGAATATTACAGATTGAATAACAATAGATGGTATAAAGCGATTACGGAAAGATTAAGCTTTCGTCCATAAGATTTGTCATTTGATTCGCGCCTCAGATATCACCGACACATTTCACATAATAAAGGAATCCAATGAAAGCAAGGGACATTGCCTTGTTGTACAAGTTTACTGATAACTCTATTCAGACAAGGCGTCAATGGCCTCAATGTGGTCGATGCGGCTTTGAGAGAAAGATATACAAATTATTTTGTTCCCCAATCTTGTCAGACTTTGCCAAGGTGCCCCTTCCCCAAGCTATTGTACAATGACATAGCTGTAATCACACTAAAAGTCATTATTGTCACCAAGGGCAGGGCCTGCCTTAAGCCACTGCAACCTATGCGGCCGCAATGGGCCCCTCACTTTCATAGGCCCCGCCCCGAATTTATTTTATAATACAAAATCTTAATTTTCACTAATTATCCTTATCCTCTACCCAGAATGGGCCCCGCGCAATCCGTTTCGCATAGGGCCCCGCAATTGTTAGGGTCGACCCTGACCAAGGGAGTGTGGTCGGATCAAAAGATAGACCAATTCATTTGTTTCCCACTCTTGTCAGAATTTATTTATGATATCTGATGGCCGAATGTTTCTTTAACTTTTTTTCCTGTGACTTTTTTCCGTGACTATTTTTCCTGTGACTTTTTCCGCTCACCCGAGTGTTTGGGCTGTTGTAACACAGTCCGGATATATGGGCTGCTGTAACATAGTCTGGATGTATGGGCAACTGTAGCATAGCCAGTATGTATGGGGAACTGTAACATACCCCAGATGTATGGGCTATTGTAACATTAGTCGGGACATATGAGC